>WFMF01000031.1:49935-620878 GCA_011033025.1 Beroe forskalii | reverse complement strand
CTTCTTAAGCGTTGAATCCGGACAAAGGGGAGAAATATTTTGCTTTGTCGGAGAAAATTCGGTCTCAGCTGTTTCCGGTCGGGGTATATTCCGGTTCCATGATCTCAGCTGTGACCGTATACCTTCGATAATGAACTCGGCACGCCTCGTCCATTATCCAACTTACACAGTCACGGCTGTCGCCTCGACCATATAAGTTGCGGTATACGGTCACCACTTCGACATGTAACTGCTTATGTTGACGCACCCAGTTTAAAATAACCGCTTCTTTCTGTAGGTATACATTTTCCATGATTTTATTGAACAGTATAAATTGAACAGTGATGTTATTGTGATGTTTAATGTGTATTAGAATTAATTAGGCTAATAAAATGGCCGTTGGCCGGTGGACCCCTCCCCTACTTACCCCTGGGAGAGCATTTAAAGACCATGGTTAAGGCTGCGATTTGGACGGTATATGGCAGTGACCGTCATCCTGTGTTGAAATAGACCCGGCGTGATTCATCGCCTGGAAATTGACAAAATACAAAGAAATAGTTACGATGCCATCAACCAAATCAATTACAAGTTACACCGAATCATGGTATTATTTTTTTCATAAATACTGAATATATACAAAAATTAAAAAATTCTGGTTTATTGATAATTACATAATTATGTAATTATCAATGTTCTTACACGTGAATCTGGTTTCAAATCAAATATATAACACAATCATCTAAAATAATTTCTCCTTTAGTTTTAGGAAAAATAACTTATTCTAACAAATTGATAACGTTAAAATTTCTTTGATTTTGACTTAGCCCGCCTTTTAGCAAAGCCCTACCCGTCGAATATAAATTTATGAACTTTTTCTTTGCAGCGAAAGTATTATCCATTAGATGGCTTGGGAACCGGACACGAGGTCCTTTACGAGGTCGGCACTTGAAGTCGGCGATAAACCAGTTTCTACGTTAGGTCATTATAAGAATCCCCATTGTGTTTGGATAACGAGGTCGGCGGCTTAAAATGGATAGTTTCAAACTTTTTCCAAGTCATTAAACTCATTTTACTAATATCATGTTATAAATAAACAACATTATGTCAAACAAAACATTTTATGAATTTATGAATGTTTCAATAACTGACTGGAATGGTTTTAATTTGAATATACAGATAACATTATGCAAACTGCTGCAAAAAATTAAATAAGAAATGTCAAACGTCAAATTTACATCATGGGCAATGGCATCATCTTTCCAGGTACTTTTCCAATAAAGGGTATAGTCTTTAATTTGAGCTTCGAGATAAAGTTGCTGATGATACTGCAGAGTGTTCAGGTCCCATGCTGCCAATCCATGGATCACCTTCGTTTTGGTTTTGAGAATTTTTTCTTTGATTTGTGATTTTTAGGACCTATTTTGAATGAAAAATCATAAATTTTGATGAGTTCTCGGACAACATTCCATACGAGGCTACCTATATAGAAAAAGCTATTAGATGGGGTAGGAGTTAACAGTCTGGTTTCTTTTCCATTCTTTTGGATAGTAAAAAAGTTTTCGAACATACATATGGGGTTCTAAATTTGTTTGAAAATTTCGTTACCGCAGTGGTAGATGTGAAGGTTTCGGACATTCATTATACCATTTTAAGAGTGGTTTGCTGTTTCCTTCAGGGGAACTCAGGCCAAGGCATTGGTTGTCAATATCTCTTGTCCTGGCACAGGTTTTAAATTTGGCAAGGAGGCTTCTTTCCTCCAAATAAATTCTCATACACTTTTTCTGAAGTTTGAAAAGTGGTTCAATTTTATTGTAGATGCCTCCACCCCATACTGTTGTCTGTTATACCATAGGGAGATTAGCTTTCAAAAGTGTGTAATATAGGTTTGTATAACTCATCTGGTATGTTGTCAGACTGCATGAGACCTCGTTACCACTGTGGGGTCGATTTTTGAGGATTTTTGGAGATGAGAATTCAATTGAAGTTCTCATCAAATCACGAGAAATTTCCTCAAAACTTGTTCAATTTCAATGCCATTAATAGCAAGGATCAGTTTAGACACGGTTGCGAGGGTTTGAAGTCAATCAAGCAACGCTTCGTATTTATATGAAGTTTGTTAACAAGCATGTACAAACTACCTTATCAAGAACTTTGTTTGCTTTTCGTAATATGCAAGATTACCGTTTGAGCAACAAACTAAAGGGTAGAAATAAAATTGGAACGAACTTTGAGTCGTGTCCACCCCAAAGAAATAGTTACGATGCAATCAACCAAATCAGCCACAAGTTACCGAATCATGGTATTATTTTTCTGCAATTGCTTTATAATAATATTATATGTAATCATCAAGTACTTATTATTGATAATTACATTATTTTCAAGAATTCAAGAAAATGACTGGCACAAAAATTGTCCTTACGAACATAATTCACAAAGTCTGCATATTCTTTAGCTTTATCACTGTAGAGAAAATAAATTAAGAATACTGACCTTTGCATTGAACTTATTTTGAAGACTGTTCTAAGTTCTTGTTGTGATCGGCATTCAGTCAATCGTATGCAGCTGCAGGGTACTTTCAGAGGATTCGAAAATCACCATTTCAGTTCTTCAGTTCTCCACCATGGCGTAATTGTACATTAAATCCATCGCCTAGTGACAATAAAAAATTACATTTATAAATTAATACCACTGTTAACAGAAAAGGGACACTGCAGCCTGCAGCACTTATCAGGTAGGATTGAGCACTTTAAATCTTTAAACAATCAATCTATCAATGTTGAGGCACCGCGGGAGGCACTGGCATGGTAATGTGTAGAGGCGAAAGATTTCTGCTCTGAAATTGGGTAAGAGAATATTATATATTAGCCGATCGTTAGATAGTTAGATGTTGGCATCATTCCAATTCCACAATTTATTCAAAATTAGAAATGATTCATATCAAGCATGAAAAAGATTCAAAATTACTGAAAGCTTGACTGATTCAAGAAGTACAACAAGAAAAAGAAGATAGCTGCAAAAATGCAAAGATTCATGAACGTGGCAGCACCCATAAAATTACATCTCAGCCATGCTAGCAGGAAAATAGCAATTCCTCATTAGGATATTGGGAACAGACATTTCATCTCAGGACACTTTATCTCGCAATATGTCAGCTCTATGCAAAGATAATGGTCTCGGTTAGGGTAAGGGTTTGGGTTAGGGTTAGGGTCAGGGTTAGGGTTTGGGTTAGGGTTATGGTTATAGGGTCAGGACAGGGAGATGAAGTGTCCGGAGATAAAATGTCGTGAGATGAGATGCCGCCCACCCAGGATATTAGGTGAGTTTGAAGGCTCTTGAAAAAGTCAAGAGATATGCTGATATCACAGGCAAGGACCTTCACAGTACCTATCAACGATGTCTCTGATTAACAAAAGAATGTGAATAAAAGACGTATAGCAAGTTATTAGTGATTAGATGTTGACATCATCCCAGTACTTTTTCTGAGTTTCACATAATTAGATAATTATCGAAATAGGTACTTCAAGAAAGTCTAAAATTATGACCGAAAATTACTGACAGCTTCATAAATCACAAATGAGATGAAGAATTAAGATCTGAGACGGGCAACGCCCTTACAGTCAAAATCAAAAACTCAGAAGAAAGATTAAAACCATGACTGAAAAGTTCTTAAAGATCATTCAAAACACTCGACATGATGAAATGAAGAAAGAATAAATTGATCTGAGACCGGTAACGCCCTCACAGTCACAAGCAACAGCTAAAAAAAGATTAAAATTTTACTGAAAATGACTGAATTGATTCAAAACACTCGGCATGAAATGAAGAAATTAGAATGCCTAAAGATCTAAGAATGTCAACGCCCTCGCAAGCAACAGCTAATAAGAATCGAAAGATCAAAATCATGACTGAAAATTACTGAAAGATTCAAAACAATCGACATGAAATGAAGAATTAGAAAGAATAAAAAATCTGAGACCGGCAACGCTCTCACAAACATCAGCTCAGAGGAAAGATAAA
Source organism: Beroe forskalii (assembly GCA_011033025.1). Classification (NCBI taxonomy): domain Eukaryota; kingdom Metazoa; phylum Ctenophora; class Nuda; order Beroida; family Beroidae; genus Beroe; species Beroe forskalii. The sequence continues at coordinate 616,882 of WFMF01000031.1, read as the reverse complement.
AATTTTGACTGAAAATGACTGAAAGAGCGAAAGATTCAAAAGACTCGACATGAAATGAAGAAAGAATAAAGATCTGAGACCGGTAACGCCCTCACAAGCATCACCTCAGATTTCAGAAGAAAGATTAAAATTGTGACTGAAAATGACTGAAAGAGCAAAAGATTCAAAACACTCGACATGTAATGAAGAAAGAAGAAAGAACTGGGACCGGCAACGCCCCCACAAGCAAAAAGCCAAGAAAAAGATTAAAATTATGACTGGAAATTACTGAAAGATTCAAAACTCTCGACATGAAGTGAAGAAAGAAAAAGATCGACAACGCCCTCACAAGCAAAAGTCCAGAAGAAAGATTAAAATCGTGACTGATAATAACTTAGAATTAATCAAAAGCTCATGACCGGCAACACCCACACACCGTAAGCAAGCATTGAACATTTAGCAAACACGAGGTGAGAATGTTCTGGAACAAGAGCGCTCGATTTTTTGAGCGAGAAAAGCTTCGATGTTCGCGGAGGACAGCTACAAAATTTCAGTAAAACGCCCATAACTCCCGATCCAAAGCATCTTTTCCCACGATTCTTTGTTTAATTTATAGCTGAGAATAAGATCTTTCCAATGATGTAACATTTGACAAAAGTTTTTTCAATAAATTTCACTCAATTTGCCCAACCAGACAATTTTTTGCAATATTGGTGCGCGCGCGTCGTTTCGTAGCGCAATACGTTAGCTTATGATAATGACGTAGTACGCGCTCGACCAATCAGATTGTGCAGCACTTTCTGCTGCACACGATGTTGTATTTCCCCCTACCCTCGCGGAAGGCGCAAAGTGACGTCCAAATGTGGAACGTTGCGCCGCGCGCGCGAGGGTAGGGTAACATCCTACGATATATCTCTGGATAGCTGAGACTTTCTTCTATTGATTCCATGCAAGTTTTAAGAGAAATTTTGACTCTTTTGTCGTTTTTCGAACAGGAACGTTGTTCTAATTGGCGACTCGTCGCTACCTGCGCACAAAGTACTAGCAAAGGTGTCCACCCCACGTGCGCAGGGTGGTTAGGGTCTGGACAGGGAGATGTACTGTCCTGAGATGAAATGTCGCCCACCCCAGGGGTTCTCCTTGCAGGGCAGCTGGGTGGGTCCATCTGACTATCCAAGTATCGCAGCAAGAGAAGAGGGGAGGCAGCACATCTTGGTGGCATCAGCAGCTATGCGCTTATAATATGGGGAGTTCAGTTGTTACAGCTTTCCATTATAGCTCCTGCTACCGCATGAAGACGGTGGAAGCAGCTCTCCGAGCACCATGGTTGGAGTTGTCACGAACAGGGGATAGCAGCTGCTTGTCAACAGTGGCAATCTTGGCTCTAAAACCAATTCTGAAGAGAGCCCACTTGCAGTAGGGTCTGTAAAAAATATTCTGTCAAACCAGCAAAAGCAGCCAGCCAACGTGACGTTGAGCTGCCAAACATTGTTGGACGAAGCTTAAGGGCGCAAAAATGAATTAGTTTCAATTTTTCCCTCAAAATTTTTCTAAGTCCCGAAATTTTTTAAAGTGAAAAATTTTTTAAATATTCTTGAAAAAACACTTTTTTCCACGTTTCATGTGATTGGGATCATTTTAAGCCGAAAAAAAATTTTTCGAATTTTTGAAAATTACCCAATTAGCTAATTGGTCAATTAACTAATTATCTGACAAAAATGTTGTCAATGAAAAAGTTGTTCGCCTTCATGAGATGGACATCTAGAATCAATTCCGAAGTCTCTATGACCATCAGAAGTTGAAATAATTTGGTCTCATAACACCACATAAGGCAAAATGGCGTGGCCGTACGACCCCCAGGACGTCGATTCACATAATGTTACCCCCTAGGATTTCTTTATTATGCTTAAAACTAACGAAAACCGTCGAGAAACTGCCTCGACAATGAAAAGTACACTGCACAGCCCTCAGCTACTGGAGTATATATATTTCTATACTATTTGACTCTCTTCGGAGATTTTTGAATTAAAAATTAAATTTTCTTTCAGTTTGATGTTAGGTGCATGCATACACCAGTGGTTGATCAAATGGAATTGGTTGATCAATCAACTTCATTTGATTGATTGATTGTTTTAAATAGAACATCTTTGAGCTAGTAGGGAAACAACTAAATATTGCTCATTCAAACATGATTCCAGTCATTAGGGAACAGTAAAACACATCATTCATTCAAATGGAGTAGATTGATAGACCAATTCCATTGGATTGACCGACGAATGTTATGGGTGCCTTATTGATCAGTCTCAATAATATTATTCTGCTAAGATTAAACAGCCACCACTTGCTCTCATCTCAATAGTGACACATTGACTTATATGTTAGGGGTAATTAAATTAAATCAAATTCATTTCAAACCTCTCCTGTCACCACACCCCTTCCCTCACCCCTCTCACAGTACAGCAATCCTTCTCACATCAGACCCTTTTATTGCCCATCTGACCCCCTCATCCATTCACTCACATTCCTTCACTCCTGACATCAGACACCATCAACACACTGCATCTAAACCTCTCGCACACAATGCAGATCCCCTAGCTGGAGATGATTAGCACATCCTATTTGAACCAACCTCAGACAACCTACCTTATTTCAACTGTGGTCTCAGCAACCCAACCAACTGTGTTCTACTTTGCTACAATTATTACTACTTTTTATTGTGAGTTGAAGTTCTGGCTTCTGCAGGAAGATGTTCACCTGGCTAGATATAGATCTATGCTAAAAACTGCATGGTGTGTTTTATCATGAGGGTAATAGTTTTTCTATATATTATTCATTGGGCTCACAATATGGAAGAGGTTATACTATATGAGTACTTAAGTAGAATAATTAATTATTTTCAATTGCTATTGAGATCAACTATTCATATTTCTAATATCCATAGCTATGGGAACTTCAGGCTCTAAATTCAGAAGAGCTTTGTTATCAGCCGATGAAGAAACTGCATTGAAGTACTACACTGACAAAGTTTTGAGAAAGCATGTTAATGTTAATGAATGGCTATTCTATGGGAGGAATAGTCCCTTACATTTAGCTGCTGGCTTTGCTATGTCTGCACTTTTGAAGCGATTTCTTGAAAATGGTGGTAACCCCAATACAAATAATTCAAGACAAGGTAATCATAGAAAGAATTCAGAAAATTTTTGTTCCTTTCCACTTTTCCAAAACTTTTACCTATACTCAGTGTCAATAAGAATTGAATAATGAATGTACTTATTGAAAAATCTTTGATTAGGGATACTTTTCAAATTTATTATTAACTCCTTATCATCATTATATTACCAATACAATACATTTTATTTCAGAAAATATTTTTCATGCTTGTGTCAAGCCTGTTGTTGGTTTGAGTAAAAGGCAGAAACTCAAAGTAATTAAAGTTGAAGAGGATGAAGATCAAGCAAGAGAAGCTTGCCTCAATGTGATTTTTGACATGGCAGCAAGGGGAGAGCACCTTGCTTCAATACTCCCATTACAAATTGATGAATTAGATCAGGTATGTACTTAATATTGTAATAGGGATGTTTCAAAATCATTAATTGAATAACACAGGCACAACAGTGTTTGATTCCTATTATGGCTTTCATCATATTATTTTTTGGCAATGAAGAAATGCCAGAATTTATCTATCAACTGAAGAATAAAACAACAGAATTCTGAGAACAATGTTATAGTATTATAGACCAGTCTCCACACTCAAACAATATGAAAATGGGTCCCTTGGACTGAAATTGCCATAGGTTGCTCAAATTTGATTGACCTATAAAGTAGAGTTTATATATAGTAGTGTTTATGTAAAGTAGTGTTTGTAGTGTTATATAAAGTAGTGTTTAAAATTTATCTATCAAAAGCTGTTCATTCAACCAGTATATGTCATGATTGTAAAAACAGATAGAGCCCTATATACTTATTATATGGTGTGTTACACTTTCAGCACCAGAATACACCACTACACTATGCTGCTGCCCATGGGTTCCTGAGGTGTGTCAAAGTGTTAGTGGAGCATGGGGCAAAGTTGTTCATAGAAAACAAGGACAGTAAGACAGCTTGTGATCTCAGTGAAGAAGCTCAGTACACAGATATTGCTACTTATTTAGAAGGGAAGATGGTCTTTTCAGTGAGTACACTTTGGTTGAAAAATCAACTTTTGCATGATACCTAATTCATTTGAAATCATGATTCAATTAAAAAATGAATGATGAAAATTAAAATGTATTTCATGTTTTGTGCTGTAAAAATTTATAATGGAATTGAATTGAATAAAACTGTAAAAAATACTATACTTCTTTAGTTCTATAAATGTAATAAAAACAAAAATATTGCAAAATATACTTACTGGTGTTGTATTTCAAGAGAGATGAAGAGAACAGCAACAAATTGAGTGTGGATTTCGATTTTACCAAAGCTGAGGTGAGTTGTTGAGTTACTCAGTTGATCAAACTATACTTATACTCAATACATTTGAATTGTGCTGGCTTGTCACATGACCTTGATATTTGAACTGACCTTAGAGGGCAAATCTTAACGTAAGTTGTTTTAAATCCGAGCTTGTCATCTAGCCAATCAAATGTTTTTCTTAGAACAATGTAGAAAATATCAATTCTCACAGTTGTACAGTGGCATGAGGTGCCAAGATGTTCAAATGCAAAAAGATCAACTTATTGTAGAGACTGCAGACATGCTAAAAGTTCCTCTTTTCACTGCTGAAGCCCTTCTTAAGTGCCATGGTAACTAAGTTTCAGCCCACAAAATCTCATATCAATATTATTTCCAATATCATCTTCATTATTTCATTGGGTATCACACTTTTCAATATTTATTACACTAGTAAATATCGTTCTTTCGTGGTGCCATACTGTTCAGCATTTCAACAAATTATTGGTGATTTTCCAATAACAAATGAACCAATTTGTACTTATAGACTGGAACCGTAAGAGCTTGTTGGACGATTGGATGGCAGATAAAGCTAAAGTGTGCGACCAAGCAGGGGTCCCATTGCCTACTGATGGTGAGTTGTGAGGCACTACTCAGTATGAGGATATATGGAATTTTATAGAAAATTTTACTGAGATATACTCTTCATGATGAAAATTGATTTTGATACTCCTTGACCCTAATCACACTTTCCAAAAACACCCCTCCCAGACTCCACGTCGGTAGAAAGTGTGCAGATAGCAGTACAGTCCAGCAGCCGGGGCCGTCATGAGACCACACCTGAGGAAGTGGACTGTGAGATTTGCTGTGTGGAGTTCACACCCGACCCTCGACTATTCATTTCATGCAGGTTATTAGTATTCCAGGGCTCATAGTATTCTAAGGGCAAGGCAAACACTTATGTCTTACTGCCCAGAGTCCAGATATCTCATTATAATAATGAAAAACACAGTTTCACGATGCTCAAGATATAACTCGGCGTCATTCAGCTCTAGGCAGTTCACGACATTTTAGATCATCAATCATGGCTATTATTAAATATAGCCTCAGTGAGTCTCGGCAACTGACTATCTGCTTCCATAGGCATAACATTTGCGGGCAATGCTGGTCAGACTACCTGACAATGAAGATAACAGAAAACCCAGCTAATAGCATCGAGTGTCCTGGATACTCCTGCTCTATCCTAGTTCCCACGGTAATTCTTTTCAAGTTTCGACGGTGGATAACGATAGATAGCGGAGATAAGAGCCAAGATTTAAATTTATCGAATGGTAACTAACGTGACATGAGTTTCCATGGCAATTTTCTTGACTCTAGACTAGTCTAGACGTCATAACGAATTTCTCGAATTTATCATCTTACAACTCATTGTTTTATCTCATGATATTGTAAGATTGTAATCTACGAAACGTGTCGATGATGTCACGATTAAGGTTACGAATTCATGACAACAAAATTAATTTAAAGACTACTACCTATAGTGACACGCTGTTATGGATAACACAGCACGTTATTGAAGAATTTTATTGTTTTGTTACTAACATCTAACCACCTCCATCACCCACTACTGTTTTATATTTCCTTTGATGTTATTTCGGAGGCAATATGTGTGCCAAGTATCATGCAAGCTTTACTTCAAGAAAAGCTACTTTTAAAATTGACGTCTTATTTACAATTTTATACTACAGTACTGCATGTATCTGCAAATCTTAAGATTTCATCATGCATTAGGATGCGACTATTGAAACGTTAATTAGACCGCCGTTGCATCTGCACGCCCCGTCCTAATCGAGCTGTATGACGAATCCTTGACAAATGTAGATGACATGCCAATTATTCAACCCCCTGATTAACCCCATCATCATGCCCTGACACAATATGTCAGTACACTACACATTGAAATAGCAACAAGTACTTATACTTATATTAACAATCCCTCGTATTCAGGAGCTAGTGGAGGCTATCGTTTCTAAAGACATTGCTCAGAGATACCTGGAGTTCGGGATCCAAGCCTTCGTAGACACACACCCCGACATGAAATGGTAGGTGAACGTACACATGTTTTGCAAAAACTACAGCACTGAACTACTGAAGGCTGGAGCTTCTTAACTCTTTAGTTTTGTGTGGTACGAAAATAAAGCCGTCCTATGGGAGCCAATAATCACCGCTTTGGTAATGTAAGGAAAAGTGCCTTCTCAAACTCCTGAACAGCAGTTGTTTTTGCTCACTGTGCACGAATAGTTCGTTATGTAATCAAATAACATAATGATATACATCATAATGTTAATCAAGTATGCGGTAAGACACATATTTATTTTCACAACATGGAATATGTGTTGGCCCTCATTAGTACCTTACTCATCAACAGTAAATTATCATGTAAATGTAATGGATGCTCGCCATTTGCCGGTTATTATTTTGATGATCTGCCTTGCTGATCACTGAGAAAGAGCAGATTCACTCCTCAAATATTTGATGAAGCCAACTAAATTCATTTCTACTACACTCATGATGAAGCCTTATAATCACTGTTAATTGCCAAGTTCAATATAATAATAAAATAAGCCCGTGTGTGACCCTCAATATCATAGTCCATCTTCCCTTGGCACCGTAGAATTGAATAACATAGCCACTTAACCACCGTAGAGCATGACGAAGTGAATTTAGGTATATTATTAAATGATGTCTGGAATCTAAACCTGTGACTGTACCATGGAATTGGTACCTACTGAAGTTGCTTGAAGTTCAAGCAACAATGATATTTTCGATTATATTCTTTCAACTCCAACACTGTCCACAGTGAAGCATCTAATTTGACCAATTTTGATTTTTCTTCGGAAAAACAATGTTCATTAACCGTTTGTATCTTTGCAGGTGTCCCTTCCCGGGGTGCGGTCGAGCAGTCAAGTTGCCGGACGACAACAACATGATCTTCAACTACAACGGCTTTATCCTCGAAGACGAAGCGAGCTAAACCCGCCCCCAGAGCCGTCGGACTGCGGCAGCGGACACTTCTTTTGCTGGTAGGTCTGCCAGTGGGAAGCTGGTTATTTTGTTGGTAGGTGTCCCTGTGGGAAGCGGGATTTTATACCTCTCAGAGGTTTGCAACCTTTTGTTCGTCAACTAACTGAGCTGACGATCGTGATATAAAAAGGATTCTGGGCAATTTTGCTCGTATAAGAGGCTTGCGTTGGTCTGTATGCGAGTGTTAGACTTAATGTTGTGAGCCATGAATTGTTTGGTATACTGTATCACATATTTGTTTTTTACAACTGAACAACTGTAAAATTTTCAAGTACAGTGGAGCCGATTGAAAGAGACAGTTAGTGGAGGGTTAAGTACATGGATTATTTCTTTAGTTTATAACCTTTCCCTACTTGTATCAATTTAGATCCACGACTCTACTGTCTTACACTAGAAATATTTATGCTGTATAATGTTTAATGTTACCCACATGCCCATAATATATTATTGCAGCTTATAATAAATCAGCACAATAAACAGGTGTAATGTTAACAGTTGGTGCACATAATGACAGCCTATAATAGTATCGAAGCTACCGCAACGTCACGCAGGTTTCTGACCACGCCCCACGCCCTTTAGTCAATAGGCACATATTATCATGACAACGCTCCTTGAATTTACTATTGTTGGCCGTATATCCTTACACTACTGCAGGCAACCACTCCTCCGAGTTTCAGACTATTGACCAGGTTTTGGTTTGCCTGACCACGCCCTCAGACCTCTGTAGAGCTATATAATCTGTAGACCACACCCCTGCAGATGTAATACAGCGGCAGAACTTGACATCTGTTGCCTCCAGGTGTACAGTTCAATTAGCAAACATCAGTAGCTGCCGTATATTAATATACTCAGAAGGTAATCTGTTGTCGGCGTGCAACACGGTACCAGGCGCACCTTACAGGTCCGTGTCTGTCTGTTTGTAGGTCCGTGGTCGTGTCTGTGCACTGCTTGTAAGATGTTTGTAATTCAGTGTGTGACAGTACGTTTGTAGATCTGTTTGTTTGTAGGTCCGTGTCCGTACACTGCTTGTAAGATGTTTGTTATTCAGTTTGTTTGTATGTTTGTAGATCGTCTGTTTGTTTGTTGGTCCGTGTCTGTACATTGCTTGTGCGATGTTTGTAGTTCAGTATGTTTGTATGTTTGTAGACCGTCTGTTTGTTTGCAGGTCCGTTCTTGTGTCTGTACACTGCTTGTACGATGTTTGTAATTCAGTCTGTAAGTATGTTTGTAAATCTGTTTGTTCTTGTGTTTTTCTATGAATGTGTATGTCCGGTGCGCATGTGAATCGTATATCCCGGATGTGTATTTAAGTATTTAATGTTCATGCAATGTATCTATGTGTACCTGTCCTACTGTTCTTGTACCAGGTACCTGAGTCAGTATCTTGATTGTCCGTGTCTCAAAGGACTCAGGCTACCCTAGTACACCCGATGTCTTGAAGACTCCTATTGAAGACGATGTCTTGAAGACTCCTCTTTAGGACGATGTCTTGAAGACTCCTAATTTACCAGTGCACTTCATCTTACACACGCAGTACCTCCTCCTACCTCGTACACACGATGACATAACCACAACCAAGCTCTCCTACTCCTGTCATTATACCATTCCAGGACCGTGCTGTATTATCATGCGCCCTCATTAAATAGCTGGTTGTGTGATGACGTCATTATCATACCTCAAAGTCGTGAGTTGATGACGTTTAACCGTCCACTTTCCCTGAGGACACACAGAGAGAGGATACCTTCCTGGTAAACATTCCTTGCAGCTCCACAGGAAGTAAGTTTAAATATCCGTTCCAAAAGATTAACTGATCCTCCCGGAACTGTATCTGATTTTGGGCGAATGATAGTGTAATAGGTGGCGGATGAGCTAATAATGCGTGAGCAATAAACGAGCTCTGGCGAAGCAAAATGTAAAGATGATGTGATCTCGCATCAAACCGGCGTTGAAAGTGTGATAGATGAGCTCTCATTCTCTCGTATCAGTTATCTCGTTTAAACTTCAATCCCTTGACATCTCATCTGTGTTTTTGGAATGATGTGATCTTTTATTTCATTGGCGCTGCAAGAATGATGTGATCTTTCATCTCACCGGCGCCGTAAGAATGAATTGATCTTTCATCTCGCTGATCCTTCAGCAAGAGCGGAATATTCCTATGTTTACCCTACAACGTGTGTCGTTACTTGTGACACAACCTTATATGATGTTCTCTACACTGAAAGACAGAGATGCAAGTCTCTCTACAGTGTTTGGTGGTACATCCTTGCACTGTCTAATTACAGCACACACGTTGCACTGCCCGCCTCGGATATACTCCACTCAGTGTGATGTCATTATCATGGTTTACAGTGGATGATTTGTGACGCAAAAACAACCTGTTTCTATAGTCGGACCCTGATACGACAGGTTGCGTCCATCATGCGCGTAGCTAGATGGCCACGTGATGTTGAACTTCTAATGGACTTTTGATGAATTTTTGATACAAGTTCCTCGATAAATCTGTTTTATAAATATTGCAGAGTCTCAATACAATTACTCCTTTTTGAGTAAATGACAATGGCCCTAGACCAGCATCAGCTTTTCTGGTGAAACTGTTCAGCTTTAATTCTGATGGTCTCACAAACCATCAGAATGAATCATCAGAATGAATCTTCCTCCCAATGTTTATGCTAATCATAGTACTATAGTAAAACAAATTGTGAGGTTATATCGTATAATATGAAATGATATGATGTGAAGAGTGCAATCATGAAATTTGGATTGCGGTATATGATCGCGGTATATGATCTATTGTTATTTCCAATTATTTTTCCTCGTGTTATTTCCTACTATATTGAAATTATATTCTTGTGATTCTGCGATGAAATATACTCAGTTCTTACTGGAATACTGGAGCTGTTATTGCAACTTTTCATCACTCCTTGAATTGAACTGGCTTTTGCTAATTGTCACTAATTAGTCTTCCCAATCATCACTAATTAATTACTAGTACTTATTCCCACTAAATAATTCCCTTATCCAGTTAATATTCTAATAATAACCATTAGTTAAGTATTTACCATAAACTAACCGATCCCCCATTTCAGGAATTGTCTGGATGAGGCACATGAACCCTGTGATTGTGATCTGTGGAGTACCTGGCAGCGGGAAATAGCACACATGAAACCCGAACCCAAAGGTAGGTGCAATAGACTTGGGTCATAGCGGAAATGAAACCCGAACCCAAAGGTAGGTGATATAACTGGAGTCATAGCGGACATGAAACCCGAACCCAAAGGTAGGTGATATACTTGGGTCATAGCGGACATGAAACCCGAACCCAAAGGTATGTGATATACTTGGGTCATAGCGGACATGAAACCCCGACCCAAAGGTGGGTGCAATAGACTTGGGTCATAGCATTAGTACCCTATATTTCGTGAACCCAAAGGTAGGTGGTATTTGGAGACTTGGGTCATAGCACTTACCGGTAAATTGAGCGATCCGTCGAGGCCAGTATCGCGCCAGTATCAGGCCAGTACCACGCCAGTACCACGCCAGTACCACGCCAGTATCAGGCCTACCTCACGCCGTTATCGCGCCAGTATCACGTTATCGCGCCAGTATCAAGTCGCCAGTATCACGCCAGTATCGCGCCAAGCACGCCAGTAGCGCGCCATAGGTAGCACGCCAGTTTGCGGTAGCATGCCAGTGCGCCAGTATCACGCCAGTCGACACTAACTTATAGCCAGGACGCCAGTAGCGCGCCAGTTTCAGATAATATACTGGTTTGTTACTGGTGTCCTGGCTTAAAGTTAGTTCCGACTGGCGCGATACTGGCGTGATACTGGCGTGCTACTGGCGCGGTACTGGCGCGATAGTGGCGTGCTACTGGCGTGCTACTGGCGCGCAACTGGCGCGCAACTGGCGCGCAACTGGCGTGCTACTGGCGCGCTACTGGCGTGCTACTGGCGCGATACTGGCGCGATACTGGCGTGATAACGGCGTGAGGCAGGCCTGATACTGGCGCGATACTTGCGTGGTACTGGCCTGATACTGGCGCGGTACTGGCGTGATACTGGCGCGATACTGGCCTCGACGGATCGCTCAATTTACCCACTTACCCTATATTTCGTGAACCTAAAGGTAGGTGATAGAATTGACTCCTTGGAAGGAAATCGATTTTCTCTACTTCACCCCGCTTCACTTCCCTTTTTCTACTTTACTGTTGAGCTTTTAGACTACACCATTTTTGCTGCATTGTGAGTCATTAGGTAATACGCGCTACAAACTGTACATGAAGCAGGCTGGAGTACAAAGCACACAATATAGATGTAAATTGTACTCTCAGCTGCCCTTGACCAGCGTCACGCACTAAATGTATGCGGGGGAGGTTGCGGTGGTACGCGGCCCACAAATCTAGCTGTGTAGCGTTTGCAATGAATTCTGAGGGATTTGGTCGGGTTCCGGACGAAAACAAAAGTTGTGATTCACTCTGCAATTTGTCAATTTGAGGGTATGTGGACTGTTTTATAGGCTCCAAACTTCATGACCGGATAAATATGTCATATGATGCTCGAAATAATAATATTATGTGTAAATACGACGTTATAAAATTCACACATATTTATCATAATGCATCATAATTTGTGAATGTAGATCATAAATAATATTGTTAGAATTTTAAATTGAATAACGGGACATTTGTTGTCACATCTGTTATGGTGTCCCCATTTTCTCGTAATATATTATTGCGAGTGTAGAATAATACACTAAACCGTACGTCATATGACAGCTTATTTCAACCTTGTGTATTGAAAAGTACGTCACGTTCAGTGTACGGCTTCACAATTTAATAATTCTTCATAATTATCTTTCCTCCTTTTCACACACAGACTATGAAATAATGCTGAATTTGGTTTGCATTGTCTAGAACACGGTCTGGCTTGAATTAAACACAGACCGGAAATTACAAGATTACAAAAGCAAAACATGAAAAAAACTACTTTTTGAATACATGGCACTGCTACTGGCTTCTTCTTCCACAATATTTGAATATTTGCGGAGATGCCATCCCAAACACTTGGCATTTCAACCAGGTGGCCAGATGGGATGCTGGGGATGCTCTACATCCTCTGATAGATTAGTAGTCTACATCCCCTTAGAAAATGACACCCCTTGAAGAATAATATTCTCCTTAGAAAGTAAGTAGGTCTGCCTCCCGGATCCTACAACCCCAGACCCCTACAAGGTAGGTAGGTATGTTATCCTTACTTCTGGTTCTTATTTCCCTGCCTACTGTTGAGTGAGCTTAGGAAAATCATTATCCCTAGAGCTTTCACCTGCATCCCCAAACCTCCTGACTATTTAGCTGCTTGGCGTATTCCATCCTATACTCCCATGCATTAGTCTGTCCGTGATGGCACATGCTGTGTTTCTGTAATTATATTTGCTGCTAACACATTGTATGCTACACATTGTACTCCTGTCGGGTAAATCCTGGCTGGATGTCTGCTTTACACTCAGGCTTACTTCACCAACCTGACACCTCTCTTCGATTGTCCCTTCTTCTCCTCCTCTGCCCCCATGTGAGCATGTGGTGTCTTTGTAGTCAGTAGATGACGTCATTATCATAGCTCAACATGGTACATGTTGGTGACGTTGAACTGCCTATTTCTTGAGCGTCTGGTTTATGGAGAGGTAGTCGTATGTGTACTGTGTGTATGTGGGACATGGTGAATTCATTATATCACACAATAATAATAGTAGTAGGACACAGCACGCCCATCATTAGCTTTTCTCATATAAATCATCATTATTATTATACTGGCAGCAGTTCGAGCTGTTAATAACCGCTTTCTGGAGAGGTATTTTTCTCTCACGCACGCTGTGCGCATTCCAAAAGCGCATTGGTAAGACTTGAAATTTCAATACGTGGAGTGTCATGTGAAGAGATAGTTTGAGAATATGGCTCGATTGTTCCAACTAAAGCGAACGCTTGATTTCCCTTCCAATCTCTTAGAAATGTCTGAATGTCCGCTCTCTGGAATTCCTAATAATTCGTGTAAGATATACTTTAGGTAATAGGTATTGTAGAGGAGAGATTTAATAAATTTGTGAATAGAGATCATCCCTTTCCCATGAAAGGAATGGATTTTATTGTATTTTAAATATTTTGCTAGAGTAGTAGAGGTATTTACAGTGACTGTATAAAATCACAATATGATAGGCTCATTGGAGAGTTACTTGGAAGGTCTCAAGTGCCTGTAGGGTACCTACACGTAGAGTCGAATTAATCTACAATTTAAATAGCTGACTAGCTCCACCGGAATGAATGAAAGTACTGTATTTCGTCTCACATGATAGTTATTTCTGCCTTGAATTTAAGGAATCTAAGTATGTAATTGCTTATGGATAAATTATGGATTTTACAGTATTCCTCATACCGGAATTCATATTATGATTTATAGGTGAGTTTGTGTGCATATTATGAATTAAAAGAATATCTTAAATATACCGTGGCTTCCTGCTGCTATCCTCGACTTTGTAAATGACTAACATATCATTGTAAACACAGGAATCGTAGGTCTTCGCGGAGTCCTGCTACTGTAATTTTAAAATTCTGTACTCCTGTCACAACAAACCACACCTTACAGGTATCTCTTACACACTATTTTCCTGTTTTCCCTTTACATAACAGCTATGAATAGAAGTATTCCGCTCACCCTATGATATAACAACAGGCCACACAACAGGCCACACAACAGGCCACACAACATTTATCACACAGGATCCACTAATAGGGTTCCTCATTGGGATGCATATTTTACCTATCAAACTCGGCTTCGCCTCTTCTAATATGCACTACTAAACATAATGTCAATACTGGCCTATACTATATGTATTCCGGTTCCATGATCTCGCTGCTCACCTGCAACCGTAGAATAATACGGTTAGAATAGGCACCTTCGTTAACAACCTCAGAACGTCTCGCTCATTATCCAACTCACACTCAGTCTCGGCTTCATTTGGTTTCGGTTGCATATTAGCTCACGCTGAGGCCCCTCTCAGTTCTGGCATTGGCCAATCACCGCTGGAGCTCACAGTCAACTCGCACACTGATTGGTCAATATCAAGACGATTATGAAATTCATTCTATGGGTAAGGTTGTACGTCGCTGATAAGAGATATGCCCAACAACCCATGCTACAACGCTCGAGTAGGATACGTTATTATTAGTGTCACATTAGATCATCAACAGTGCTGAAAGATACCGTGCTGTAGAGTTTGCGTGTGTGCTGTAAACAAATGGAGTTTCTAGTTATTCAGCATACCAAGCGGTACCCACAACAACAATATTACATGGATTCAGTGAAACCGGCTGTTTCAGGTGCAGATGCCAAGGAATCTTTTAGCTTTTGGGTAGCATAAATGATAAATTGGGTGATGGACGAAACGTTTCAAGGATCCTGGAATACAGTAGAGCTTTCTTCTAATATTCAGGAATTAGGACATGATAGAAGGATATGCAAAATATATGACATTCAGTATCCCCGTCGCAAAACGTTCCTTCTGAATGATTTAAACTCAGTTTCCTCCTTGCATTAAGTTGGTTTCAGCGCTACATTAATAAGGCACCAAAGTAGTACTCTAAGAGTCTACTCTTAGTACTCGTAAGATGTTGAGGCAGTTCTTTGAGTCCCGCCCATTGATATTAGTTTCTTTCTTTGGAAGTCTTCAACAGCTGCTTTCTGATGCCTTCCACTGTAAGGTATCAGAAAGGTGATGTACTCGCCACCACTCACCAGCTTTCACAGGTTCTCAGTAAAGTAGTGACTTAGTGATTTATTGAACGATGATATATTTTATGGTTATCAAAGTATTAAAGTCTTTGACTAACAACATGTTCAGGGGAAATGATGTCATTGTCATGGTTTACAGTAGTCAAAGGATGGCGTCATCAGACACCATATCCATCCTACATTGCCTCTTTCTCTCTAATATAAGCGATTATCAAACCCCGCGCACCAAAAATAGGCGGGTAGGATGACGTCATTATCATAGCATAACGTAGTCAGTTGATGACGTTGAACCGCCTATTTCTCGTGCGCGGGGTTTAAAACCATTAGCTCCACAGGTTGCGAACAAACTCCATTCAAGGAACCAAACATTCACACTCCGCACATTGTATTACGTGACGGTTTAAAGTTTGAACAATATAGTTAATTGAAGATCAAGTAGGAGATTAACTTATGAAGTTGTTAAGAAACTGGGCGTTTATGTTTTATATGGCATTAATATAACCTGCTCAGTTCGCTTTCGATATTCCATGGGAAAGGTGAAAGAACGTGATTTCATTAAATACCGGGATCGAAATTCTACATTGAACATCATTTCAAACAGCTTATTCTAGCCTTCCAATGCCCATTATCGTAGAATACATATTTGAGATAATTGAGATCTCCAGAATTTAACGCAAGCTCAGAATCTCTCTTCTGCAAGCCTGAATCGGAATGTGTGCAGCCATCTTTCCATCTTTTTAGTTGGGATTTGAGTAGCTGTAGAGTGTGTAGGATATCCTGTTCATGTACAATACACATAAATTATAGTGTATACTTGTATAGTGTGTATATTGTACACTTTTCAATATATTCATGAACAGCTTCTACTGTTCTGTTTTGCATTAAAACATTATAACACCATGTATTTGGTACCTATAATGTACTTGTTATAATGACAATTCTTCATATCAAACCGTGATTCCTATGGGATATGATTACATATTCATTGCCCCACGGCACGCCGGGTTCCATCTACTTAATAACAAGGTAGCACACGCTAAGCGGCCGCTATTTGAAACAATGCACGAGAGGAGCGAGTGCAGTATTTTACCTTATTAACGACGAACAAGCGGGGGCAGGAGCGAGTGAGTAAGGTTTTGATGGTCCCAAGTTCGGTGTTTGATAGTTTGATCTACTGGCGCAGAAGACAGTTTTTATGACAGATGACCAGATCATGTTTATGTATACCTAGTACATCTCTTCGTTTTGTTCAGTTTGTCTGGTCTCTAGATGGTTGTCTATGTTACGATGTTTATGAGTGTGTAAATGTTTGTCAATGTTGAGATATTTGTACGTTTTACGTGCGCATATATCCAAGCTGAGGGAGACTCAGGATCCAGATCAAGGACGAGTAGATCAGGACTAGTGGAGTAGGAGGAAGATCGAGGAGTAGATCAGGACTAGTGGAGTAGGAGGAGAAGGAGGAGTAGATCAGGACTAGTGGAGGAGGAGGAGAAGGAGGAGTAGATCAGGACTAGTGGAGGAGGAGGAGGAGGAGGACGAGTAGATCAGGACTAGTGGAGGAGGAGGAGGATAGAGGAGTAGATCTGCATATGGTGCGTGGTGTAGAACTGCCTGAAATTCTACTTCTCCTGGTGTATTCTGTGTATCCTACATATTATTATCATATTATCATCATGTAAACAAACTTATGATGGAGGATGGGTTTGATGTCACTACCAAGGTTTTAAGAGTGCTTTACAATGACATCAGCAAACTATTTACTATTGCGCGTAGTCTTTAGACTGTTTAGTGTTTACCCGTACTGCAAACTTAGAACGGACAGGCATTTACTGTTTAAACTGTATATAATCATAACGTGGAATGAAGCAGCATTGAAATAGGGCCTGAGGGCGGATCCGTTGTGTTGCGGGGTCCAGTTTACGATGGTCGCTGAGTGAAGCCCTGAGTAATACCCCAAATTATAGTCGTGGTTGAGTCAATTAGATGTACACGGGTTGTTGGTACAAACATCTTTTACTCAAGTCTCTTCCAAACGACTGACGCAGGGTGTACTGGAAACAAGCTTATTGTGTAGTTGTTTACAATTAATACATAGTTCAAGAGATTACAAACAGTATTGTGTACACTTTACTATGCACTTTCTAATCAAGTATACTGACCGTACAATGCGAACCTTCCTATACAGTCAAATGCATGTCATTACAGCTTCACAGGATGCATTAATTGACCAATAAATGTACATATGTACATGGGAAATGAAGTGTATTTGTGAAGATTGCTTGAAAAAGCCTGGTTTTTTGTGATCACTTGTTGTCAAGCATCATTGTACAACACTGTTATAGAGCTGTTGCTATTCTCTACCAGTGTAACAGGCAATTCAGTATACCATGAATAACAGATAAACCTTCCCATTGCGTACTCACTAATACATATCCATGTGCAATGCTGTGTTCTGCTGTAAGCAGGAGCTTCAACAGAGCAACAGGAAGCATCGGTTTATTGGCACCTTTCACCCTGTACAATGTATACCTGTAGATCTGTAGGAAAGGAAATTTGTCATTGCACTTGCGGGAACCGATTGATTATATGAACAAATTATCACCCTATTGCCACTATTTCAGAGATTGATTGCGAATAATGTGCAAAGGCGGTCTAAAAACCATATTTAGAGATTTACTTTGGATATTTTGCTCATTGATATCGGTTCACTTAAAGCTAATGTAATAATTTGCGAGTCTCACTCAATACCACAAAGATGGGCGTAACCACAAGCTCCATTGCTCCATTAACAAAGTATTAATGTGGTGTTGTATTATGATGGTGTTGTATTAATGTGGTGTTGTATTATGACGGTGTTGTGTTGAATGATTTATATCTGCAGCAGATGGCTGTTGAGCTCTATCACCACCTTGATCTTTGTTCCTACTTTCATATTCTTATATTCTTATAGACTCATAGCTTTATAGCAGATATAATCGCAGGTGTGTTAGTACCTACTGCGATTTAAAAAAATGCTTAAAAAATTCAAAGGAAGCGGATAATATTTACACGCTATTTATGGCACTGATGCTCCAGTTGCTCAAGAAGATTCCGAGCGGAAATTAGATGATCACTATGAATCGCAAGAAAGTAGAAACAACTCCGTAATTTTGAGTTTGATCATAGTACAGTTATAAATTCTTTGTGGTGAAGAAGAGTGCGCAGTAACACAATGTGGTGTTAAATCAGCTCGTATTGCTCTACCCCGGAACATGAGTAGACTAGGCAGTGTATTGGGCAGTGTATGCTATGCTGGTATCAGTTAGGATTACTAAAGTAGCACGGCCGTACAATTAATTTACTTGTAAGGTCCTAATTACTTAATTGCTGTGTGACAGTAGTAGAAGTTGATTAATTTCATGACTTATGCAATAAAATGTACAACTATGCAATAAAATGCATGCGTTATGCAACATAATGCATGACTTATGCATGCACACACGTACACGCGCACTCCCATGCTCTTATTCGGGTGAAAATAAAAATATATAGTATTCAAGCTACAAGTGAATGTAACTTGAACATGGAATAGGTATATAATGTGGGCCTATATATGGTATAAACTTTTTAATATTCTTAAAGATGCTTATTCCCAATAACATAAACTCAAAAAAGGCCCGGTCAAAGTCACCAACTTGCTAAGTTGAGCTATGATGATGACGTCATTGCAATCGTAAGTTTGTCTTGCTCGCACTAGCCACGTGTTATTGATTTGTAGGGATGTTTTAATCTACGTGTTCAACAAAGTGTCTAAGCAAGAACAGATGGTACGAGGAATTATCGTAAAAATACTCCTCGAAAATCATCAAATTGATTCTTTCATTTATGTTTCTTCCAATTGTACTCTGAAAATTATTACTCAGCAACTAAACGCCAATGAATTTTCTCCTAATTAGGGCAGTTACTTGCCATAATCAGTTTTCCAGCGTTTCATTTATTAAGTAGTCATGAATACAAATCTAAAATGAGAAACAACGTCGACAATTCGAAAGAATTGCCAAATATTTGATGAAAATATGTCTGGAATGTATGAACTTATCATGAATAGGTACTTCTTCCATGCGTTTTACTCTAAATCCGGTGTACTAAATACATACCATGTACTTATCTTCATATTATCTTCTCATTTGTCATGATGCAGCATCATGTGAGTGTGATCAGATACCTGAGCAAGTTAATTCATCAGAGCTACTTGGACATATATTTGTATACTGAGACTTTGATATCATGATATATACATACATAGATATATATTTCATCTCGTAATAAATTTATCACATACGTGGTCACATATTTCAATTACAAGAACACTCTGTCATAAGACTCTTACGGTATTTATGATATTAAGAAAGTGTCATATTTAAAGTTTTATGTCAGTGGAAGTCATGCGGAACATGATATGTTCTGCCAGATAAGGAAAAGAACGGTACGGTGTGTGATTTTAGAAAATTAAAATTTCTTTCTAAGTTATTAAGTTCTAGATACAAAATATCAACTTTTACTATGACTGGAAGTTGTAAAGTCGTAATGTGAGTTTCTCTAACTCGTGTTGTTATACCTTATATGGAAAAATCAGCTCAAGCAGTTTCCCAGGCTGCTAAATTGTAAACGATGCAAAATATCAAAAGTCATGAAAATAAACAAACATGCAAAATAGGTATAATTCAAATTATAATAGAGGGTTATTGGCATCAATAAGAAACCTTTTTCAAGACACCTAACTGCTACAGGTTTCTCCAACATGGCCCCAACAGGTAGCCACTTGTAGAATGACAGCAAGATCAAAAATAAACTGCACCAAGATGAGTGGCTGCAGGCATCATCAGTCCAATGCCTACCTCAGCTTTTCAGGGTTGATATAAAAAGAGGAAAAACCCAAAAAGTTATATGTTATAATCTTCATGGGTCATGTCAAGTTACACCTCGTAACTTGTTCGCTATACACTACAAAATCTGCGATGTCTGCTGAACATTTTATGATAAGCACTGTACATTGTGATCAATTCTCTTCACATTAATGTGCGACACAATAAACTTGGCGTAATAAGCATTGGCCAGCTATGCGTCACATGATCAAGAGCTTTGAATTATCTAATATCTGGGGCAGTCACAAGAGCACCTATTAACTTCAAACTTCCAGTAAACACAGTGTCTCTCCTTCACACTGCTAAAGGTGCTTCAGTACCCGGTAAGTTGAATGTTTTCATCACGTGATGTGGCCGGCCAATGCTTATTGGGCCAAGTTTACACAGCACAGTAGCACACAGTAGCACGCCTGCATTTATCACTGTTTACTGTTCATATAGCACAGCAATTATACCGAACTGCTGTTTTTATGATTCAAAAACAAAAAGAGAACGTAGGAAGTTTCACTTTCTCCATATCAAATGACGAGGCTGATATTGTCGGAAAATAGGAAGGATGCGGTGAGAACAGTCAAACTGTAGCTTAAATTCACATAATAGATTAACGGAAATCTAACAAAAAGTAGCTCGAGCTAGGCAATTTTCACTTGATAAGAATATTTATAATTTCCTGTTTGTACTCGATCAGCTTATCAGTGTCAAATGACAGAAGAACCAAGAACCGATATATCGCCAGTAAAAAAGAAAAAGGGTCTTGGGCTGGAAACCCGGTAAACCTTCCGGTGTCTGAGATTATTTATTCAAACTGCTGAATTTTAAACTCAAGAGATTGAAGTTTAAACGATATAACATATACGAGAGAATTGTAATCAGAAGCTTTCGAAAATCTTGTGATTATCGTCGTCAGATGTTATGTGATTGAATGCTGCACATCAAGACACCAACACGGTTTCCAAACCTTGCAGTCATTGCTCATTATGCGCAGACAATAAAATGCAGTCTTATGTTGGTAGTTTTATGGAGGTATTTTAATGTAAGTAGTTTGATGTAGGTAGGTACGAAGCCGAATTTAGGTAGTCGAATTTAGGTAGTCGAATTCAGGTAGTCTGATTTAGAGATTTAGGTAGTCTGATGCAGGCAGTCAAATGTAGATAGTCTTATAAATGTATGTATTATGTAGGTAGCCAAGTGTCGGTACTGGGCTTTTTATACTTTCATCTGACGAGTCTCAATTTCAGACATGGAGTTGGCAGAACACAGAGCTAACACAGTTGCTAATAGTTTGTGGTTGATAACCTACAGCAAACCGTGTCCTAAATGCAAGTGAGTCCCAACAAGTGATCTGTAATCTTTTGTAGTCGTCAGTTGATCTAAAAGCGGTTTTTTGAACTTTTGATGACGATTGCATGGTATGATAAATCAATTGTAGACAGCTGTGATGTGTATTAGTGTATGCAATAATTGCTCAATGCATTGCAGTGTACACCTAAATACCTACATCTGTCCCTATGTGTACTCTGTTTATCAGTATATATGTATCCCAAGTCTCCAATAGAGAAAACAGAGGGCTGCAATCACATGAAATGTTGGAAGGTACGTTGTGAACATTGTGCACATGCATTATTTTTCTTTTTGTATATATTCTTTTATCATTTGTATACCTTCTTTTATCAAAGATGTTAACATTCACCAAATCATCCCTTTTTCACATGAAAAAACATTTGTTCTATTTTCCCTGGTTACGTTGATTTCCCTAATTTCCTATAACACACCAGGAGGTAAAGTAGAATAATAAAACACCATCATGCTGACCAACAGCTCTCTCTTTGAACATAACACGATGCTATGATCATAACATACACTCAGTCACTCACGTGGATATGTAATATGTATCAGTGTAGTAATGAAACCACTGTTCTCCAATTAATTGTATTGACACGGTGACTCAGTGAGATTATACTTGCCGGATTCAAAATAACGCGGCCTACTCTCACTAGACCTTAACATACGCTGTACTTTCAACTGACACACCTAGACAGGGGAAAGTTAGAAACTTGAAACTTTCAGTACACTTAACACTACTGTGGTGAACCACACTGAACACATCACAAAATCATAAGATCTTATCTGAGCATCTGATCAGTATCTACCATTTTGTGGCAGAGAAAACAGAGATATACAGTCACTTCTATTTTAAAAAGTCGTTCGTAAAGAAAAGCTTAATTTTGTGATTTTGACGTCTTGTGCGCCCCAATTTTCCATTTTCAATCAACGTTGCATAATGTAAATAGATTTAAAATCCGTGAAGACTGAAGTATCATTTATCATGGATACTGGCCTCATTTTTAGAACATATTTCTATTCTTTATTATTTCTATGTGATTTACCAATTTCCTAATCACACGGTTACTTCAGTGTAAGTTTGAGTTCTGCTGGGTATGCATGGAGGCGTGGAAAATTCACAGTTCAGAAACTGGCGGATATTTCAGGTAAATATCATATGCGTGTGAAGGTTGAAGATAACCGATTGAGCCGTCATCATGGCTTTGGTTTTTAAAAAACAAGATGTGTCGCAATTTGTCCAAAAATACGAGAAGGTGTTCTAGCGTTTTTGTCATAAAAGTGTCAGGATTTTACAGGATTTTACAAGAGGTTCCTCTCCATTCTTGTCATGGATTTTACGGAATTTCCGTCAATTAAAGTATCAACAAAGAGCTCCCTGTGGCTGCTCGATATCACGGTCTATGTTTTAGGCGGTTCGGCTGACGTAATTTCAATTGAGCAGAGTGGATGCTTGATTACGCCCGATTTTCTACTAGCTTGAATGAAACCATGTCCGTATCATGATATCGATTACAGATATTCTTAGAAATTCATTCGTGTCCAGCTACGGAACGCGCCGCCTGCTTCGTCGAGGATCAACAGGTACAACTCCTGTAAAATCATGACATTTTTGGGCTAGAACATCTACTGAAAAATACCCAAACATAACGACGTTCACACTGGCGCGATGTGATAATAGCCTTGGTGACTGTGTAGCCAGGAACAGTCAGCAAGAAATCTGGGAACGCGCCGCGCGCGTGCGCGGCTTTACATTATCCAATTGATTAATTTGACGGGAACGCCCATTTTAATGCCGTTGGCATTAAATG
This sequence comes from Beroe forskalii, assembly GCA_011033025.1. Lineage (NCBI taxonomy): Eukaryota > Metazoa > Ctenophora > Nuda > Beroida > Beroidae > Beroe > Beroe forskalii. Next base: position 593,551 of record WFMF01000031.1, on the reverse strand, counting down.
TCTTGGCATTGGTACATCAATTGCGCATTATCCAAGCAAGCCTGTGTGTACAGATATTGAAGGCTTGTTTAATCTACCAAAAAAGTGCAGGAAAACGCACTCACTTATCACAATTTCGAATTTTATTATTAAAAAGACGTCACTAAACGGTGTAATGGTCCGCCAGACCCATAATCTGTATCCGTTTCAGGTGCAACCGATACCAGGCTGTGGATAAGTTCAACACTGGTATAGCTGAAGTAAAGCGAGGTATCCTGGAAGAACACCGGAAAGCGAACAAGTTCCAGCGGTTCATACACTACTACACCCGCTACCATAACCACGAGATGAGCCACAAGGTGAACCACTTGGAATCTACAACTGTGATCAAGTCAACTGTGATCATGTCAACTGTGATTTAGTCAACTGTGATTTAGTCAATTGTAATCTAGTTAGCTGAAATCAAGTCAACTGTGATCTAGGCAACTGTAATCTAGTCAGCTGAAATGTAGTTAACTGTGATCTTATCAACTGTGATCCAGTCAAGTGTGATCAAGTCAACTGTGATCTAGTCAACTGTGATCTAGTCAATTGTGATCTAGTCAATTGTGGTATAATCTACTGTGATCTAGTCAAGTATGATCTAGTCAACTGTGACCTCGTAAACTGTGTTCGAGTCAACTGTGATCTCGTCAACTGTGATCTAGTCAACTGTGATCTAATCAACCGTGACCAGTCAACTGTGATCTAAACTGTGATCTAGTCAAGTTTGATCTAGTCAACTGTGATCTAATCAACTGTGACCAGTCAACTGTGATCAAGTCAACTGTGATCTAGTCAACTGTGATCAAGTCAACTGTGATCAAGTCAACTGTGATCAAGTCAACAGTGATCTAATCAACTGTGATGTAGTCAACTGTGATCTAGTCAAGTGTGGTCTGGTCAAGTTGACTCTATTCACGTCTGCACTTTTTCAATGTTTTTCTTTCGCTGGTTCTAAATTGCAATGTGTTGCAATTATTGAGTTATTGCGTGAGACCTTGAGGAGGTGAGGTGCGTCCGTTACTCATTCCACAAACTTGCGAAGTCAGTTTCCGGTTAGGTGTGTTAGGATGTATCATGTACGTTACACAGGTGTCGCAGTTTCTGATTCTGAAATTTCCGCCTGTACGCAATTTCTCGATTAGTACGTGCATATGATACTGCCACTCGGCGCCGCAAGACTGACGTTTTCAGTGATTCTCATATCTCGATGTCGCGTCTCCTGTGTTGAGACGGTTATCCGGTTTGCTCCAACTTCCAACATGATACAGAGTCTCGGAAACACACTGTGTGAGTTGGATTGCAGGGTTAGCTCTAGAACTTAGCATGCAGCCACTTAGACAGCATATCGAAGGATTAATGGCAGTGTAACTTAGTAACTAAGTATTACCGGATTGATCATAGTGGACGTATTAAGGATGCTAAAAATAGCTCCCAAACCCCACCCACGGAGGTAGATCCGGCTATTGAGTTAAACACTACAATTACTTAGCGACAACACTTAAAAAGTTTACCTTTCATTGCAGCTGGAGGAACCACTGCTGGGAACGGCTAAAATGAAGATGCTGGCAATAGCCTCCGTGACTGAAGGAGACCCGGGCGATACCAGCTTCATTGAAGATAGCATCAAGGAGCTCCTCAAAGCTAGGAGAGTTCTCAGAGCCAGCTACCCTTACGGCTATTATTTGCAGGTGCGAGATAATACAATCATGAGTTACGATAAATTTGCAACCTCTCACTTTGAGAGCCAAATAAAAACAGATAATATGAGATAATATGAATGGTATGATAGAATGGCCACTTCTTCATACCACCCTATAACAAACAAGTCGAAATGTCGAAAGACTCTGCGTTAATTCCCCTAATCCATCCCACAATCAGGACGGTATGCACAGGAAAATGCTGTTTGAAACCATGCAGAACCAACTGGAGGAAGTTACTGAGATGTTGAGTCAGATGGTAGCCCGAGTTTACCTCAGAACACCCAAAGCAAAGATAGTGGAAACTGCTCAACTCCTCCAGCAAGCCAGACTCAAGTTCGTGGATGCTGTGGCTAACGGACTCATTCCTTCCTCCCCTTCTATCCGAGACAAGATGAAAACCAAGAAGTAAGTCAGCTACCTGGTTTTTAAATCATGATAGCTTCATTGCATTGTTCTAGTCCAGTAATTTCCGGAAAAAGTCCTGATTATTATGAATGAAATCATGAAATGTGACTTTCCTTATGATTTATTTCCTGTTATTTCAGACCCCCTGCCCGCAAGAAGCCACGGGACCCCTTCTTTGATGACGATTCAGACGTTAGTAATATCAGTTTCCTTCCATTCAAATTAAGAACCCGAATTTCATATCAAAACACAGCTCCTTGGATTGTGAGACTTCATTTGTTCGTTACTTTTTATCGTCCTAACCTAACGTTAATTGACAGCAAGACACGGAAGATGCCCTCATCAGACTGGCTATCGCTGAGTCGCTCCTTGAAAACGCCAACAAGATCACTGATCAAGAAGCTGGTAAGTCAACGAATATGATATTTGCTATGAAAAGCCTTGGATAGCCTGCATCTTAGTATCACTTGATGGATTATCCGATTCTTGGAATGAATCGGTGAGGTCTTGAAGATTTTCCTTGTGGGAGCGATTTAAAATAGTGGGCAATAGTAGAACTATTTATTAACTCAATTGTACATAATCATCATAACCCTGTTTATTTCAGCGGTGGCATTCTCGCCCTATGCGAGGTGTGTGAGGTACGGGTGCCCTCTCCCTCGCTCTAAAGACATAGAGGCTACCAAGGGACTCTACTGCTCAGAGTACTGCATGCAGATGGACAGCAATGCCAAGGAAAATGTTGCAGGTAAACACAAACCCCGTGTATATTATTAACCAGATAAAAAGTCCATTGTAAAGTTTACAGTTTACTTGAAGCTCAGTTTTAACTTTTTGTTTTTTTATTCATTTTTTGCTGTTCTTGGATATATCGAATTCATTCTTTGTCACCTCTCACTTCTTCCATTTCCAGGGCAATCTGCTGTGACCAGTAACCTGGCTCTAGCTCTCCAGCTGAATCACGAGGAGAACTTGCAGCAACAGAGCAGCAAACCTGACTCCAAGTCCCTGGACTCGCAAACCACTCACTCACTCACAGACAGTCAGATATTCGATACCATCAGCACGGGCAAGCAGTCCCTGATCTCTGACAAGACCTCCAAGTGTAACCTCTTCCTGGGGGAGTCCCCGGTGCCGTTCAGAGGGGGGCGGGACTCCCCCCTGCCCAGCACGGGCCCTGACTCCCCCTGCACCTCCCACCGGGGCGGGGTGGGGGGCACGGTGCCCAGCAGCCCCCAGGTGGGGGCGGATAGTCCGCGGGGCGTGGTCCACAGCAGGGTGCCCGCCAAGAAGGACTCCGCCTCCTCCCTCAAAGCAGACAACATCTCCAACCTCTCGTATAGCGTGTGGGAGCGGGGCTCTATTGGAACTAACGAGCTAGCGTCCCTGAGTGACGTGAGCTCGCTCTGTAACCTGATCTGCATGGAGACTGGGCGGAGTGGGGTGATGTCCCGCTCCCACTCGCCCAACTCCCGGCAGCCCAGCACCAAGTCGCCCACTCCGAGCGCCAGGTCCAGGAACCGCAGCACCCACTCGCCGAGCAGCACGAGGTCCCGGAACAGGAGCTCGCCCTACAGCTCCCGGTCACGGCACAGGAGCACCCAGTCGCCCTACAGCAGGCGCAGGAACAGGAGCGGGAACTCGCCGTGCGGCGAGCCCGCGGAGCACGCCGACCCGCCCGCCAAGTGCGAGGAGAAGGTGAAGAAGGACTCGAGATCAGTGAGTTTGCGGGTGTTTGCCCTCCTGCTCGACAACGTCAACGTGCAGAGGAAGTACCTTCACATGAAGTCGAACTCGCTGCCAGACCTTAGGTAACAGACAGCCACAGTTTTATCTTAGAAGCTTAGAATGTTTTATCTGACTGCGCAGACTCCGCATTCTCAGAACATGGTAGCTGATTTCACTTCAAACAGACATTTACATGTATATTGTATTATTGTATTATAATATTTCTGAGCATAGATAATTATAGTCAATGTTGAAATGCCTGTACCTTATTGGCCCTTTAATAACCGGCCTTTTTAACTTGCCCTTCTTTATTATTTGGGCTTTTTTTTATTGACTGCCCCTTTGTTAAACTGGGTCTAAGGTAAAACCGCAATATTTGGAACCATAACTTTTCACCAGAATTATGATAAAATTTGTTTTTTGACCAAAATTGAAAAGTGCAATAATTGATTCTGGTTGAAAAAGGGCCATTTCGGTATTCTCTCAGGCAAGAGGTATGAGCAAGCTATAGCTATTTAAAAACAAAAATGTTATTGAACTAAGTATTATAATATAGAACCCACTGACTTTTTCGTCGGTATCTATATTGATATATGTGTTTTATAATACAACTTAGTGTTTATCAATGCGTAGGACATTGAAAGATCGGAATGCTTCATCGCTGTTTCAGGAAACTGGGAATTGTGTTTTGCCTGACGTTGTTGTTAATTGCCAAGCCCGTGTGGCGAGGAATGCACAACTTCAAGCAATAACAACGTAACGCAGATGTTGCGAGTCCTGAAATCAATTGAAATTTTCACGCGGCGACCATTTGTACGTATGTTATTCTGACAGTACTATAGTAATCCACGTACGTACATGGCGCCGTGTGACTCGGATATTTCAGAATGATAATCATTTCTCGAACTCGCAACACCTGTGTAATAAGAATATGTTTGCCAGCCATGTTGCTTTAACTAATTAAAAGATTCGTGCATTGGCTGTAAGTGTCATGTTAATGCTTTTGATGGAATTTTATTTGCAAATTTCCAAGCAATCGCAAGTCTGTAAGTAGTAAAGTTTTCCATTGAATTTGTAGTTTTACTAAATAATTTAGAAGGTATTGTTAGCCAGTTCGTGAGACTATAAAATGAGCAACACGATGCTGTCCGGGAACCTATCGAATGATTGTTTCTATGGGACATTAGATTTAGTATCAAAATATTATAAATAACCATTTTCAGTTTCTTGACATTGTTTAATAAAATTTAAATTGATAAAATTTGAACGCTAAAATTTCTGTTGATATTTTTATTCAACCTTTCATTCGACCTTTTGTCTTTGAGGTGTGGCGTATTTCGCCGCGCTTGGTCAGTACTAATTTTTTGCAGCGTGTGACTGTGACTGCCGGCAAACGTCCTTTCTTTTAAAAAAGTCATTGCTCTCTATGCAATTGCACGTTTGCGCGCTATCAATATCATTGTCATGTATCTGCAGTATCAGTATCACGCACCGCAAAAGTACCCAAGCGCAGCGTCATAAGCATACGCCGCACCTCAAAAGGTCGAGACACCACGGTGTGAAAATTTAGAATTTGCTAATGTCATACTGACTCCTTAATTTTTAGAGATGTCGCCACCTCTGCGAATGAGATCGGTGTCTGAAATTTCCACAAAAACGCCATTTGTAATTGTAAATGTACGTGCGAGATGCTGATATATAACACTAACAGTAAATCCACTTACGCATAATTAAATTATTTTAAATATTTAATGGCGCCGCATGATCGGAAATTTCAGAATGGATTTTCATTTCTCGATTCGTGACACCGGTATTTATTAGATTTATTTTCAAGTGATGGACTATCAGTATCAGTATTGCAACTGTAACTATAACTATAAGTATGACAATCGAATGAATATTTTCATTTATGCTCGAACGTACCTGGTTAAAATAAGGGTTTTGAAAACCAACTTCTCGGTAGTTTACTGCAGTTGATGCAATTGTATTGCCCTATTACTGCTTAACTGTAACTTTCAGTCTATAAAGCTACTGCTAAGGATTCTATTTCAAATAAATTCAACATTCAAGAGAGATAAATTCAAAATTTCGTGAGTTCAAGGCGTTGTTAAAATTGAAAATGGTCCCGTGCTACATTTAGGCCAGATGACAATTTACAACAGTATGGTCATCTGGCCTAAGTGATGAGCTCATCATTTGCAAACCTAACGCCTTGAACTCACGAAATTTTGAATTTATTTCTGGATCCCCGAATTGTCCCTAACCAGTGTCTATTAAGCTAAGGATTCTATAATCTATTTCAAATAAATTCAATGGGTTGGTACGCCATTGAATGGTATTCGGTCATTTGGCCTAACTGGACAGTCCAGTTAGGCCAAATGACCGAATACCATTCAATGTACCAACTGTACAGAAATTTGAAATTATTCGACTTTCACTTTTCAGAATCTCAAGGCCGTGAGTCGGTCAAAAACGTGGTATCAGAAATAATATTGATGGCGTGTTTTAAAAATAAAAAGATAAAGATTTGAAGGATAAAATTTAAGCACTGTGACTGAGTGCGAACAGGAACTGGCGATTATTCATATTGATCTGTAAATGCTAACTATATTTGATAACTATTTGAAATTTCCAATTATTCTAATTCGTTCTTTTATTCTAATTTTAATTCTATTTCTAGTAATAGTATTCTACTTTTCAAAATCCAATTCTATAAAACGATCCTTGTCAGGCGTCGACGGACGTTGCCCGTCTATTTCTTCTGACTGAATGTGCCGGCTGGGGCATGGGCAGTGACCGTCCAAATGTTCCTAAGCCCGCATAGGTGTGTGTACGCGCCGCGCGAGCTGGGGAAGCGCGCCGCGCGAGCCACATAGGGATATACGTGTTTAGCAAGTCCAAATGTTGCCCTAAACCTTGCCAGGCGTTGCAGCTGGCATGGCCCCCTGCGCGCGCGCCCCGACTCGCAGAGTCGGGGCAGACAACGTCTGGCAACCTGAACCAGGACCCTGGTTCCGGTCCGCGCACAGAATGCGCTTAACCAGTAAACCACCCTGTGTTGGCTCGCGCGGCGCGTACACACACATCTAGTCCTAAGGGAAGTGTTGTCTGACGTTGACAGTCGTAGGATTTCCTAAGCCCGCATAGGTGTGTGTACGCGCGCGGCGCTACCCTACCCTACCCTACCCTGTTCTGAGGAAGCGCGCCGCGCAACGCAGACAGGGATATACGTGTTTAGCAATCGTAGGATGTTACCCAGTTACCCTACCCTCGCGCGCGCGGCGCAACGTTCCACATTTGGACGTCACTTTGCGCCTTCGGCGGACGGACATCGCCCGTCGATGTTGACAGACCCTCTCGAGAATCCTAGCGCCGCGCGCGCGGCGCTGATTCTCATCGACGCCACTGGCGTCAGCGGGTCATACATCGTATTGCTAAACACGTATATCCCTGTGTGGCTCGCGCGGCGCGCTTCCCCAGCACAGGGGTGTGTGTCCCGTAGGGAAGCACAGGGGTGTGTGTCCCGTAGGGAAGCGCGCGGCGCGTACACACACCTATGCGGGCTTAGGAAACATCGTACGACAAGGGAAGTGGAGCTGGAGCGTTGCGTGCGAGGCCTGCTTACGTGCATTAAACGGCCAAACGTTTCTTCCGTGTCCCATATAACTCTGGCTGACTCTGAGTGACGTCACAGATCTAAACGTCAATATTGACGGCTTGTCAGACGTTGTCGGACGCGCGCGCTTCGCGCGCGCGCCCGCCGAAGGCGAAGGGGTCAGACAACGTCTGACAATTGACGGCTGAGTAGGGCCATGTGTAGGTTTAGCCTTAGGATACAGAAAAATATTTTTCTGTATCCTAAACCTACACATGGCCCTACTCAGCAGGCACAAAGAAACCAAACCAAAAATAGACCAACTAACCCGTCTTTTTCCTGCGTCTAAAGCTGGACAAACTAAAATCCGCGCACAAGCATGAATACGATAGGGTGCTGGAGTACGGTGGCCGAGCAGGCTCACTTTTTTTTACATAAAAAATTTTACATAAAAATTTTTTATGTAAAAATTTTTGAGCCTTTTCGTCCAACCCCGTGGCCGAGGAGGATCAAAAAATTTTATGTAAAAATTTTTGAGCTTTTTCGTCCGAGAAGGATCACTTTATTTCACATAAAAATTATTTGATCCTCCTCGCGTCCATAAATATAATTTCAGCATAATGGCCATTGGGCACGTCGTCTGCACCTGCTGTGGCCACGCGCGCGTTAGGCGGCCGATCGAACGCGCGCGGCGCGGTGGCGCGCACGCGCAGATTGAATTCTGACAAATTATTTGAGTCGATTTTTTTGTATTTTTTGCCTTGAGCAGTAATTATTCAAATTAATTCGATGAAAAGCCGTAGAATTATTTTCTAATGAACCATGGGCACGTGTTTTGAAATAAATGTTTCTGTTGAATCAATGATCTTAAATGTCAGTATTAAATCAAAATATCCTATAAATCATTTTAATTATTTATTTCTATGAATTTATTTGAAATAAAAAGAAATCTTTCTTCAAGACATCAATTTCTATGAATAGAAGTATTCTGCAATGGATAGAGCTTCATGGATACTTTGGTTAATTGGGCTATCCATCTGAATGCTTTTGATGCTATAAATCAAATTATTTTATGTTGTTAATTGATTCATGAATTATGAATTATCTTATGAATTATCTTATGAATTATCTTATGAATTATCTTATGAATTATGTTTTATAAAAGGATTGGGGCTATATTTGTGACAAATGTAAACTGTTTCTATGCTTGTACATTGATGTTTTAAAGAAATTCTTTATTTTATGGATTTTTCTCTACTAAATTGGTAACTGCTGCTTCTCCAACATAGCCCTTTAGCTGCAAAAGTCATGCCACAATAATGCAATGTCCCAGAAAATATATAGACCATTCAAGACTCTTTCATTTTAGATATTTAGGCAATTATTGCATCTACTTCATCCACATGACATAGTGAAACCAGGTTTGTGGCATAAAAAATTAACCCTTTCATAAATGCAAGCTAGCTTCCTTATTTGGACATGAACAAATTTAAATTAACAACAATTCATGCTCTGCACCAAAGGCAGCATTACTCAAAAATTCCCCTGAGAAGCTCTTATAGTTACAATTGAAAGTTGTTATTTCATTTTACAAGTTTAATGGTTGTTCAGTTGTTATAACTCGTGCGTGTTTAGCAAACACACCGGCGCGGGTTTAGGTCCGTGATAATTTGCGCAGATAGCAAGGTATTACAGTGTTGCTTCTCTAGCAACGCGTCGCTCGGAAGGGTTTATCAATCTATCATCGATTGTCAAGTTCAACAGAGACACAGCCACAATGGCAATCAAAATAAAATAAAACTGTCAAGTTTTTATGCAATAAAAGCTCAAGAAATAGGCAATAGTATTGGAGTATGGTGTCCGAGAGTGGACACAAAAAAAATCTGCACCTCGAAAAAAAATCACCTCGTAGAAAAAAAAATCACCTCGAAAATCACCTCGAAAAAAAATCACCTCGAAAAAAATCACCTCGAAAAATAATAACCCCGAAAAAACACCTCGAAAAAAATTATATCGAAAAAAAATACATCGAAAAAATTACATCAAAAAATAGGTGTGTCCCATATAACTACGGTGGCCGAGCAGGCTCACTTTTTTTCTACATAAAAAAATTTTACATAAAAATTTTTTATGTAAAAATTTTTGAGCCTTTTCGTCCAACTGAGAGGATCAAAAATTTTATGTAAAATTTTTGAGCCTTTTTCGTCCACTGCAGTGGCCGAAAAGGATCACTTTATTTTACATAAAAATTTTTTGATCCTCCTCGCTTCCATAGATCTAATTTCAGCATAATGGCCATTGGCCACGTCGTTAGCACCTGCTGTGGCCGCGCGCGCGTTAGGCGGCCGATCTAGCGCGCGCGGCGCGGTGGCGCGGCGCGCACATGGAATTCTGACAAATTATTTGAGTCGATTTTTTTTGTATTTTTTGCATTGAGCAGTAATTATTCAAATTAATTCGATAAAAATCGTAGGATGTTACCCTACCCTCGCGCGCGGCGCAACGTTCCACATTTGGACGTCACTTTGCAACCTCGCCAGAAGAAATAGACAGAAGAAATAGACGGGGCAACGTCCGTCGAGATAAAAAGGCCGTATAATTATTTTCTAATGAACCATGGGCACCTGTTTTGAAATAAATGTTTCTGTTGAATCAATGATCTTAAATGTCAGTATTAAATCAAAACATCCTATAAATCATTTTAATTATTTATTTCTATGAATTTATTTGAAATAAAAAGAAATCTTTCTTCAAGACATCAATTTATGAATAGAAGTATTCTGCAATGGATAGAGGTTCATGGATACTTTGGTTAATTGGGCTATCCATCTGAATGCTTTTGATGCTATAAAATCAAATTATTTTATGTTGTTAATTGATTCATGAACTATGAATTATCTTATGAATTATCTTATGAATTATGTTTTATGAAAGGATTGGGGCTATATTTGTGACTAATGTAAACTGTTTCTAGATGCTTGTACATTGATGTTTTAAAGAAATTCTTTATTTTATGGATTTTTCTCTACTAAATTGGTAACTGCTGCTTCTCCAACATAGCCCTTTAGCCGCAAAATTCATGCCACAATAATGCAATGTCCCAGAAAATATATAGACCATTCAAGACTCTTTCATTTTAGAGATTGAGGCAATTATTGCATCCACTTCATCCACATGACATAGTGAAACCAGGTTTGTGGCATGAAAAATTAACCCTTTCATGAATGCAAGCTAGCTTCCTTATTTGGACTTGAACAAATTTAAATGAACAACAATTCATTACAACAAAGGCAGCATTACTCAAAAATTCCCTGAGAAGCTCTTATAGTTACAATTGAAAGTTGTTATTTCATTTTAAAAGATTAATGGTTGTTCAGTTGTTATAACTCGTGTAGGTAATACATGTCCAGATTTGCCTACTCCTGTCTACTGGTGCCTCCTTGAACTGCAGAAGAACGTTCCCTGATATGATGTGAGCTACAAATTACCTACCGCTTGCAGCTGCAGACTTCTTGCAGTTGAATACAATACAATGCAACAGGTTAATGCTAGTCAATGCTATAAGCAATCAAGTTCAACATGCAACAGGTTAACTATAATAATCATGAAGTAACAGTTCGAGATAAGAAACTGGGGTAAAAGTGTTACAAGAGTTGTGATTTTTGTCCAATGGATCCATTGGATCCATCATGTCCAATGGACATGTCCAATGGACGTCCATTGGACATCCAATGGACATCCATTGAACATGATGTCCATCGGTAAAAATGTCCAATGGTGTTCAATGGATCCAATGGATGCACTGGATCCATTTTTGATGTTCAATGGACATGTTCAATGGATCCAATGGATGTTCAATGGATCCATCTGAGTGGATCCAATGGTTTGGTAGATGGACATCAGTCTGGTATTTTTGTTCAATGGATCCATTGTTCCATTGGATCCAATGGATCCATTGTGTCCATTGAACACCATTGAACATGTCCATTGGATCCATTGTACATTGTGTCCATTGGATCCATTGTGTCCAATGGACAAAATGGATCCATTGGATCCAATGGACACAATGTGCAATGGATCCATTGAATCCAATGGACATGTCCAATGGTGTTCAATGGACACAATGGATCCATTGGATCCAATGGACACAATGGATCCAATGAACAAAAATACCAGTCTGATGTCCATCTACCAAACCATGTTTGGGGCTAAAAAATGGGTGGACTCAACTCCGCGGCGGACCCGCTGCGGACCCGGTGGACCCGCTGCCGGTCCGCGGACTCCTAAAAAGTCCACCAGGAAAATTTTTTGGTGGACTTTGGTGGACCAACGACTTTTTCGAAACTCCGCCGCGGAGTGGTGGGTCCGCTGTGGTCCGCTCGGGCTCCGCCGCACTGGTGGACAGTCCACCGAAAAGTCCACCTAAAAGTCCACCAGGGAAAAAGTCCGTGGAATGGAGTCCACCGTGGAGTTTTTGTCCACCGAAAGGACTCCACCAGCGGACTCCACCAGCGGACTTTGGTCCACCAGCGAGTCCACAGGTGGAGTCCACCAGCGGAGTCCACCGGTGGACAAAAACTCCACCAGCGGAGTCCACAGGTGGAGTCCACCAGCGGAGTCCACCGGTGGACAAAAACTCCACCAGCGGAGTCCTCGCTGACTCCACCGGACGAGTCCGACTCCACTTTTGATCTGATTGGGAATTTTTGATGCGGTAAAAAGTATTCAATCAATATGAATTTAACATGTGCTTAAAAATAGCGAACGAGGTGCTGCGTAACAGCGCCAAGTGAGTTGTGTATTTGAAGGCCCAACGGGCCTGCTAGTTCTTTATATATAACCAGAAAGGCCCGTTGGGCCTGCTAGATAACAGGACCAAATAATAAGCTCTCAAAAAAGTTTATGAAGGAGCAGAATTTACCATTATTCGTTGGTTACTTTTAGTCATGCTGGACCGTGCAAGTTTTGATCATTATAATTTGCTTTTATGATGAATTTAAATCTGAAAATTAAAACCGATGATCGTACTCATACTGAACGTTGAATCAAAGCATTGATTTACGCCAAGAGCAGTATTCCAATATCGCAATGAGCTATGCCCAAATTCGATTCAGTTTGATTTTGATTTTGTTCAATCTTAAACTGCTGTAAATTCACATTTTTCCGTTACCATCAACTAGCATTGATTTAAATCGACCGACGTCTGTCACAAATATTTGGAGAGATGCTAACGGAGATAGCCTCCACGATGCCATCCATACCCGTTCTCTATTTTCAGATCTTGAATTTCAAATGAAAAACAGTAAACACGTCGTTCTTTCAGACGCTAAACCGCAGCAATATACAACGTATCAGAAAGCACTCATAGAACTGATCATAATCTGCACGTGCAGAATATCTGTATCCATAGCAACGGCGCGACTTAGCCCAGCTTAGCCTTCGTTTCTCTTGATATCATCTTGGCAAGGTCAAATTTAATTGTATACGGAATTACAGACAAACATTATTCACGTGTGACTTTACTTTATATATAAGATTTGGTAAGAGTATGGATTTTGTGTCGGCGTGTGTGTGGATTATTGTGTCGGCATCATGGATAAGAATGGGGAAACCGTGTATGGGCACTGCGCCGGCGTGTGTGTGGATTTTGTGTCAGCGTGTGTATGGGTAATTGTGTCGGCATTATAGAATAGAATGGGAAAACCATGTGTATGGGCACTGTGTCGATGTGTGTATGGATTTGTGTCGGTATGCACGTGCAGATAGTGGGAAATGCTTGTGTTGCTATGGTAATATGAGAAGGGTGTGAATTTCATTTCTGGCTTTGTTGATTTTGTTGCGCTACTCCACTGAACAACTTTGGTTCTGATTCGAATTTTTCGATGCGGTAAACAGTTTTTTTTTAATTAATTTGAACTGTTTAGGTTCTAAATTGGCGAGTGTGATGCTGCGTAGCAGCGCCGAACGGGCCTGCTAGTAATTAATAAATTGAGAAATTGGAACAAAATTTGTACATAAACTGAGCGGAGTCCATTGGAGGACTCCACCGGCGGAATCCACTGGCGGAGTCGAGTCCACTGGCGGAGTCGAGTCCACTGGCGGAGTCGAGTCCACTGGCGGAGTCGAGTCCACTGGTGGAGTGGAGTCCACCAGTGGACTCCACTGGTGGAGTCCGCCAGTGGACTCGACTCCGCCAGTGGACTCCGCCGGTGGAGTCCACTGACTCCGCGGCGGACTTACCTCCACAATTATTTTTTCCCTGGTGGACTTTTTTGGTGGACTTTTTCGGTGGACTGTCCACCAGTGCGCGGCGGAGCCCGAGCGGACCCGCAGCGGACCCACCACTCCGCCGGCGGAGTTTCGAAAAGTCCGGCTATGGGTCCACCAAAGTCCACCAAAAATTTTCCTGGTGGACTTTAGTGGAGTCCGGGGCGGACCCGCAGCGGGTCCACCGGGTCCGCAGCGGGTCCGCCGCGGAGTTGAGTCCACCCATTTTTTAGCCATGTTTGGTGATTGTGTCCATTGGATCCACTCAGATGGATCCATTGAACATCCATGGGATCCATTGAACATGTCCATTGAACATCAAAAATGGATCCAATGGATCCATTGAACACCATTGGACATTTTAAGATTTCAATATTGCCAGATATTGAATATGTCATTAATTCATTGTAACTATAAGGTTGATGGTCATTAATTTGTTAAAACTCATGTAATTGTAATACCTGTCCAGGTTTGTCTACTCCTGTGACCTGTGTCCTGCCTTCAGTGAACTGCTGAAGTATGTTTCCTGATCTGAAGCAAGTTACTAAGTACCTACCACATGCAGACCTTTTCAACACAATGCAATCTAACAGGTAAACAGTGCTAGATTTCATAAATATGTTTGAATGTTGAAATCAGGGACTTGATGGGGTTGGCAAATATAGGAGCCCCAAATAAATGCAATTTTGACCTCAAATGCCGTATGATCCTTCATATATCGGGTTATTCGAAGGTGTGGACTCCATCATATATGATGGAGTCCACTATACTACCATACTGTGTGAGGGGTATGATTGGAGTTAAACCGATGTAAAGGAGGCAAAAAGCCCATGTATCTCAAAATTGATACATGGGCTACCCCTACTTACCAGCACCATAGAATGGACAGATATTGAATAATGCAGTAATCACATTGCCATTTCAGTGTATGAGTAGAAGGTTGACGGTTGTCAATAACTTGTTCAAACTCATGTAATTGAAAAACGTGTCCAGGTTTGCCTACTCCTGTCTACTTGAACTGCTGAAGAAGGTTCCCTGATCCGATACATGCTACTGAGCACTGCCCCACACCTGCTGACCTGCAGACCTTTTTGATGCAATATAATCCAACAGGTAAACTATTAGCAGGTGGGGATCAGAAACTTGAAAAATTTAATTGAATTCTGAATGGTCTGATATTGATTAATAATCATTGACGGTTAATTAGTTGTGAAAACTCATGTATCATACGTTTTCAGGATTGAATGCTCCTGCTGATGCTTCTTTGGTCGGTGCTTATCCTGGTACTTCCTTGAACTTTTGATGAAGATTCTCTGATCCGATAGGAGCTTCTGCCTCGCACCTGCTGACTTTCCAATACTGCAAGCAGCACAAAATAGCACCTTGGAATCAAAAAAATTGGGAGAATTCCATTGATGGACCTTAGAATGGACAGATATCAATTAATCATAATAATATTCTATCCCATCGTATAAGCATATAATGATTAGGTAGATGGTGTACGTTTTGATACGTGTGTCTTCGTGCATTTGATTTTGAGCACTTGCATCACCGACTTTCGCTCGAACGACCGTAAATAATTGAGGGAAGCAATTAATTTAAAGAAAACAGGCTATAGGGGCCGTTCACATATAACGTAATCATTTTTTGGGTATTTTCCCCTTCTCCCCTCTCCATAATCAAACGTTGTCTCGGCCAACCCCCCCCCCCCCCTCTTTTGGCAAATATGACGTAATCATGGCACGACCCCCCCCCCCTCCAGAAAGCTGAAACAAAGTTCTTTACTTTAGCATGTTATAATTGCATTGAAAACATACTTCTTCAGATGTGCTTTTTCAGACAATATTGATGATGTGCAAAACTGGATTGACTTAGAATTTTAATTTTTTTCTGGAGGGCAAAAGGCAAGATTTTTTGTTATTATATAACTACTAGATTTAATGTTTTATGTTACCGTAATGCTCATTTGTGATTAAATGTTCTTGAAAAGGATCCAAAAGGATGTGAAACGTCACTCAACAGTTACCGCTTAGATGCCTAGAGTGATATTTCAATGAATATATCATTCATCATAGTCATACATTCTGAGAAGTTAATTGGTTAGAACATACAACTGACACGCAACATATTCATATCACTACGCTCTTATCTTAACTAAATCTATAAATAATTGAATTAAATTAATTTATTAGAAAATGCACTGAATATATAATACGACAATCTACTGTCTGCTATTATGTGAAATACAATATACATTATACAAGATACAAGGCAGAATTTTCCCCAGCTATTGACAACGTCAAGACACAGAGTCACTGAGCAACAGAGTGTCGGTATGCAGTGACGTATTTACAAGCATAGGGTTTGAGCGGGAACTCTCTCTCTCTCTCTACTAGCTCACATACGTCATTACGTCACTGTGTACTGTGTACAGTGCTCGTGCCTTGACATTGCCAATTGCTGTGTATCTTGTATAATGTATTTTTCCAAAAACCAAAAAGGATTTGGTTGTGATGGTCCGCGGCGGTTTTAAGGCGTTCTTTACTGTAAAACCCATGATATGAGAAAGAACGCGACGGTTAAAACTGCTGCAACGTCACTTCAAAATGTACAGCTTTCACGAAACTATTATGCTTCGAAAAAGTGCCGTTGCGGCAGTTTTAACCGTCGCGTTCTTTCTCATATCATGGGTTTTACAGTAAAGAACGCCTTAAAACCGCCGCGGACCATCACAACCAAATCCTTTTTGGTTTTTGGAAAAAATATCATCCTTTTTCTGTGCTCAGATATTGCAATTTGGCGTCAAATCGCGCGTACAAAATTCGCGTTACCTAGCATTACTGATGACGTCACAATTACGTCATAAAATTAAATGAGCTATCTGAGACCCATTCATTAGCACACTTGGGACTATGACCGACAACATATCCAAAGATGAAGTTCTGGGATGGTCCCGTTCTCTCTAACTCATCCTTACCGTTTTTGCTATTTTTTTGCGATTTTTCGTGTCAAAGTGTTTCAAACAATTGCAAATATCTCAATGATGCCGGAGGGCCCGGAACTTTTCGACCCCATTTTGGAAAGTACATTAAATTTCCTTTCTGCATTATCATAAGCATTTTCACCTATCTCAAAAAGCTTCATGCCGAAAAATTGCGCTGAAAAACGCCGATTTTCGGGAAATAAAATATGAAATTCACGACTTTGTGACGTCATAATGACGTCATCAACATGACGTAAGATGCTTTTCGAGGCACTTTTCGCAAGTACTATCTTTCTACTTTCCAACGCTGGGTCGATGAGCTCTGTATCTTTTACGGTTCTCGAGATAGGTCTTTTTAAAGAGGGTACACTTTTCGCCTAAAAATGTTCTCTATTGGTATGTTATTGTCGTAACCCTTTTTAACAAGAACAGCCTCAATTTCGGCGATTTCAAGTAGTAATAACTCAGCCATTTTTTAATGAATTGATCTCAAATTTGAAACTCCGAGCGCGCGCACAGCAAAGGCGCGAAAACTCAATTTTCAATCGATTTGATCGTCGGGAAGGTTCCGTAAAAATTTTGAAATTTGGCGAATCCACAAAAACATATATATGGGGGCTGGCAAGCGCAGCGATGCGTACGCATCGCGTGTACGATTTCAGTGCGAATAAGTTGTCATAACGTGGGCATCTTTTATCCAATCGATCTGAAATTTTGACAGTTGCACCTTTGACCCTCAAACATGCGACGTATCGATTTTGGTGGAAATCCAATAACGGAAAACTGCCCAAATTTCTTCGTGAAATGTGGGGAAATACATGAGATTTCTCTCGTTAGAATCGCCGTCCAATGCTCGCCCTCGGACCCTTCGGGTCCTCGGGCTCGCGCTCGGGCCTTCGGCCCTCGCACTGTTAGGTCCGCCGTCCAATGCTCGCCCTCGGACCCTTCGGGTCCTCGGGCTCGCGGCTCGGGCCTTCGGCCCTCGCACTGTTAGGACCGCCGTCCAATGCTCGCCCTCGGGCCCTTCGGGCCCTCGGGCTCGCAAACCGCCGCGGGGGGCTTGCCAGCCCCCTGATATTGTATTTCACATAATAGCAGACAGTAGATTGTCGTATTATATATTCAGTGCATTTTCTAATAAATTGATTTAATTCAATTATTTATAGATTTGGTTGAGATGGGAGCGTAGTGATATGAATATGTTGCGTGTCAGTTGTGTGTTCTGGCCAATTGAATTCTCAGAATGTATGACTGTGATGAATGATATATTCATTGAAATATCACAAGAACACGACGTTTTAATTGTTACAATTGAAGATGTTCGTAACCAATCTACTCGTCATATTTCTGATTAAATTGACGAAGAAATCTCTATTCTACACACCATGCCTTTTTTTACACTTTTAGCCCACTTTACGAAGAAAAATCGTATATTCGTCCACGCAAAAATCTTGAAAATATGTTTTATCCTACAGTCTACAGAAACTACTTTTTGGCCCAAATTTATGAAAATAGGAGGGTGAAAATTTCGTATTCAGTCTATCAGTTTTTTTTCAAGATTTGAGATCTCCATTGAAATGCAATTTTTATCGAATGATGGTCAAATCTTTTGGATAAGGAGCAGTTTTTGTCATGAAACTTAGAGGTCATGAAACTAAGAGGTAGGGTAGAGTGACCTAATTCCGGCCATTTTTGTACGATTTTTTTTCAAAATCATGTTTTATAAATATGGGAAGGTTTGAACCTTGAAAATAGTTAAGTATGGTAGGAAAATGATTAAAATTGCTAATTATGCCCAAAAAAATTTGAAAATTATGGGTTTTGATACTTTTTGGACAATTTTCGGAAATGGCCGGAATTAGGGCCCCTGACCTAATTCCGGTCATTTAAACCTAATTCCGGCCACCCAAAATGATTCTTAAACTACTGATCTTAGAGCAAAAATTTTTGCTCTGTCTATAAATTCCACCTTTCTTCTACTCAAAAATGAAATTTTACTGTGTAGCTCTATTGGGTACACTGATTTTTCGGTCTCTAAAGATAAGTCACTTTCAACTAAGAATAAAATGTTATAAATGAAGTTTCCCTAAGATATTGACAGATTCCCAGAATGTTAAAAACACTTTTCTATTACCTCTTATCATTTTAAGTTATAGTAAGAACTAGGTAAGTGAGTTGAGGGCCGGCCGGAATTAGGTCCCCTTCTGGGTTATGGGTACCTTATTCCGGCCACCTGCTATAACACCCTTATTAACTATGAAGGAGCACTATTTAGTATTCTCACACAAAATGAGATGTTATATCTAGCACATGGTATGTCAGAAAATCGCCAAAAACGATTTTCAGCTAAAATTCTTACATTTAGATTTCCGTACAAGTTCGACTCCCGAATTTAAGCACACATCTGCAGGTTTTCTCATAATTTTCTGTTTGTTACGAAATATTATGTTAAACTATACTCTATTAATATCACCTGAAGCATTCACATGCCTTAGTTCTCAACATAAACTTGCAGTTTAGTGTTTGTACCATCAAAATATCTGAAATTTATATTTTGGGCGACAATTCCTGATTGGTGACATGTCTTTTCATGGATTAAAAGCACTTTTCTACTCTAGCTATGACTCTTAGACCGATCTTTTAAGTGAAAACTAGCAAAAAATTAATTTAGGGGCGAAATCTAATTTTCAGAGGGCCTTGGTAATTTCTGATCATCTATGGGAGTTTGCCACATCTAAAGTCACTTTCGTGTATTCAGGATATCATTTAACAACGTTATGGATCATTTTCCATAATTTCCATGCTGCTCTGATATGAAAAAAACAGCTACAGAGTTGGCCGAATATAAGGTACCCATGGTAGGAGGGTCCCTAATTACGGCCATCTCAAATCATAGTCTCATTTGCTAGATTTAGATAAAAATAAGCATCACTCTGGGCTTTTACCAATATAGACTTAATCATAACGTCATGTAATGTTTGGTTTATCACTTGAACATTCATAATTGTGCATTATGAACTTTGGCCGGATTTAGGACCCCAGATTTTTGGGACCCTAATTTCCGTCCACAGCAGTTCCTGTCTAAGTTCTTAAACTTTTTGGGCTGAAACTTTTGGAATTCAAAGCCTCGGAAAGTTAAGAAACCATAGGTGCAATAGATTAAATGAAATTTAGCTATAGAAATTGTGGCCGGAATAAGGGACCTCTGTGATTTTGGGTCCCTAATTCTGGTCACACAATTTTAAGTGTTAAATCGCTCATTTTGGATTTAAAATCGATGATTTGGTCATCTATGGGCATCATTCAACATAACTCAGTATTTTTTGTCTCCAAAATACATTCCAAATCAATTTTAAATCAAATATTAACTTAACAAAAATTTTGGCCTAAAATCATTATTTTGGGGGTAAATTTTTTTTAAATCAAAAAGTGACCATATCCTAGGGATCATTTACTCAAAAATTTCAGAGAACATGGGCAAATGATTGAAGTTGCCCATAAAATTGTTTTTTGGGGTAAGCAGTGTGAAATAAAAAGTGTGGAATTTTTTTAACTCAGGGTGGCCGGAATAGGGGGCCGGCCGGAATTAGGCTCCTTACCCTATACCTTATCGGACATAATTAACACGGACATTCAAATCACGCAGCTAAGCACATCAGCGTGAATATTAATGTCCGTGAAAATTTTGTCCGTGATACTATTGTCCGTGATACTATTGTCCGTGATTTTCTGGTCCGTGAAAATTAAGTCCGGTATTTCCTCTTAAAATTTCTAGGGTAGAGAAGCAAAATTTCTGACTTTATCTCTTTATCAAACGCAATAACAAAATTTTTAAGGAAATTATGCTTCTTTTTATGCTTAGAACCTGCTATATGGAAATTTATCATATTAATTAACGAAATATATTGAAAAAATCTTGAAATCAAGTATTCAAATCGTTGTAAAAATGGAAAAAATCGAACCGAAAATTTCGAGATTTTCTTGAAATTTGAAGTGGCAGGATCGAGCGTGAATATTAAGTTAGGAATTTTAATTTGGAGCCCGGTTAATCATACATCAGAGGGGTGATATTTATGATTGGCATGGTTTTCGATAATCTTTTGATAGAATTTTTATTTTCCTCTACTTTGCGACAAAATAGTAATTTAAATATGCTAACTGAGGGTAACTGAGGAGTGTGACGGGCATTGACTTCCTTAGGAGTTTGATAGGCTTACTTACGGGTAACACACCCCTCTCAACTCATAACATACCCCTATCTCATCGTAACCCACCCCTCTCCACTCATATAATACCTCTATCCACTCATGTAACACCCTTCTCAACTCATAACACACCCCTCTCAACTCATAACAACCCCCCTCAACTCATAACACACCCCTGTCAACTCAAAGCACACCCCTCTCCACTCATAACACACACCTGAACAAACCTCCCGTACCTCAGAAATCAGAGAAACCCACTGCACACTCTTCAAGCGACCTTTTCTTTAACGTTTCGGGCATTTCCCGAGCATTTCCTTTAAATTTTTAAGTAATATCACAACTTTTTCGACCTTTTCCCAATTTTAAAGGAATCCCTCATTTCTGCACTAACAGTTTATTTGTTATTATTAACGCAAGATAAAAATTTCTAAAATATATAATATCACCTCTATATCTGGTGGAAGCAGGGATGGAGCACAATGTAATCTGTATCCCCAGTTTGGGGATCAAAATAAAGATAACACAGGCGAAGGGAGTGTCAACTTTTTCAACCTCTTCGATCATGATATAAAGAAATAATGTATGATGTGCATATGAAACACTGATTCGTATGAATTGTTTTTATAGCGTTTGCTTTCATTGTTTCGTATATGGCAGGGTATTGATACAGTAAATGCTCATATGGGTATTAGAATAACCATCGTAATTGCACTCGCAAGCTCGTGCAATGACTTCAATTAATGCACTCGCAAGCTGGTGCATTTATTGCATGGATCCCACTCGCAAGGTCGTGCATTTATTGCATGGATCCCACTCGCAAGTGTGCATTTACCGTATATTACATGATTCCTAAATTTGCACGCCCATGAAAATGCCAGTTATATTCTCCTTTTAACTGCATAGCAGGAGTTATTTGAACGGGAGTGGTGATAAGAATTTTGAAAGATATATTCATTGTATCTATAATGATTGTGAAATATAATTGGACAATTAATGAACTAAATATATGAAGTGTATTATTTTGTCTCTTCAAATTTGTTACTGAACTTCTTTCATTTCAAATTAGCTATACCAGAACTGAACCAAAATTGTATCAAGGACCCTAAAGGCACGACAAGATTAAAACTCCTTGACAAAGCTTCAAACTCCTTGACAAAGCTTCGTTTTGTCAAGGAAAAATTACAGAATGTTATTGTAATACGTTCTTTCAAAATGCCTCAGTGAGACCATTAATACTTACGAGTCACGACTCACGCATCTTAAAAATTAAATGAAGAACTCCAACGGTCGCCGTATATTTAAATGAAGTACTGACGTATCGGTCGCCATATAACTCGAATATTGATTTAATTTTGTTATGCCTTTCGGGACACCTGGATAGCTAGGTATGGAATGGGGCTATCAGTACCGGTCAGCTCTCCTGGTTGAGTTTCTGATGAAGACGAATAAATGTGAAAACAATTTGAATTATACGAATATGGTGACCTTTGTCCGTAGTCTAATTCGTACGTAAGTGTGGCAGCTTGTCGATTCTGCTATGCACCATATTAAAATAAGCTGTGAGGCGTCATTAACTTACCATATAGAAGTGTGATAATTACGACATCTCGACCGCTTATTCATCAAATGTGCATGAATTTCGTATATTATGGAACACGCTACCATTCTCTTACGAGCACTTCAGCGCGGGATTTGAGCGCGTACGCGAGTTTTTATTGAAAAAAGTGATGCCCTGGGTGAGCCTCCTCGGCCACGGGCATGGACGAAGAGCTCACTTTTTTTACATAAAAAAAGTGAGCCTAAAAAATTTTTCATGTTTTTTTCTTGAAAAATTTTTATAGTAAAAAAAAGTGATCCTCCTCGGCCACGGGGGTTGGACAAAGAGGATCAAAAAATTTTATATAAAAAATTTTTCAAGTAAAATTTTTTATAAAAAAAAAATTTATGAAAAATTTTTTATGTAAAAAAAAGTGAGCCTGCTCGGCCACCGTATATAACTCTGGCTGAGTGACGTCACAGATCTAAACGTAAATTTTTCTGTATCCTAAACCTAAATATGGCCTTAACCAAAACCCTTACCTTAATCCTGACCCTAAACCTAACAAATCCTGACCCTAATCCCGACCATAACCCTAACCTTTAAAGCGCCAGATGCGCTGATGCGCTTAATTTTAATTTTATTTTTCTGAGTGGCGTCATTGTCATAGATAATGCAATGAAGGCTCCCGTTTACATGGGAGACTAGCCAAAAATACATCGAAAAAATTCATCAGAAAAAAATCATCGAAAAAATTACATCAAAAAATCATCAGAAAAATTACATTGAAAAAAATTTCTTCAAAAAAATCCATCGAAAAAAATTCGTGGAAAAAAAATCATCGAAGAAAATTTCTTTGAAAAAAATTCATCGAAAAAAAATTCACCGAAAAAATTACATCGAAAACAATTTCATCGAAAAAAAATCATCGAAAAAAATCATCGAAAAAAAATTACATCGGAAAAATTTTTATCGAAAAAATTACATCAAGAAAAAATTACATCGAAAAAAATCATCGAAAAAATTACATTTAAAAAAATTACATCGAAAAAAATTCACGGAAAAAAATGTCATCGAAAAAAATACATAGAAAAAAACATCGAAAAAAAATTCATCGGGATCCCAGCCGGCACAAAGAAACCAAACCAAAAATAAACCAATGAAAAACGTTTTTCTTTGGTTTAATTTTGGTTTTCGTCAAACGTTATTTCTAAACGTTTTTGATACGTTTAATAGACGGATCTGTAGAAACGTTTACACCAAAACCAAAATTAAACGTTTCTGATACGTTTATTTTTGGTTTATATATAACGTTTCTACAAAACCATAAATAAACGTATGTGGAACGTTTATTTATGGTTTACAGAAAACTAATTTGTGGATTGAACTTGAAGTTTCGTTCCATAGAAACCTCAAGTAAACTTTTTAAAAATGTGTATTTTTCGTTCACGAAAAACCTGTTTATCACAAACCCTATGTGTAGCACCCACCAAGGCTTTAAAATCAAACTTGATCCGGCTGTTCAGGTTATTAGAAATTCCCACCCCATAGCAGTCACGGACTGATGGCTCGCTCTGTTGCAGATATGTCCACTGCAGGCTCTTCTCCACTTCCCCCGCACAACTTCGCTGGTAATCTCTTCAAGAACAAACAGTATAATTACTATTACCGCCCTTTCTTTCACTTTCAGTCGCCGTGTTTCTCAGCAAATTTCACCGCAGCTTTCAGCTCTCTTTTCTTTCTTCATACCCCAGCTCATGCTTGACCGCATCACTGACACTCCTCAAACTCACTCTTGAATTGCTCACATTTACTCTGCTGTAACCGAGTTTCCTGATTTTTGATCGGAATCCGCCTCAACTGATGAATCGATCCAGCTGCTGACTCTGCTCTTGCTCTCTTGACAAGAAAACCGCGGACAGCTGTCAAAACCAAATTTGACTGAGTAGACTAGACTTGTCAAACTTCATTACTGTCGTCTTGCAGTACAGTTGACCTCCTCCCAATTTTCACCAAACACAGCATTGAAAGTTCATTTCCTTCGCCACACTGTGCAGATTTTCTAGCGAGAATTTAATGCGTGATCTTTGTACACTATATAACTATAAGTATATAAGCCATAAGGCCCCAAAACCGCAAAAGATTCGTCGCTGAATTATCTCCCTTAAAATTGGATGAGGCCGTTCAAACCCATGCGACTCCTCCGAACACACTTTGGGTCCACGTAGCTCATCATATCGTAACTCATCATATCGTAACTCATCATATCGTAACTCATCATAACGTTTAATGCCTGAATAAATCAAAAGTAGCGATTTCAATAAGTTCTACAAAACGTCCGTGCTAACTCACGTGCAAAATTGTAGCATTGGAACCTAATTTCACGCACATTAATCGTATTTGAACTTGTTTTAACAAAATCAAGTCGAAAATCCCATGTATATATTGATTTCATGAAATGCCCTAATTTCTACAAAACTTCCGCGTGAACTCACGTGCAGCACAATTTCATCTCCTATTTTCCATAATTTTTTACTAACAGGCAACAGGACACCATGAAAAGGTCACTATAGCATCACTAAGTGCGGCAGCAGAACGTTTTTTCGCCAAAAACCTATTTTAATCATTTTGCAGCTCAATTTTTAGAGGCTTCCAGAGGCCGCATTTAACACCTGATTGCCCTGAAAATTGTTTTATAGCTAAATCTTAAGGAACAATATAAGCTACTTACCAATTTAAAACATTATCCGATAAAAACTGATTTAGTTATAGATGTTCAAAATGGCGCAAAATAACATTTTAAACATGGTTCTACTCTCTATCTTTCCGCGGATTACCGCCTTGCCCAGGGCGTGAACTCGTGCCAGCTGTGGACAAAGGCTTGTGCTATATTGTGCAAATACGCTGCAATTTGTTGATAAGAAAATTGCTTAATCAACACGCACAAAAAACTGATAGATAGCGAATGAATAAGAAATAAACGAAAGTAAACCAAAAATAAACCAAAAATAAACCTTATCATAGAAACACAAGGAAACCTTTTACCCTTACAGTTATATCCCCCGTCCTGCTTCAGTCTGTAAATTGTGCCTTGCAAGGCAAATACTGTGGTTAATAACCCAGTTCTATTACTTTTGTTAAAACCATGTGTGTACTCATACTGTATACTCATGGTCGACGGAGGACTCACTATAGTCCAAGTCGAGATTGTCCTAGGGGTCTAGGACAGTAAGAAATAATTTAGTGATGAAATGGTTAATCAATTGGTTTATTTATAGTTTCGAGGATACCAATCAGAAACGTTTTTTTGAAAACGATTTATAAACCATAAATAAACAAAACCGCAGGAACTATCTTTCGAGTGATTTTCCGTTTAATAACCGTTTCTGTTTGACGTTTATTAAACGTTTCCCTAGAAACGTTTATGAAACGTAAATTTTAAACCGAATGTATGCTTTAAAACGTCACGCGAAAAAACGTTTAATAAACGTTTATTAAACGTTATTTCGTTTCGTTAAGGTTTCCCAAAAAACGTTGAATAAACGTATTTTAAACGCTTTTTGGCCGGCTGGGATTCGGAAAAATATTTTAAAAACATCGTTTTGCTTGCCAGACGTTGTCTATCATCGATAGACAAAAGGGCGTACACACACTTATGCGGGCTTAGGAAGTGCACGCAGCATTCCACATTTGGACATTGCTATTGTTAAGGCCATATTAAGGTTTAGGATACAGAAAAATTGACGTTTAGATCTGTGACGTCACTCAGCTCAGCCCCGTTTACATCTGGCACTTTAAAGGTTAGGGTCGGGATTAATATTAGGGTCAGGGTTTTTAAGCGTTTTGGTTACGGCCATATTTAGGTTTAGAATACATGATACAGAAAAATTGACAGTTTAGATCTGTGACGTCACTCAGCCCCGTTTACATGGGAGACATACCCATTTCCTAAAACTGACACTAACAGTAACAGGACCCTTAAGTTTAACTTTAGGCCTAACTTACTCCATGTTACGGAGCGTCGGAGCCTTATTTTGCGCGCGCAAGCGCGAACAAACAGGGACACGTAACATGTGGTAATAAGGCCTAACTTAAACTTCAACGTTTCAAATATTTTTTGATGTAATTTTTGCGATGTAATTTTTTTCGAGGTGATTTTTTTCTTCGAGGTGATTTTTTTCTTCGAGGTGAATTTTTTCGAGGTGATTTTTTCGAGGTGATTTTTTCGAGGTGATTTTTTTCGAGGTGATTTTTTTCGAGGCGATTTTTTTCGAGGTGATTTTTTCGAGGTAATTTTTTTCGAGGTGATTTTTTTCGAGGTGATTTTTTCGAGGTGATTTTTTCGAGGTGATTTTTTTTCGAGGTGCAGTTTTTTTTGTGTCCACTCTCGGACACCATAGCAATAGTAATAGTATTGGAGTTGTATTACTATCAACTATTATCATAAATTCTTTCCAAAAACGAAAATTTGCTGAAAAATTACTGTTATCTTCGAAGATATATTATTCTATCAGATCACAGTTTAACATAAGGAGGCATTTGATTTAAAGAAACTATTGAAAAACTATCTACATGTACAATTGATCAACACGCATTTTACATATCATTAACATTTTCAGTGTCCATAAGATTTAACTAATCAAGATCTGAACAAAGTTGGCCATAATGATGGTAGGACAAAACACCACCCTGATAAAAAGCCTCCCGGGCATATAACAGTAACACCACTCAAACAACTTTTTTTAGAGTGGAAATTGCGTGATTGGAACGCTCGTGCGGATCATCCGACCTAACCGTAACCCTGACCGTAAAATTGTGTTACGGGATTACGCAAGGGCGCCCCTTTCGAGCAAGTTGTGTAATGTGTACGGGTGGCGTTTTGAATAATTGAATTTGTCCGGGTGGTGTTTTGTCCTCGCATCCCAATAACGAATAATATACGCTTAGAGCATGGCTGGGAAGGCGTAGACGAGTGCAATAATTTGTATTAGCCAATTTTGAGGGTACTTGTAGGCGTGCAATAATAAGTAATATTGCACTCCTCACATTGGCTAATACACTAAGAGCATGGCAAATGGTCATGACGCTAATTATTGCACTCGGCTTCGCCTCGTGCAATAATTTGGTATTGTCGCACTCGGCCTGCTCCTCGTGCGACAATACTATTGCACTCGTCTACGCCTCGTGCAATAATTTCTATTAGCGCATTCCCAGCCATGCTCTAAGCGTATATTGTCGCACGAGGAGCAGGCCGAGTGCGACAATACCAAATTATTGCACGAGGCGAAGCCGAGTGCAATAATTTTATTAGCGTCATGACCATTTGTCATGCTCTTAGTGTATTAGCCAATGTGAGGAGTGCAATATTACTTATTATTGCACGCCTACAAGTACCCTCAAAATTGGCTAATATTAATAAGCAACTCTCTTAGCTCCAAATGAATGCTGTTGGTTTTATGAGCGGTTCATCAATTACAAATGTTAAACCAAATATTAAATGTAAATATTGAGTTCGATAAGATCAACTTCAATCCAATTCGAAATTATTGAAATCTTCAGTTATTGAATTTGATGATCATCATCATGATCAATACTTTTTTAATCATAAGACTGAATTTGGGATCATAATTTGACTTTAAGGTTAAACACATCATTTTGATCTTAAACTCAAATAATGACAAATATTAAACTTTATTAAGCTTAAAGCTTTTTTAAACGTAAATAATTTCTAATTTAGTACCCTGAGGCTTCAGGCTAGCTGAATTAAGCAATTGTTCTACTTTCTTAATCTACTTGAAGTCAGTTAATAAAATCAATGAAGAATTTCATTGCCATGAAAGGGGCCGTCATAATATTTAGTCGCATTATGACACAAAGTTTGTTCAAGTTATTACACGACGACAGTCGTTCATGCAGTGACGCACAGCTCGTAACGCCACTTTTGCTGGCTCAGCTCTGCCGGCTCAGCTCTGCCGGCTCAGCTCTGCCGGCTCAGCTCTGCCGGCTCAGCTCTGCCGGCTCAGCTATGCCGGCTCAGCTCTGCCGGCTCAGCTCTGCCGGCTCAGCTCTGCCGGCTCAGCTTATGCCGGCTCAGCCTGCCGGGCTCAGCTCTGCCGGCTCCAGCTTGCCGGCTCAGCTCTGCCGGCTCAGCTTTGCCGGCTCAGCGCTGCCGGCTCAGCTCTGCCGGCTCAGCTATGCCCGGCTCAGCTCTGCCGGCCAGCTCTGCCGGCTCAGTTCTGCCGGCTTCAGTTCTGCCGGCTCAGCTCTGCCGGGTTCAGCTCTGCCGGCTCAGCTCTGCCGGCTCAGCTCTGCCGGCTCAGCTCTGCCGGCTCAGCTTTGCCGGCTCAGCTCTGCCGGCTCAGCTCTGCCGGCTCAGCTCTGCCGGCTCAGCTCTCAAGGAGGTGTTTACTTCTCCTCCTTACACTTCTTCTCCTCCTGCACCTGGGAACCCTCGCTGTCATGGAGCGTACAGCTGAAACACTCAGCTCCCTTCACTTTGGCAGCATCAGTGATGGCCATGGCAAATCCAGCCTTCTTCTTGTACTTGATTGTGCCTTCTTGCTTCTCACCGTCAAGGAAGAATTCCGCCGTCCACCCTGCCTTCTTCAAGTCAATCTGAGATCCGGTCTTGTAAACCTGCGGAGGACACAATCGTCTGAGTTGTGTTTGATATCATTAAATGGTTTATTAGGTTAGACATAGTGATGAGATAAGCATTGAGTATTTGAGTACCACCATAAAATTATGAATTCTCTAAACATTTCAAAATACGTTCCACATGATACCAAATGTGTTACCTGAATGTTGCACATGAGTAACTTCTTATTCTTAGAGATGTCAGCACTCATGTAGAAGCCGTGGTATTTGCCGGCCGGGTAGCATTGCACGGCCATGACTTGGTCAGGGAAGCAGTAGGCTGCTCCGCCATGCTTTCAAGTACTCGGGATAACCCTCAGCGTAGCAATGGTCACTGTGGGGAAGGGTTTCAGTGAAACTTATATGGTAGGATATAATGATAACAACTGACCCAGCTGTTATTCCATTCACTAAAGATTTGAAATCTCTTCTTTGAATAAGATCATAAAGTAACGAAAATCAAAGACACGGTAAGTTAGGACGACAGTATTAACTATTAGCTGATTTAGTTAGAGCGACAAAATTACTATCTATTTTCTTCAATCTGTATTCTATGATAAATCAATTGCAAACAGCTGCGCTATGTATAAGTGTATGCAATAAACGCTCAATGCATTGCAGTGTACACCTAAATACCTACATCTGTCCCTATGTGTACTCTGTTTAACAGTATATGTATCCCAGGTCTCCAATAGAGAAAACAGAGGGCTGCAATCACATGAAATGTTGGAAGGTACGTTGTGCGTATTGTGCACATGCATTCTTTTTTATTATCTTCAATCTTGTATACCTTATTTTATCATTCATAAGATGTTAACATTCACCAAATCGTCCCTTTTTTGTCACATGATAAAACTTTTCTATTATCTTGGGTTACGTTAATTTCCCTATAACATACGGAGGTAAAGTTGAATAATAAAACACCCTCATGCTCACCAACAGCTCTCTCTTTGAACATAACACGATGCTATGATCATAACATACACTCACTCACTCACGTGGATATGTAATATGTATCAGTGTAGTAATGAAACCACTGTTCTCCAATTAATTGTATTGACACGGTGACTCAGTGAGATTATACTTGACGGATTCAAAATAACGCGGCCTACTCTCACTAGACCTTAACATATGCTGTGCTTTCAACTGACACACCTAGACAGTGGAAACTTGGAAACTTGAAATTTTCTGTACACTCAACACTAAACTTGTGGTGAACCACACTGCACACAATCCTAAGATCTTATCTGTGCATCTGATAAGTATCTACCATTTTGTGGTAGAGCAAACGGAAATAACAGTTATGTGAACCGTTTAGTTTATACAGTCACTTCAAAAAGTCGTTCGAAAAGAAAAGCTTAATTTTGTCATTTTGACGTCTTGTGCGCCCCAATTTTCCATTTTCAATCAACGTTGCATAATGTAAATCCGTTAGGACTGAAGTACCATTTATCATGGATACTGGCCTCATTTTCAAAAAATATTTCAATTCTTTATTATTTCTATCTTATTTACCAATTTTCTAATTACACGGTTACTTCAGTGTAAGTTTGAGTTCTGCTGGGTATGCATGGAGGCGTGGAAAATTCACAGTTCAGAAACTGGCGGATATTTCAGGTAAATATCATATGCGTGTGAAGGTTGAAGATAACCGATTGAGTAGTCATCATGGCTTTGGTTTTAAAAGACAAAATGTGTCGCAATTTGTCCAAAAATACCCAAACATAACCGGGGGAGATTCGGGTACTAAGTTGCAGACACAGGGCCGGTGGGTGGGTCTATTTTTCCCTCGAATGTTGTTTAGTACTTGGGTACTAAAATACGTGGTCATCAGCTGAATTTGAAAAATCAGTTGGTACCTGGGTACTAAAATACGTCGATATCTACTGATTTCAGTATCAGAGTATGAAATGTTTACTTTTACTCGTAAACTGCGGAATATTTTCCAAAATGTAATTACTAAAATTAGTAATTACATTTTGGAGAAAAAATTTTCCGCAGTTTTCTGCCTGATCACACAGTACTACAGTAATCAAATAATGTGATACGTTTTGGAGCTAGCAGCAATCACTGAGTTTGCAGTGTTAGCTCACAGAATAATAAATAGAAATGAGCGGGAATCGGATTGCTAAATCCGACGCTTAGGTAACTCACTGAGCTATTTGACCACCAAACATTCCCTGCAAATATTTAGCAATTTTGGAAAATCTATGTTTTAGGTTAACAAAGATCCAAAAGTTTCGATCGGGCTCAATATGAATATTATATAATTATTCATACTAGCGTTTTTGGGGCAATTTTTAGCTAGTAACTTTAAAGTAACGTGACCATATTATGCATTTTAGTTTTCGTTCCCTGAGGGAAATTTAACTTCATCAAGGCACCTTCTGGTTATTATGTTGCGATATATACCTTCGCCTCTTGTTGTTATATTTTGACTAAAAGCTTACAGTTTCTAATTTTGTGTCTTATGAGTTAAGATGTAAATATTAGAAACGCATTTTATTGATTTTCATGGTCATGTGATCTAACGGGTGATGACTAATTATCTGGAATTGTTTCAGTGTGTTTTTGTGGACAAATCGAGATCATTTTGGAGCTCAGATGTGATTATTCTGGACCTATTAAGTCTGCTGATTCAGAATAAGATCATGGGAAAATTTGAAAACCCTGTTTTCCCATGCTACTGGCCGGTTAGTTTGGGAAAATGCGAAAAAATCTTGCACAAATTTAAAGATTGACTCCCTGACATATGATTGGAATATGGCCTACAGGAGCGTTCCCATCAGTTACCATCTAGGTTGACTTATGGACTTCGTTAGCTAAGACGCTATTGAAGACCTCTACATGCATTTTTCGGTGAAGATTAAGAAAATTCTTAGATTTTAGAGCTAAAATAATGCCAAATTTATGGAAAAATTTATGTGTTTTTTGCTACACCACCAGGCCTTACGAGAGTCTTAGAACAGGACCTTAGTTGTCTGAACACTCAGATTTAATGGCAGGACCTCATTCAACATAATCCATGTCTTTGGACCACTTCCATTTAATGGTATATGCTGAATTTTGGATTTATACAAATCAAAATTTTATGAAAGTGAAATTATCGAATTGACGATTTTAAACACGTTTAGGTTCCATAGGGTCACCACTGGATAAGTTAGTGATGCTACTCACTGCAGTCACTCTTGAGACCCTCCTGCTTAGAATCATCCCATAGTAAGGCTTTATTAACACTTTTGGGGATAATTATCGCCATTGAAATTTTTTTGTGCAAGATTTTTCTGTACCTTCTCAAACTAATTGGTCAATAGCATGAGAAAACAGGGTTTTCAAATTTTCTCATGATGTGATTCTCAATCAGCAGGCTTTTAGGTCCAGAATAACCTCATCTGAGCCCTAACATGATCTCGATTTGCCCACAAGAATACATTGAAATAATTCCAGATAATTAGTCATCACCTGTTAAGTCACGAGATGAAAATCAGAAATTGATTATCTCAAAAAAACTAGAAAAGATTTAAAAACGAACAATCGAATAGGAATGAAATGGGTAAATTGGTTATGAGTAAGATTTCATCAGGAAAAAATTCATCCAAATACTGAAGAGCATAAAATTGCCTATAACTGTGGAAAAAAATGTTTTCCACAAGGTTATTGTCCCATATAGTTCGAGAACCTTCATTATCTATGATAATGACGTCACTCAGAAAGATATACTTTAAAAGAGTTAAGCGCATCTAGCGCTTTGAGGGTTGGGATCAGGATTAGGGTCGGGATTTGTTAGGTTCAGGGTAAAGATTAAGGTTATGGTTGTGGCTGGGGTTAGGTTTAGGTTAGGCCACAAAAAGATTCAGGTTTTAGTCTGTGACGTCAATCAGCCAGAGTTATATGGGACACATACCAGGTTATTTTGCAGGGTACAAATGTCAACTTTACCTGGCGCAAAACAAATGAAGGGGTTTAGTTGTATGATCTTATGATGATTGAAGCTATTCTAATAGTGCCTATTTCAAATATCAAATAGCACTTTTCAGATTCCTTTGTACTACGAGAGTCTGAAATTCAATGTTCTATTCTGAACTGTTCCAAAATCTTGAATTTAGGTGGGTGTCTTAATTTTTCTCATGCCAAAACCACTTAGTACCCAGGTACCAAAATTCAGGTGGGTGGTATCAACTCAAAAAAATGCCAAAATGCAGGATCGTCGGCCCTGTGTCTGCAACTTAGTACCCGAACCTCCCCCGACATAACGACGTTGAAACTGAGTTCATGAATCCGCCGAATTACCGGCAAATTACCGGCATGTAACAAAAACGTGACAAAAACGTGACAAAGCAAAATAACGAGTTTCTGTCTACTTTGACTCACTTTAGTGATAAGATATCATAGTAGGAGGTCCTTAGACACTGTCTGAGCCGTTTTAGAGTCAATGATGACACAGTGATGACATGATGACATCATGGTGACACAAAAATAAATTTTCAAAAATTTTCCAAATTTGTTCAGAATCACTTTTAAACCGTTCAGAATGTCAAAGTAAGTCATAAAAACATGATTTTGATTCAAAATTTTCGATTTTGTCAGGTTATATTGCGATATTGACATAGCCTGAAAATACAGTAAAAAAACGAAAAATCGGTCATCACGGACGAAAAATCGACTTTTTTGTTAAGATGTCGATTTATTTCTTCTAGTAAACATTCAACTGACGTGCCTGCAAAATTTGGTGTGGCTATCTATTCCAGAACTCGAGATATGACACTTGTCACCATTTTCATGACCTGAGAGTATCCCTCAAATTACCGGCACTTGTAACAAAATGTGACAAAATTGAAATGCGTGTTTCTGGGTGTTCTAATATGCTCTGATGATTTTATATGATCAGATATGATTGCTGATGGTCATAAGATACTGTTTGAACCATCTTGAGGCCTCTATTCCTGAAAACGGTGACGCGGTGACACCTTAGTGACACCATGACACCCATTTCAAAAATTTTCCAAATTTGTTCGGAATCACTTTT
The DNA here is from genome assembly GCA_011033025.1 of Beroe forskalii. NCBI lineage: Eukaryota > Metazoa > Ctenophora > Nuda > Beroida > Beroidae > Beroe > Beroe forskalii. The sequence goes on along the minus strand of WFMF01000031.1, from coordinate 559,445 downwards.
AAACCGTTCAGAATGTCAAAGTAAGTCATAAAAACATGATTCTGATCCAAAATTTTCGATTTTGTCAGGTCATATTGTGATATTGACATAGCCTGAAAATACAGTAAAAAAACGAAAAATCGGTCATCACGGACGAAAAAATCGACTTTTGTTAAGATGTCGATTTATTTCTTCTAGTAAACATTCAACTGACGTGCCTGCAAAATTTGGTGTGGCTATCTATTCCAGAACTCGAGATATGACACTTGTCACCATTTTCATGACCTGAGAGTATCCTCAAATTACCGGCACTTGTAACAAAATGTGACAAAATTGAAATGCGTGTTTCTGGGTGTTCTAATATGCCTGATGATTTTATATGATCAGATATGATTGCTGATGGTCATAAGATACTGTTTGAACCATCTTGAGGCCTCTATTCCTGAAAATGGTGACGCGGTGACACCTAAATGACACCATGACACCCATTTCAAAATTCTCCAAATTTGTTCGGAATCACTTTTTAAACCGTTCAGAATGTCAAAGTAAGTCATAAAAACATGATTCTGATCCAAAATTTTCGATTTTGTCAGGTAATATTGCGATATTGACATAGCCTGAAAATACAGTAAAAAAACGACAAATCGGTCATCACGGACGAAAAATCGACTTTTTTGTTAAGATGTCGATTTATTTCATCAGCAATCATATTTGATCACATAAAATCACCAGAACATTTTGAAACACCCAGAAACACGCATTTCAATTTTGTCACATTTTGTTACAAGTGCCGGTAATTTGGCGCGGATACTCTCAGGTCATGAAAATGGTGACATGTGCCATATCTCGACTTCTGCAATAGATAACCACACCAAATTTTGCAGGCATGTCAATTTCGTGGTAACTAAAAGATATAAATCAGCAGCCATTCAAAAATTACATTTTCAAGTCTTTTATGGCCCTTTTTTGATTTTCAGCTGATGTGACACTGTATTTTCAGGCTAAGTCAAGATCGAAAATTTGGTAAATAGAACCGATTATTTTGATTCAAAATCATGTTTTTGTGACTTACTTTGACTTTCTGAACGGTTTAAAAGTGATTCCGAACAAATTTGGAGAATTTTTGAAATGGGTGTCAGGGTGTCATTTTGGTGTCACCGCGTCACCGTTTTCAGGAATAGAGGCCTCAAGATGGTTGGAGCAGTATCTAATGGCCATCAGCAATCATATTTGATCATAATAAATCACCAGAACATGTTGAAACACCCAGAAACACGCATTTCAATTTTGTCACATTTTGTTACAAGTGCCGGTAATTTGAGGGATACTCTCAGGTCATGAAAATGGTGACAAGTGCCATATCTCGACTTCTGCAATAGATAGCCACACCAAATTTTGCAGGCACGTCAGTTGCATAGTAACTAGAAGATATAAATCGCCACCTTTAAAAAATAGTCGATTTTTCGTCCGTGATGACCGATTTTTCGTTTTTTACTGTATTTTCAGGCTATGTCAATATCGCAATATTACCTGACAAAATCGAAAATTATGAGACAAAATCATGTTTTTATGACTTTTTGTGACCAACTAAACGGTTTTCAAGTCATTTCGAACAAATTTGGAACTTTTTGAAAATTTATTTTTTTGAGTCATCATGATGTCATTATGTCATCACTGTGTCATCACCGGTTCTAAAATGATTCAGACAGTGTTAAATGAAATCCTACTATCTAATCTGGTTGTTTGGAACCAACAAAACAGGTTAAATGACCCAAAAACACAACTTTCTATTTTGTCACAAGTGCCGGTAATTCGGGGGATTCATCTACTGTTGAAACTGGCGCGATGTGAAATTAGCCTTGGTGACTGTGTAGCCAGGAACAGTCAGCAAGAAATCTGGGAACGCGCGCATGCGCGGCTTTTCATTATCCAATAGATTAATTTGACGGGAACGCCCATTTTAATGCCACCATCTTGGCATTGGTACATCAATTGAACATAATCTAAGCAAGCCTGTGTGTACAGGTATTGAAGACTTGTTTAAACTTAAATCTGTCAAAAAAGTACCTCGACGCAGGTAAATGCGCTCACATATCAAAATTTTAAATGAAATCAATAAAAGATGTCACTAAACGGTGCAATGATCCGCCAGACCCATAATCTGTATCCGTTTCAGGTGCAACCGATACCAGGCTGTTGACAAGTTCAACACTGGTATAGCTGAAGTAAAGCGAGGTATTCTGGAGGAGCACCGGAAAGCGAACAAGTTCCAGCGATTCATACACTACTACACTCGCTATCACAACCACGAGATGAGCCACAAGGTGAATTACTTGTAATCTATAGTCCACTTGGAATCTAGTCAACTGTGATCTAGTCAACTGTGATTAAGTCAACTGTGAGCTCGTCAACTGTGATCTAGTCAACTTCAACTGTGACCTAAACTGTGATATAGTCAACTGTGCTTTAGTCAATTGTCATCTAGTCTACTGTGATCTAGTCAACTGTGTTCTAGTAAACTGTGTTCTAGTCAACTGTGTTCTAGTCAACTGTGATCTAGTCAACTGTGATCTAGTCAACTGTGTTCTAGTTAACTGTGTTCTAGTCAACTGTGTTCTAGTCAACTGTGATCTAGTCAACTGTGATCTAGTCAACTGTGATCTAGTCAACTGTGATCTAGTCAACTGTGATCTAGTCAACTGTGATCTTCCTTACAAGATAAAATAACATGGGACAATAATTCCGGGGATCGAAATTTTGGGGGTTCGAAAATAATAAAATATGGGGATTTTTTTCAAAAATCCCCAAATTTCGTACCCCAAATTAAATTAGGGAATTTTCGCCTTTTTTCAAATTCGAAAAAATAGGGTAACTTTTGAGAGTCAATCCGAACTTCAGAAAGGCCAATATCACTGAGGTGATCGATGTAGTAGAGTTTCCAGTACATGATCCCTTTTATCGAGTCGAGTGTAGAAGGTTTTATTTGGAATAACTGCATTTTAGATATTTTGAACTCTTCTGCACTGATATCCTTATTGAAATTTGTCTGAAAATTCCATATTTTATGCACTGTTAGTCAAATCACAAACCCGCAAGTAACTAATTTGGGGGAATAATTTTGGGGATCGAAATTTTGGGGGAACGAAAATATGGGGATTTTTCGAAAAATCCCCAAATTTCGAACCTTTTAAATATGTCTCGTAAGGTAGTCAACTGTGTTCCAGTCAAATGTGCTCCAGTCAACTGTGCTCCAGTCAACTGTAATCTAGTCAACTGTGATCCAGTCAACTGCGATTAAGTCAACTGTGATAATATCTAGTCAACTGTGCTTTAGACAAGTGTGCTGTACTCAATTTCTCAATCTGTACTTGCATATGACACTGATTTAACTGTACAAACACTGGGGATTTCAGAGATCCTCATATCTCGATGTCGCGTCTCCTGTGTTGAGACGGTTATCCGGTTTGCTCCAACTTCCAACATGATACAGAGTCTCAGAAACACACCGTGTGACTTGGATGGCAGGGTTATCTTTAGAACATAGCATGCAGCCACTTAAACAGCATATCAAAGGATTAATGGCAGTGTAACTTAGTAACTATTACCGGATTGATCATAGTGGACACGTATTAATTATGCTTAAAATAGCTCCCAAACCCCACCCACGGAGGTATATCTGGCTATTGAATTAAACACTACAAAACACTTAAAAAGTCTACATATCATTGCAGCTGGAGGAACCACTGCTGGGAACGGCTAAAATGAAGATGCTGGCAATAGCCTCCGTGACTGAAGGAGACCCGGGCGACACCAGCTTCATTGAGGATAGCATCAAGGAGCTCCTCAAAGCTAGGAGAGTTCTCAGAGCCAGCTATCCTTACGGCTATTATTTACAGGTACTGCTGCGCGATAAGGTTATGAGTTATAGATAACCCTAACAACCCTTTAACTAACAAAAGGAATTGTCGAAAGACTCTGCATTATTTCCTCTTAATCCATCCCCCCTTCAGGATGGTATGCACAGGAAAATGCTGTTTGAAACCATGCAGAACCAACTGGAGGAAGTTACTGAGATGTTGAGTCAGATGGTGGCCCGGGTTTACCTCAGAACACCCAAAGCAAAGATAGTGGAAACTGCTCAACTCCTCCAGCAAGCCAGACTCAAGTTCGTGGATGCTGTCGCTAACGGACTCATTCCTTCTTCCCCTTCTATCCGAGACAAGATGAAGACCAAGAAGTTAGTCTACTGCCTAGTTTTTAAATCATGATAGCTCCTGTTACTTTGTTCTAGTCCGGAAATCTCCGGAAAAAGTCCTGATTATTATGAATGAATTCATGAAATGTGACTTTCCTCATGATTTATTTTCTGTTATTTCAGACCCCCTGCCCGCAAGAAGCCACGAGACCCCTTCTTTGATGACGATTCAGACGTTAGTAATATCAGTTTCCTTCCATTCAATAAGAACCCGAATTTCATATCAAAACACAGCTCCTTGGATTTTGAGACTTCATTTATTCGTTACTTTTTATCGTCCTAACCTAAAGCTAATTGACAGCAAGACACGGAAGATGCCCTCATCAGACTGGCTATCGCTGAGTCGCTCCTTGAAAACGCCAACAAGATCACTGATCAAGAAGCTGGTAAGTCAACGGATATGAAATTGCTATGAATAACCTTGGATAGTATCACTTGATGGATTATCCGATTCTTGGAAGAAATCGGTGGGGTCTTGATGATTTAAATGATTTTCCTTGTGGGAGCGATTTAAAAGCGGGAGGCAAGAGTGGAACTATTTATTAACATAATTATCATAACCCTGCCTATTTCAGCGGTGGCATTCTCGCCCTATGCGAGGTGTGTGAGGTACGGGTGCCCTCTCCCTCGCTCTAAAGACATAGAGGCTACCAAGGGACTCTACTGCTCAGAGTACTGCATGCAGATGGACAGCAATGCCAAGGAAAATGTGGCAGGTAAACACGAACCCCGTATGTATATTATTTACCAGAATAAAAAGTTTACTTTTTATTCTGGTTTACTTGAAGCTCAGTTTTAACTTTTTGTTTTTTGTATTCATTTTTTGCTGTTCTTGGATATATCGACTTATCGAATCCGTTCTTGCGAACCTTTCACCTCGTCCATTTCCAGGACAATCTGCTGTGACAAGTAATCTGGCTCTAGCTCTCCAGCTGAATCACGAGGAGAACTTGCAGCAACAGAGCAGCAAACCTGACTCCAAGTCCCTGGACTCGCAAACCACTCACTCGCTTACAGACAGTCAGATATTCGATACCATCAGCACGGGCAAGCAGTCCCTGATCTCTGACAAGACCTCCAAGTGTAACCTCTTCCTGGGGGAGTCCCCGGTTCCATTTAGAGGCGGGCGGGACTCCCCTGCCCAGCACTGGGGGCTCCCCCTGCACCTCCCACTGGGGCGGTGGGGGGGCACGGTGCCCAGTGCAGCCCCAGGTGGGGGCGGGATAGTCCATGGGCGTGGTCCACAGCCGGGTGCCCACAAGAAGACTCCGCCTCCTCAAAGCAGACAACATCTCAACCTCTCCTATAGCGTGTGAGCGGGGCCTCTATTGGAATTCACCCGAGCCAGCGTCCTCAGTGATGTGGAGTCATGTGTAATCTGATCTGCATGGAGACTAAGTGGAGTGGGTGATGTCCTAGCTCCTACTCGCCCAACTCCCGGCAGCCCAGCACCAAGTCGCCCACCTGAGCGCCAAGTTGTGTCCAGGAACCGCAGCACCCACTCGCCGAGCAGCACGAGGTCTCGAAACAGGAGCTCGCCCTACAGCTCCCGGTCACGGCACAGGAGCACTCAGTCGCCCTACAGCAGGAAGTAGAACAGGAGCGGCACCGTCAAAAGTGGATATGAGGAGAAGGCAAGAAGGACCGAGATCAGGAGTTCGGTGCTCAGCTGCCTCCTGCCGACAAATGCCACGTGCAGAGGAAGTACCTTCACATGAAGTCGAACTCTGCCCGACCTTAGGTAACAGACAGCTACAGTTTTATCTTAGAAGTTAGAATGTTTGCACGACTGCGCAGACTCCATTCTCAGAACATGGTAGCTGATTTCACTTCAAACAGACATTTACATGTATATTGTATTATTGTATTATAATATTTCTGAGCATAGATAATTATAGTCAATGTTGATTATGCCTGTACCTTATCGGCCCTTTAAAGTTTAATAACCGGCCTTTTCAACCGGCCCTTTTTAGTATCTGGTCCTTTGTTTATTGACTTCCCCTTTTTAAATTGGTTCCAAGGTAAAACTGCAATATTTTGAACCACTTATGGTCAGTCCGGCTTGAAAACAAAACTTTTCACCAGAATTACGGTATGATGAAATTTTTTATTTGACCAAAATTGGAAAGTGCAATTATTCATTCTGCCGATTCGGTATTCTTCAGGCAAGAGGTATGAGCAAGCTATAGCTATTTAAACACAAAAATGTTATTGAACTAAGTATTATAATATAGAACCCACTGATTTTTCGTCGGTGTCTATAAACACATGCCTGACCGGGTCCATGTGGGAGCCTTCACGTATTACGTCATCAGTTTTCGACAAATCGTCACTCACAATGCTGACGTCAGCATTAACATCAACCAATATTTAGTGAATGGTGAGCCACATTTTCGGTTTAAATTTTTTTCTTTAGCATCATAGCACCCATGGACCATGGATGATGGATTTGATAGTTTCATGAAGTTATTGTTCAAAAGTAACCACATTCATGTCGTAAATTATGTAAAAAGCTATGAAATTACAATTTTGAGATTGGACATTTGGAATTTTTTGCAGCAAAGCCCATACCTCTCCCCTCCCAACTGTCATCATTTGGAAACCCCCTTCCCATTCGGCTGACGACGTAATATTGCATTTGTATGGGTTAGACGCTCACCCTACGGGCTGTGGGTCTAAACCGTGTAGATACTTTAGAAATTATCCCAAAATGGACCCGATTGGTGTGGGTCTATATTGATATATGTGTTTTATAAAACAACTTAGTGTTTATCAATGCGTAGGACATTGAAAGATCGGAATGCTTCATCGCTGTTTCAGGAAATTGGGAATTGTGTTTTGCCTGGCGTTGTAGTTACTTCTCAAGCCCGCGTGGCGAAGACTGCACAACTTCAAGCAATAACAAAGTAACGTAGATGTTGCGAGTTCTGAAATCAATTGAAATTTTCTCGCGGCGACCATTTGTACGTATGTTATTCTGACAGTAATCCACGTACGTACAACACATGGCGCCGTGTGACTCGGATATTTCAGAATGATTATCATTACTCGAACTCGCAACACCTGTGTAATAAGAATATGTTTGCCAGCCATGTTGCTTTAACTAATTAAAAGATTCGTGTATTGGCTGTAAGTGTCATGTTAATGCTTTTGATGGAATTTTATTTGCAAATTTCCAAGCAATCGCAAGTCTGTAAGTAGTAAAGTTTTCCATTGAATTTGTAGTTTTACTAAATAATTTAGAAGGTATTGTTAGCCAGTTCGTGAGACTATAATAAGATTGAGAGCAACACGATGCTGTCCGGGAACCTATCGAATGATTGTTTCTATGGGACATTAGATTGAGTATCAAAATATTATAAATAACCATTTTCAGTTTCTTGACATTGTTTAATAAAATTTAAATTGATAAAATTTGAACGCTAAAATTTCTGTTGATATTTTTATTATTCAACTCTCTTTATTCGACTCATGGTCTCTTTGAGGTGTGGCGTAATCTGGGATTTTCGCCTTGCTTGCCAGTACTACTTTTGTAGTGTGTGACCGTGATCAATGTCCTTTCTGTTAAAAAGTCATTGCTCTCTATGTACTGCATGCCTATGCTATCAATATCATTAATATGTATTCATTGGTTATCACGTACCGCAATTAAGCAGCAATATAAGCATATGCCACCTCAAAAGGTCGAGGCACTACGGTGAAAATTTAGAATTTGCTAATGCTACTGACTCTTTAATTTTTAGAGATGTCGCCACCTCTGCGAATGATCGGTTTCATATTTCACAAAACGCCATTGTAATTTTAAATGTACGCAAGGAGATGCCATATATAATACTAACAGTAAACTAATTTCATGCAATTAAATTATTTCTAGCTATTTAATGGCATGATCGAAATTTTGTAGAATGGATTTTCAGTTTCGATTCAGATACTGGTATTTATTAGATTTATTTTCATGATGACTATCAGTATCATACTGCAAGGTACTCTATAACTATAGGTGCGATAATCGAATGAATATTTCATTTATGCCTGAACGTACCTGCTGTGCCAAGGCTTTTGAAAAACTAAATCTCTCGGGTAGCTTACTGCTGATGTACCACGTTCATTACTGCTTAACTGCAATCTCTAGTCTATAAAGCCAAGGATTCTATTTCAAATAAATCTTAAGAGAGATAAATTAAAATTCTGTGAGTTCATGTTAGTTAAACTAGTTAGGCCAGATGACTTGTATAGGTCATCTGGCCTAATTCGGATATAATTTTGGCCTAACGCCTTGAACTCATACGAAATTTCTTTGAATTTATCTCCTGACTCCTAAATTCATGTTAGCCAATGTCCACTGACAACCACGTACAAAGCTACATTGAATGGCAGTATTCGGGTCATTCAATTTTAATCTTCGATACAGTCCAGTTAGCTAAATGACTGAATACCATTCAATGCAACCAACCGTACAGTAATTTGAAATTATTCGACTTGTACTTTCAGAATCTTATGCCGGAGTTTTAAAACGTAGTATCAGAAATAAGATGATGGCGTGTCGGAAAATAAAAGATAAGATTTGACGGATAAAATTTAAGCACTGTGACTGGGAGGCGAAATAGAAATCAAGGATTATTCAGTATTGATTCGTAAAATGCCAATTCAGTATTTGATAACTATTTGAAATTTCAATTATTCTAATTCTGGGTTCTCTTATTCTAATTTTAATTCTATTTCTAGTAATAGTATTCTCATTTTCAAAAATCCAATTTATAAAATGATCCTTGTCAGGCGTCGACGGACGCCGCCTGGGCTCATTCTTCTGACTGAAATGTGCCGGCTAAAAAGTGCAGGACCAGTCCAAATGTTCCTGTAAGCCCATAGGTGTGCATGAGTCAAAGAGTCGCTATACTACAGGGACATACGTGCCTAGCAAGTCCAACAATGTTCTAAACTTACAAAGTGCTGCAGCCATGGCCTCAGGCGCGCGCCTGGACTCCGCAGAGTCGGGGGCAGAGTACAACGTCTGGCACCTGAACCAGGACCCTGAGTTCATGCACAGAATGCGCGAATTCAGTAAACTACCTGTGTTGGCTCGAAAAGTGGCGCGTACATACATCTAGTCCTAAGGGAAGTGTTGTCTGGATGCTGACAGTCGTAGGATTTCAAGCCTGCATAGGTGCATGGCGCGTATGCCATTCCTCATTTCCTACTTCCTACCTTGTTCTATAAAGCGCGTGGAATGCAGACAGGGAGCATGTGCCGTAGCAATCGTAGGATGTTACCCAGTTACCCTTACTCGAGCGCGGCGCAACGTCTCATCTGACGTCACTTCTAGCCTTCGGTGACGGAGCACGCTCTGCCGATGTTGATAGACCTCTCGAGAATTTAGGCAGCAGCGCGCGGCGCTGATTCTACGATGCCACGGGCGCTAAAGTGGCCAGCAGCACGTATTGCTAAATACGTATATCTCTCTCGTGTGTTTTGCGCGGCGCGCTTCTCAGCATAAAAATGTCCGTAGGGTAGCTAAGCAGGTGTGTTCCCTGTAGGAAAAGGCGTACATACTCTACAGCGTGGCCGAAATATCGTACGACAAGGGAAGTGGAGTTGAGCGCGTGCGAGGCTTGCCATGCATTAACGGCCAAATGTTTCTTCGGTGTCCTATATAATTTCTGGCTGATTTCATGGATGTCATAGACTAAATGTCAATATTGACGGCTTGTCAGACGTTGGCTGGATGCGGCGCTTGCGCGCGCGCCTGCCGAAGGCGGGGCGTCAGACAATGCCCGAACACTGATGGCTGAGTAGGCCATGTAGGTATTTAGTCATGGTGACAAGGAAAAATATTTTCATTCAACCTACACATGGCCCACCTAGCAAAAGGCCAGAAACCAAACCAAAATAGACTAACGAATCTGCCTTTTCTGCGTCTAAAGTTGACAAATTAAAATTCAAAAAAGGCATGAATACGATAGGTGCTGGAGCATGGTGGCTGAGCAGGTCACTTTTTTATATAAAATTTTATATAAAATTTTTATGTAAAATTTTTGGTTTTTCGTTCCAACTCGTGGCTGAGGAGGATCAAAAATTTTATGTAAAATTGGTTTTCGTCCGAGAAGGATCACTTTATTTCATATAAAAATATTTTAGATCCTCCTCGCGTCCATAAATATAATTTGTTAGGTCGGCCATTAGTACGTCGTCTGCAATTTCGCTGTACAATGCTAGGCGGGCCGATCGAACGCGCGCGGCGCGGTGGCGCACGCAGATTTCGGAATTCTGACAAATTATTTGATGATTTTTTGTATTTTGCCTTGAGCAGTACTATTCAAATTAATTCTGATGAAAATGTAGACTATTTTCTAATGAACCATGTAAGTACGTGTTTTGAAATAAATGTTCTGCTGAACTACCGATCTAAATGTCAGTATTAAATCAAAATATCCTATAAATCATTTGAATTATTTTATTTCTATGAATTTATTTGAAATAAAAGAAAATCTTCTTCAAGACATCAATTTCTATGGAATAGAAGTATTCTGCAATGGATAGAGCTCATGGATACTGGGTTAATTGCCATCTGTCTGAATGCTTTGATGCTATAAAATCAAATTATTTTGTTGTTAATTGATTCATGAATTACATAATTATCTTATGAATTATCTTATGAATTATCTTAAGTGAAATTATCTTTAAGAATTATCTTATGAATTATGTTTTTATGAAAAGGATTTAATATTTGTGATAAATGTAAATTGCTTCCTCATGCTTGCACATTGATGTTTTAAAGAAATTTTATTTTATGGATTTTCTCATTAAATTGGCAACTGCCAAGCTCCAATATAGCCCTTTAAGCGTAAAAGTCATACAATAATGCAATGTCCTAGAAAATATATATAGATTTATTCAAGATACTTTTTATATTTTAGAGATTTAGGTACTATTAAATTACTTCATCCACAGCTTTTAGACATAGGAAACCCAGAAGTTTGTAAGTAAAAAATTAAATTTTCTTGGCAATGCAAGCTAGCTTCCTTATTTGTCATGAACAAATTTAAATTAATAATAATTCATGCCTGTACTAAAGGCAGTATTACTTCAAAAAATTACTCAAAAGTTGTTAAGTTATTCTTTTAAAAGTTTAATAGGTTGTTCAGTTGTTATAACTCGTGTAGGTAATACGCTGTCCAGATTTGCTACTCCTGTCTACTGGTGCCTCCTTGAACTGCAGAAGAAGGTTCGATATGAAGTGAGCTACAAATTACCTACTTCATGCGCAGACTTCTTGCAGTTGAATACAACTCTACAATGCAAATAGGTTAACTATAATAATCATGAAGTAACATTTCAGATAAGAAACTGGAAAGATTTAAGATTTCAATATTGCCAGATATTGAATATGTCATTAATTCATTGTAACTATAAGGTTGATGCCAATTGCTGTGTATATTGTATAATGTATATTGTATTTCACATTATAGCAGACAGTAGATTATCGTATAATATATTCAGTGCATTGCATTTTCCAATAAATTAATTTAATTCAATTATTTATAGATTTAGCTAAAGATAGAGCTTAGTGATATGAATATATTTGGACAATCAGTTGTATGTTCTAACCAAACTTCTCAGAATGTATGACTGTGATGAATGATATATTCATTGAAATATCACGGGAACACGACGTTTTGATTGTTACAATTGAAGATGTTCGTAACCACTCTACTCGTCCTATTTCTGATTAAATTGATGGTCATTAATTTGTTAAAACTCATGTAATTGTAATACCTGTCCAGGTTTGTCTACTCCTATCTCCTGCCTTCAGTGAACTGCTGAAGTATGTTTCCTGATCTGAAGCAAGTTACTAAGTACCTACCACATGCAGACTTTTTCACAATGCAATCTAACAGGTAAACAGTGCTAGATTTCATAAATATGTTTGGATGTTGAAATAAGGGACTTGATGGGGTTGGCAAATATAGGAGCCCCAAATAAACGCAATTTTGACCTCAAATGCCCATGATCCTTCATATATCGGGTTATTCGGAGGTGTGGACTCCATCATATATGATGGAGTCCACTATACTACCATACTGTGTGAGGGTATGATTGAGTTAAACCCATGTCAAGGAGGCAAAAAAGCCCATGTATCTCAAAATTGATACATGGGCTGGGCCCCCTACCAGCACCATAGAATGGACAGATATTAAATAATGCAGTAATCACATTGCCATTTCAGTGTAGGAGTAGAAGGTTGACGGTTGTCAATAACTTGTTCAAACTCATGTAATTGGAAAACGTGTCCAGGTTTGCCTACTCCTGTCCACTCATAGACTTGAACTGCTGAAGAAGGTTCCCTGATCCGATACATGCTACTGAGCACTGCCCCACACCTGCTGACCTGCAGACCTTTTCGATGCAATATAATCCAACAGGTAAACTATGATAATCATTAGCAGGTGGGGATCAGAAACTGGAAAAATTTAATTGAATTCTTAATGGTCTGATATTGATTAATAATCATTGATGGTTAATTAGTTGTGAAAACTCATGTATCGTACGTTTTCAGGATTGACTGCTCCTGCTGATGCTTCTTTGGTCGGTGCTTATCCTGGTACTTCCTTGAACTTTTGATGAAGATTCTCTGATCCGATAGGAGCTTCTGCCTCGCACCTGCTGACTTTCCAATACTGCAAGCAGCGAAAATAGCACCTTGGAATCGAAAAATTGGGAGAATTCCATTGATGGACCTCAGAATGGACAGATATCAATTAATCATAATAATATTCTATCCCATCGTATAAGCATATGATTAGGTAGATGGTGTACGTTTTGATACATGTGTCTTCGTGCATTTGATTTTGAGCACTTGCATCACCGACTTTCGCTCGAACGACCGTAAATAATTGAGGGAAGCAATTAATTTGAAGAAAACAGGCTATAGGGACCGTTCACATATTACGTAATCATTTTTTGGACATTTTCCCCTTCCCCCCTCTCCATAATCAAACGTTGTCTAGGCCATCTAGTCAAAGACCAAACCCCCAAAAAAGCTCAGTCGTTAGATTTCTTTGTTAAAAGCGTTTTCTCGACTGATTTCGGTAATTAAGACCATCAAAAACAAAATGGGCCTTGTTGCCAACGAAATTTTTGTTGGCAACTGGCCCAAATCGGCCACGCCCTTTTTTTCTGTTATACGCTTGGCTGATTTTCTGTATCTCGGCCCAGGAAGGTCGTAGAGACTTCGTTTTAGGTGCAAAAGAATCGCAAAGGCCATGTTTCTATACAATTCTTCCTGAATATATGCCCTTAAAAGCTCAGGAACAAAGTTATTGGCGAAAAACTAATTTTTTGGTCATTCGAAAGACATGGCGGATGTAATTTTTGTATCTCGGCCCAGGAAGGTCGTAGAGACTTCGTTTTGGGCGCAAAAGAATCGCAAAGGTCATGTTTCTATACAATTCTTTCTGGATGTATGCCCCATAGTGCTCGGGAACAGAGTTGTGGGCCGAGAACCACTTGTTCAGTGAAGCGCAATATACTGTTCAGAGGCAATTTTTGTATCTCGGCCTAGAAAGGTCGTAGAGACTTCGTTTAGGGCGCAAAAGAAATGCAAAGGCCATGTTCTTATACAATTCTTCCTGAATATATGCCCTTAAATGCTCAGGAACAAAGTTATTGGCGAAAAACTAATTTTTTGGTCATTCGCAAGACATAACGGATGTAATTTTTGTATCTCGGCCCAGGAAGGTCGTAGAGACTTCGTTTTGGGAGCAAAAGAATCGCAAAGGTCATGTTTCTATACAATTCTTTCTGGATATATGCCCCATAGTGCTCAGGAACAAAGTTATGGGCCATGAATTGATTTTCAGTCATTTGCCAGACATGGCAAAGGCAGTTCTAGTATCTCAGCCCAGGAAGTTCGTAGAGTCTTCGTTTTGGACGCAAAGGAGCAGTAATGGCTATGTTTTTATAGGACTTGTTATTAATAAACATATTATGGCCATGACATACAATACACCGGAAAGAGCTATGGCAATACACTGATTTTCGGTCTTTCACAAGACATGGCGGATGCAATTCGTGTATTTCGGTATCATAACTCGGCCCAGATAGTTCGTAGATACTTCGTTTTGGACGCAAAAGAATAGAAGAATAGCTTAGTCTTAGTAAAACGGCCAGGGTTGGTTTAATCGACCAGGCCGGTGGCAACCATGCGGAGCATGGAGACTAGTACACTAGGCGAAGGGTGTCAACTCCTGGGTGGTTTTTAGGCCACCCGAGTGCCGGGGATATTCTGAGCTGAGAGCAGCCAGTCTGTCCAGGACCTCTCTGAACCGGCAAGCTGCCAACGCCCATGGCATCAATCAGACTGTAAAGCAAGACGAGGCATGCTCGCAGATTAAGTCAGAGATCTGCTGACAGTGGCTATGTACCACCTCCCTTCGTCTAGATGAGTCACTGGGAGGTCTGACCCAGCCAGACTGTGTTAATAATATTCCCATTGATTGGGATTAAACTAGGCTCAATGGGCAAAGCCCAGTTCCAGGGTGCAGCCTGGAACAGAAGGAAGGAACAAGAAAAGTAATGGCCATTTTCATTATATGCAACATGCCCTAAATTACATGCTCTAAATTTACATGTGTCAAGGTTCCTGTGCCAAGAGTTCACTGTGAGGTAGTACAGTTGCAAGTTGGTTAAGGCGTAGATCAATAGTTCAATTGAAAGACCATATCTGGTTTGATTACGGGCCTGCCTACCGTACTAAGCCCGGCGAGGGATTCATCTCGAGTCTATGTAGCCTGGCAGTTCACTCAGCCGAGCGAACACAAAACTGGGCAGGAGGAATAAATAAGAAGCTGCCCATTACAATTTATTTTAATCCTTATATTCCTGTCATTGGCTGTTAAGTGTTACAGCTGTTTGAATGGACGTAAAATCTTCAAATAAAAATGAAATCAAAACTGGGTAAACTCGCTTTTCGTCCCATAACTCTGGACATGAGTATTCTTAGCATATGATTATTGACAAGTCGAACATAAACACGACCATTACATGGAGAAAGTCTCAAACATCAAGGGTACCAGAGGCATCCCTGCAGCTGCAACCCGCCAATGCCGTAAGTGGTTTCGGTGACCCATAAGCTGGCAGTGCCCCTCTGGGGCATGGTTAGTGGTTACCCCTACTTTACAATAGAATGCAATGACTGTAACCATATCAATATCCCCCAGAATCGCACTTAACGCGAACCCCTTACCCTAACCCTGACCTAGAGTACTAACTATAACCCCTTATCTATGGCCTACAGCCCAACCCTAATCCTCGCCCCCTAAGGGTTAGTAAGGGTCAGGTTGTGGGGTTTTGACTAGCATTAGAATTTAAGGCGTGAGGACTCCGATTATGGGCGACAATCAGGGCTTGAGTTATGGTTATAGCCATAGGGCTGCGATTATTGTTGGAATGTTGGGGTTCAGGGTTGGAGTTTGGGGTTTGGCTTACCGGCTTAGGTTTACGTAAGGTGGTAGGGTTATGGTTAAAGTTAAATAAGAGGTAAGTGGTGACTGGTGAGGGAATGAGGGATTGAAGGTTGCGATTTTGTAATTGTTGCAGTAAGGGCTTTAGGCCTTAAGGGCATGTATTAGGTCACGAGATAGGGTCAGACCTAAAATTAAAGTTAGAGTTCCTGGGCTGAGATACAAGAACTGCCTTTGCCATGTCTTGCAAATGACCAAAACAGTTTTTGCCCATAACTCCGTTCCTGAGCATCTTAGGGCATTTGTCTATTCGACAACTAACAAGTCGTATATAAACATGGTCATTGCGATTCACTTGCACCAAAAACGAAGCCTCTACCAGTCTACCACCTTCCTGGGCCGAGGTACAAAAATTGCGTCTGCCATGTCTGGCAAATGACTGAAAATCAATTTATGGCCCATAACTTTGTTCCTGAGCACTATGGGGCATATATCCAGAAAGAATTGTATAGAAACATGATCTTTGCGATTCTTTTGCTCCCAAAACGAAGTCTCTACGACCTTCCTGGGCCGAGATACAAAAATTACATCCGTTATGTCTTGCGAATGACCAAAAAGTTAGTTTTTCGCCAATAACTTTGTTCCTGAGCTTTTAAGGGTATATATTCAGGAAGAATTGTATAAAAACATGGCCTTTGCAATTCTTTTGCGCCCAAAACGAAGTCTCTACGACCTTCCTGGGCCGAGATACAAAAATTGCCTCTGAACAGTATATTGCGCTTAACTGAACAAGTGGTTCTCGGCCCATAACTTTGTTCCTAAGCACTATGGGGCATACATCCAGAAAGAATTGTATAGAAACATGACCTTTGCCATTCTTTTGCGCCCAAAACGAAGTCTCTACGACCTTCCTGGGCCGAGATACAAAAATTACATCCGCCATGTCTTGTGAATGACCAAAAAATTAGTTTTTCGCCAATAACTTTGTTCCTGAGCTTTTAAGGGCATATATTCAGGAAGAATTGTATAGAAACATGGCCTTTGCGATTCTTTTGCACCCAAAACGAAGTCTCTACGACCTTCCTGGGCCGAGATACAGAAAATTAGCCAAGCGTATAACAGAAAAAGGGCGTGGCCGATTTGGGCCTGTTGCCAACAAAAATTTCGTTGGCAACAAGGCCCATTTTGTTTTTGATGGTCTTAATTACCGAAATCAGTCGAGAAAACGCTTTTAACAAAGAAATCTAACGGATGGAGGTTTGGTCTCTGACTATATGCTTAGAACCTGCTATATGGAAATTTATCATATTAATCAACGAAATATATTGAAAAAATCTTGAAATCAAGTATTCAAATCGTTGTAAAAATAGAAAAAATCGAACCGAAAATTTCGAGATTTTCTTGAAATTTGAAGTGGATCGAGCGTGAATGATATTAATGTCCGTAAAATATTAAGTCCGTGATAATTATGTCCCCTCGGCTGATTACGTAATATGTGAGTGATCCAATATTCATATTCATACCATTCCACAAACCTGAGATGAAACTCACATGTAGCCATATAATAATCCTTATGAGCATTATGAATACTTGGAGCCATATTAAGCATATTCCATATCTAAATTATACTTATGATTACATAATGAACATTTGAATTATCTTTTTACCAGGAAGCAACTCGGCAGATTTTTGGTTAATTTTTGCCGTTTTATATTGGGCGATTAACAAACGAATGGGATATCGAAAATTATCACACGAGGCGTCAGCCGAGTTTGACTATTTTCGATATCACACGATCCATGAGTTTGTTAATTGTACCCGACAAAACAGTTCTCCCTCCCACTCGGGTCTGACAACCCTCTTCTGTAGGCTGTAACCTATTTTGGACTTTTTCCCAAAATGATTAACTTGGGGTCCTAAGTTTGTTAAGAAGGTTTGTTTTGAACCATGAAACAAGAATTTTTGGAAAAAATCATTTTTAGACCCTGCTGTCCCCCAAAGAAGAGCGCGCGTAAGTGAAAATTCCTGACAAGGTCATAACTTTTTCATTTTTTGAGATACAAAAACGATAGAGTACTCAAAATGCGCAGAATCATCACATTTCCCACCCTAGAAATCATCAAAAAGTGCATCAGAAGCTCTTTTTTGAAGATATGGAGCATATTTTGATTTGTGCTTCACTCGCGATGACTTTAGTGATTTTTGATAATTTCATCTAATCATATTGTTTTTTTTAGATGAAGTCAACTGTTCTAACACGATTAAAACACAATCCAGAAGGGTATTGAATGTTAAAAAGCTTTGACAAGCATGTAAAATGGTAGATTGAGTCAACTAGAGGCCGTATTGTCAGCATGTTTCTATGTTAGGCAAGGCGCATATTATGCGCTTTGCATTAACTTTGATGCCCTACTGTTTTTGGGTCATATATCACTCACTGAAACTGTACTATTTTTGATTAGTATGTCAGGCTGCCTCATCAGCCCATAGAACTATTTCTGCTGATGTTATGACCTCTGGGGAAGTCATAACAGTTCCTGGATCAAGAGCTGGGTCAATGTGTTCTTCAATTCTAGGATACTGAGAAAATCGGAGACTAATTATGTCTTTATCATTATCCACATGACAATATTTCCTTTCATAATCTACTATCGATTACATACATTGCTGAGACCCAACAGCCAGCTCTGCACCACACAGGAACAGCAACATACCAGCACCCAATAGCCTCAATCAGAACCCAGATCAATACCTAGAATGTATAGATCATAGCAGTTTAACAAGTCACAGATCAGCTAGAGATAGTTATGTTCCATCTCCCTTCTTTTAGCTGGATCACATTGATGTCTTACCAAGTGAAGCAGTAACAGAGGATGAGTATTCAATAAAGTACCTTTAGAAATAAAGTGACAGCCATTTTGTCATTCGGCAGGCAGTTTGAACACATGCATGAACAATTAGGATGTCAATAATTGTTATTCATGCCAATCAAGGTGCCATAGATTATACTCAAATCACCTTTCCCAGCCCCCTGGTCTAAATTAGTAAGTGGAGACTGGAAAATGGTGTACATTGAAAGCTCTCAAGGGTTTGAGGCATTTATAATTCAGGTCCCAAATGTCCTCAGTAACTAGCTATCCAATGAGGCTATAAATGGATAATGGTAGAAAATATTGTCAAGGGCAGACGCAATAAAGACATAACAAGTCTCCGATTTTATTAGTGTCGAAATTCACATTGATCCAGCTCTGAAAACTTTGTTATATAGATTTTCATTCTCATCTGGCCTTGCTACTGACAAAAACAAAATCCCTCCCCAGACTTTTTCAGAGTTGCCACTAGCCATATGCAGAAACATTTCTATGGCTTTATGAGGTAGCCTGATGTACTGAGCAACAATCCTCAGTACTTCAGTGAGTGATATATGACCCACAAACAGTAGGGCATCAGGTTAATGCAAAGCGCATAATATGCGCCTTGCCTAACACAGAAATATGCTGACAATACGGCCTCTAGTTGACTCAATCTACCATTTTACATGCTTTTAAAGCTTTTTAACATTCAATACCCTTCTGGATTGTGTTTTAATCGTGTTAGAACAGTTGACTTCATCTTCAAAAACAATATGATTAGATGAAATTATCAAAAATCACTAAAGTCATCGCGAGTGAAGCACAAATCAAAATATGCTCCATATCTTCAAAAAAGAGCTTCTGATGCACTTTTTGATGATTTCTAAGGTGGGAAATGTGATGATTCTGCGCATTTTGAGTACTCTATCGTTTTTGTATCTCAAAAAATGAAAAAGTTATGACCTTGTCAGGAATTTTCACTTACGCGCGCTCTTCTTTGGGGGACAGCAGGGTCTAAAAATGATTTTTTCCAAAAATTCTTGTTTCATGGTTCAAAACAAACCTTCTTAACAAACTAAGGACCCCAAGTTAATCATTTTGGGAAAAAGTCCAAAATATGTTACAGCCTACTCTTCTGGAATCAACGTTTTTAT
Organism: Beroe forskalii; assembly: GCA_011033025.1. Lineage (NCBI taxonomy): Eukaryota > Metazoa > Ctenophora > Nuda > Beroida > Beroidae > Beroe > Beroe forskalii. The sequence goes on along the minus strand of WFMF01000031.1, from coordinate 539,746 downwards.
AGATTTTCGAGTGCTCTTTCATAAAATCAACAATTTATTTAACGATATTCTTCTCTATTATTCCGCCACTGTACAGTAGTTCTACAAAGGAGTGATAGATCGATAATTATCACACTGGAGTTTGAGCCACGGAGGGAATAATCGTTTTTAAAACTTTCTGTTCTTTTCAAAGGTTAAAGTGTAATTTTTGAATCTGAAATGATTTAACCTTGGAAACTGACCAAATTTTCCGAAAGAACTAAGTTAGGAATTTTAATTTGGAGCCCGGTTAGTCATACATCATACGGGTGATATTTGTGAGTGGCATGGTTTTCGATAATCTTTTGATAGAATTGTGATTTTCCTCTAACCACCCCTCTCCACTCATATTATACCTCTATCCACTCATACAACACCTTTCTCAACTCATAACGCACCCCTCTCAACTCATAACACCCCCCCACTCAACTCATAACACACCCCTCTCCACTCATAACACACCCCTCTCCACTCATAACACACCCCTCTCCACTCATAACACACCCCTCTCCACTCATCAGGCACCTGAATCGTTCCGCGTCGATCGAATGAATCAATCAAATGAAAACGCAAACAATTGCAGGCGCTTGCTGTTTTGCGCAGACGTCAATACGTCATCGTGAAAGTCAGAAAGTTTATTGTGTGCGTTTTTCATTTGATCACTCCATTCGATCGACGCGGAATGATGAAACCGCCTAACACTCCCCTCTCAACTCATAACACACCCCTCCACTCGTAACACACCCCGCCACTCACATTATACCTCTCTCCACTCATAACACACCTCTCTCAACTCATAACAGACCCCTGTCAACTCAAAGCACACCCTCTCCACTCATAACGCACACCTGAACAGACCTCCCAAAGCCTCAGAAATCAGAGAAACCCACTGCAGACTCTTCAAGCGACCTTTTCCCTAAGGTTTCGAGCAATTCCCTTTAAATTTTAAAGCAATATCACAACTTTTTCGACCTTTTCACAATTTTAAGGGAATCCCTTATTTCTGCATTAACAGTATATTTGTTATTATTAACGCAAGATAAAAATTTCTAAAAATATTATATAATATCACCTCTATATCTGGTGGAAGCAGGGATGTAATCTGTATCCCCAGTCTCGGGATCAAAATAAAGATAACACAGACTTGTGGTCCACTTTATGATTTTGTTTCGTTATGTTTCATATCTTTCGCTGCCGTGTGTCAGAGTTTATTTCTTGAGTTTTAAGTTAGGGTTTTAAGATTGGTATAGATATTGAATATACATGCATATTGGCGCCATTCCCATTGCTCGATGTACTTTACACTATACTCCCGCTTAGGAACTTATGATTTACATGTAAATTTAGAAATTTACATTTGAACATGTTGTGATCATTGGCCTCTGTATTTATTTGCTACATAATACCATGGCGCTATGATTAGGCATTTATGCTACATATACTTTTATGAATTAACGAATGGCGAAGGGAGTGTCAACTTTTTTCAACCTCTTCGATCATGATATAAAGAAATAATGTATGATGTGCATATAATTCTTTTTGAAACGATGATTCATATGAAACACTGATTCGTGTGAATTGTTTTTATTTATTTTATTGCTTTCATTGTTTCGTATATGGCAGGGTATTATAATACAGTAAATGCTCACATGGGTATTAGAATAACCATCGTAATTGCACTGCAAGCTCGCATTTATTGCATGAATCCCACTAGCAAGCTCTCGTGCATTTATTGCATGGATCCCACTCGCAAGTGTGCATTTACCGTATATTACATGTAACATGATTCCTAAATTTGCACGCCTGTGAAAATGCCAGTTATATTCTTCTTTTAACTGCATAGTAGGAGTTATTTGTACGGGAGTGGTGATAAGAATTTTGAAGATATACTCATTGTATCTATAATGATTGTGAAATATAATTGAACAATTAATGAACTAAATATATGAAGTGTATTATTTTGTCTCTTAAAATTTGTTGCTGAACTTCTTCATTTCAAATTAGCTATACCAGAACTGGAACCAAAAGGAGAAATCTCAAAATTGTATCAGGGACCCTAAAGGCACGATAAGATTAAAAACCTTGACAAAGCTTCGTTTTGTCAAGGAAAAATTACAGAATGTTATTGTAATACGTTCTTCAAAAATGCCCCAGTGAGAAAATTAATACAGGGTGGGTAAAGTCTGTACTTACGAGTCACGACTCACGTATCTTAAGAATTGAATGAAGAACTCCAAACGGTCGCCATATATTTAACTGAAGTACTGAAGTATCGGTCGCCATATACCCTCGAATATTGATTTAATTTTGTTATGCCTTTCGGGACACCCGGATAGCTAGGTATGAAATGGGGCCATCAGTACCGGTCCGCTCTGGTTTCTGATAAAGACGAATAAATGTGAAAACGGTAAAGGTGTCACAAGAGTTGTGAATTTTGTCCAATTGATCCATTGGATCCATCATGTCCAATGGACATGTTCAATGGACGTCCATTGACATTCAATGGACATCCATTGAACATGATGTCCATCGGTAAATTGTCCAATGGTGTTCAATGGATCCATTTTCGATGTTCAATGGACATGTTCAATGGACATGTTTGGTGTCCAATAGACAAATGGATCCATTGGATCCAATGGAAATAGTGTAATGGATCCCATGGATCCAATGGACATGTCCAATGGTGTTCAATGGATATTAATGGATCCATTGATCCAATGGACAATGAACCAATGGACAAAATACTGCTGATGTCCATCTACCAAACCATGTTTGGTGATTGTGTCCATTGGATCCACTCAGATGGATCCATTGAACATCCATTGGATCCATTGAACATGTCCATTGAACATCATAAATGGATCCATTGAACACCATTGGACAATTTTTCTGATGGACATCATATTCAATGGATGTTCATTGGATGTCCAATGGACGTCCATTGGACATGTTCATTGGACATGATGGATCCAATGGATCCATTGGACAAAATTACAACTCTTGTGACACTTTTTACCGTGAAAACTTTGAATTATACGAATATGGTGACCTTTGTCCGTAGTCGAATTCGTACGTAAGTGTGGCAGCTTGTCGATTCTGCTATGCCCCATATTAAAATAGGTTGTTGTGCGTCATCAACGCACCATATTGAAATCTCATAATGACGCCATCTTATCCGCTTATTCATTAAATGTGCATGAATTTTGTATATCATGGAACACGCGACTGTTCTCTTAGCAGCATTTCAGCGCGGGATTTCAGCGCGCACGCGAGTTTTTATTGAAAAAAGTGATGCCCTGAGTGAGCCTCCTCGGCCACGGGCATGGATTTAAGAGGCTTTTTTTTACATGAAAAAAGTGAGCCTAAAAAAATTTTTTCGTGTTTTTTTTTCTTTGAAAATTTTTTATAGTAAAAAAAAGTGATCCTCCTCGGCCACGGGGTTGACAAAGAGGATCGTGGCTCTATATAAAAAATTTTTCTGGCAAATTTTTTATAAAAATTTTTTTTATGAAAAATTTTTTATGTGAAAAAAAGTGAGCCTGCTCGGCCACCGTACTGGAGTCTCCACTATATTTGCTTTGCAAATATAATTATAGTTATACTTATTGTCTGTGCCGCTGGGGAGCTAGTAAAATTATGGAACATAAAATTATAAAAAGGAAACGATGTTTCTGCAAAACGGATAAATCTATTATCCATGTTTTAAACGTATCAAATTCAAATATCAAATTTAATACCATCAAATCGGAAATCATATTGACATAAACATTGTCTCATCACTCAATGATAACTTGTCGACTTTTTACCCCTTCGCGAAGGGCGCCCCCGAAGCAATTGCAAAAACCCAAAAAAATTTGGAAAAAAAAGAAAAATTTAAACAAATTTAGGAAAAATAAAAAGAACCCATAAAACGTATGTCGATATGAGGCTGGAGGCAATTCTACTTGAATAGTTGAATCTTACTTTGAGTTTGATGAAGTCTCTATGAAGCTATAACTTAGCGTGTACATTTTTTCTGCTATGATAAAACATATTTCCTGCTGCTATGTCATACAGTATACACCACACACACTCTTGAAAATTCAGTGGAAATGACCCAAGTATGCAGCTTATACGCACACAAAAGTCACAGTGCATGGTGTGGCATTATATTCAATATTCATAGTAAATTCTTCGCGTTGTAGAAGTGTTGTAAACTCGTGTAAGCATGGAAATGTGAGAACGCACTAAATAGGTCCAAATAGAACCCGTAGAAAATTGAAATATTTCAACGTGAGCTACTTTGATACCTGATTGATTAACGTCTATAGAATACAGACCTTGCATTGCATACTATTAAATTTAGCTATGCGAGGATGATATGAACTCTGTTCCTTGATAACTTACTCATTCATGAAGGTTAAAGTGGGCAGGGGCGCTTTAAGGAATCTGGCTGGGAAGATGAAAGTGAGTCGATGGTGGACAAAGAAGAACCACGACTCGATAGAGGGACAGCGATGCATCGTACCTGTGCCATAGTAGTCACACCAGAACATTATATCCACCTGTGAGGGGCAACAAGTTACTGCTTAAGTCCTCTGACCGCTGATTCAGATCATAAAGCAATTTATTTGATCATTTTGCATAACAAACAAACCAAACCAAATCCAACCAAACTAACCAAATTGGTTGGTTTTTAAACCAACCAAATCCACTGACCGGTGAAAATGAAATACCTTATTATGTGGCCAGTAATGTGAATAAGCTTGGATGATGCCCTGCCATTTCCTGAAATGGACATCCATGCCAATAGCTTTCATATCGGCAACAATACTGTTTAGTATAGTCATCTTATCTGCATTACGGTCTAACACACCCCCTGGAATGGAAAGTAAATGTTATGATGTTGTTATATCCTTATATCGCTTTAAACCGATGTATAATGTTATGATGCAAAGGGGCTTACGATGCAAAGGGCTTATCAAGTGTTGTGTATAGCCATTTGTGATTGGTCATGTAGTGTATCAGAAAATTTACAATTTCTGTTCTTGTGTCTAGGAAAAGGTAGGTTTTCGATGGATAATGGATTTTCATTCTAACTGAGCCGAAAACATGACACGAAAAATGAGACATTACATAGAACCTACATAGTACATACGCTGATTAATTGATGATGAAATTAATACTAATGATTAATGAAATTAATACTTATTTAAAATATGTCAGAAAAATTATAGAAATTTAAAATGCTGAAATGTTGTTACTTAATTCTACTTACACAAATCGATGTCGTCATCCCAGGGCAGGATATCATTGACCCTCATTGCACCCCATATGGAGCCATAGCCAAGGGAATATGTTATGTCTGAAAAATTCACTTTGATTATATTGATGAATGATGAGTCACACCCGTGGGCGAGGGTCATATGACATCAAATATGGGCGGGTTTTAATGGCCAGGTAGCGCAGTGGTTTAGGGCGTCGTGCTTCTAATCGAGAGGTTGGTGGTTCGATTCCCGGCCGTGCCTACCGAGCTAAGGGTGAGAACTCTCACCTAAGCAGCCATACGGTTCACTCAGCCGAGCGTACAGGAAACTGTGCGGGAGGGTTAAATGAGGAGCTGCCCATTGCAGCGAAGTCTCGGGCGAAGAAAAGTATGGATTAAAACCTCCATCCGTTAGATTTCTTTGTTAAAAGCGTTTTCTCGACTGATTTCGGTAATTAAGACCATCAAAAACAAAATGGGCCTTGTTGCCAACGAAATTTTTGCTGGCAACAGGCCCAAATCGGCCACGCCCTTTTTTTCTGTTATACGCTTGGCTGATTTTCTGTATCTCGGCCCAGGAAGGTCGTAGAGACTTCGTTTTGGGCGCAAAAGAATCGCAAAGGCCATGTTTCTATACAATTCTTCCTGAACATATGCCCTTAAATGCTCAGGAACAAAGTTATTGGCGAAAAACTAATTTTTAGTCATTCGCAAGACATGGCGGATGTAATTTTTGTATCTCGGCCCAGGAAGGTCGTAGAGACTTCGTTTTGGGCGCAAAAGAATGGCAAAGGTCATGTTTCTATACAATTCTTTCTGGATATATGCCCCATAGTGCTCAGGAACAAAGTTATGGGCCGAGAACCACTTGTTCAGTGAAGCGCAATATACAGTTCAGAGGCAATTTTTGTATCTCGGCCCAGGAAGGTCGTAGAGACTTCGTTTTGGGCGCAAAAGAATCGCAAAGGCCATGTTTTTATACAATTCTTCCTGAATATATGCCCTTAAATGCTCAGGAACAAAGTAATTGGCGAAAAACTAACTTTTTGGTCATTCGCAAGACATAACGGATGTAATTTTTGTATCTCGGCCCAGGAAGGTCGTAGAGACTTCGTTTTGGAAGCAAAAGAATCGCAAAGGTCATGTTTCTATACAATTCTTTCTGGATATATGCCCCATAGTGCTCAGGAACAAAGTTATGGGCCATAAATTGATTTTCAGTCATTTGCCAGACATAGCAGACGCAATTTTTGTACCTCGGCCCAGGAAGGTGGTAGACTGGTAGAGGCTTCGTTTTTGGTGCAAGTGAATCGCAATGACCATGTTTATATACGACTTGTTAGTTGTCGAATAGACAAATGCCCTAAGATGCTCAGGAACGGAGTTATGGGCAAAAACTGTTTTGGTCATTTGCAAGACATGGCAAAGGCAGTTCTTGTATCTCAGCCCAGGAACTCTAACTTTAATTTTAGGTCTGACCCTATCTCGTGACCTAATACATGCCCTTAAGGCCTAAAGCCCTTACTGCAACAATTACAAAATCGCAACCTTCAATCCCTCATTCCCTCACCAGTCACCACTTACCTCTTATTTAACTTTAACCATAACCCTACCACCTTACCGTAAACCTAAGCCGGTAAGCCAAACCCCAAACTCCAACCCTGAACCCCAACATTCCTACAATAATCGCAGCCCTATGGCTACCTATAACCATAACTCAAGCCCTGATTGTCGCCCATAATAGGAGTCCTCACGCCTTAATTAAATTCTAATGCTAGTCAAAACCCCACAACCTGACCCTTACTAAACCTTAGGGGGCGAGGATTAGGGTTGGGCTGTAGTTAGGGTGCCGGTAATTGTTATTAAGTTATATGAGCCAGGGTTTAACTTAAGAGGGCTTCTAGGCCATAGATAAGGGGTTATAGTTAGTACTCTAGGTCAGGGTTAGGGTAAGGGGTTCGGGTTAAGTGTGATTCTGGGGGATATTGTTATGGTTACAGTCATTGCATTCTATTGTAAAGTAGGGGTAACCAATAACCATGCCCCAGAGGGGCACTGCCAGCTTATTGGTCACCGGAAACCACTTACGGCATTGGTGGGTTGCAGCTGCAGGGATGCCTCTGGTACCCTTGATGTTTGAGACTTTCTCCATGTAATGGTCGTGTTTATGTGCGACTTGTCAATAACCATATGCTTTAGAATACTCATGTACAGAGTTATGGGACGAAAAGCGAGTTTGCAGAGTTTTGATTTCATTTTTATTTGAAGATTTTACGTCCATTCAAACAGCTGTAACACTTAACAGCCAATGACAGGAATATATGGATTAAAATAAATTGTAATGGGCAGCTTCTTATTTATTCCTCCTGCCCAGTTTAGTGTTCGCTCGGCTGAGTGAACTGCCAGGCTGCATAGACTCGAGATGAATCCCTCGCCCTTAGTACGGTAGGCAGGCCCGTTATCAAACCAGCAATGGTCTTTCAATTGAACTATTGATCTACGCCTTAACCAACTTGCAACTGTACTACCTCACAGTGAACTCTTGGCACAGGAACCTTGACACATGTAAATTTAGAGCATGTAATTTAGGGCATGTTGCATATAATGAAAATGGCCATTACTTTTCTTGTTCCTTCCTTCTGTTCCAGGCTGCACCCTGGAACTGGGCTTTGCCCATTGAGCCTAGTTTAATCCCAATCAATGGGAATATTATTAACACAGTCTGGCTGGGTCAGACCTCCCAGTGACTCATCTAGACGAAGGGAGGTGGTACATAGCCACTGTCAGCAGATCTCTGACTTAATCTGCGAGCATGCCTCGTCTTGCTTTACAGTCTGATTGATGCCATGGGCGTTGGCAGCTTGCCGGTTCAGAGAGGTCCTGGACAGACTGGCTGCTCTCAGCTCAGAATATCCCCGGCACTCGGGTGGCCTAAAAACCACCCGGGAGTTCACACCCTTCGCCTAGTGTACTAGGGATAGTCTCCATGCTCAGCATGGCTGCCACCGGCCTGGTCGATTAAACCAACCCTGGCCGTTTTAGTAAGACTAAGCTATTTTTCTATTCTTTTGCGTCCAAAACGAAGTATCTACAAACTATCTGGGCCGAGTTATGATACCGAAATACACGAATTGCATCCGCCATGTCTTGTGAAAGACCGAAAATCAGTGTATTGCCATAGCTCTTTTCCGGTGTATTGTATGCCATAATATGTTTATTAATAACAAGTCCTATAAAAACATAGCCATTACTGCTCCTTTGCGTCCAAAACGAAGACTCTACGAACTTCCTGGGCTGAGATACTAGAACTGCCTTTGCCATGTCTGGCAAATGACTGAAAATCAATTTATGGCCCATAACTTTGTTCCTGAGCACTATGGGGCATATATCCAGAAAGAATTGTATAGAAACATGACCTTTGCGATTCTTTTGCTCCCAAAACGAAGTCTCTACGACCTTCCTGGGCCGAGATACAAAAATTACATCCGTTATGTCTTGCGAATGACCAAAAAGTTAGTTTTTCGCCAATTACTTTGTTCCTGAGCATTTAAGGGCATATATTCAGGAAGAATTGTATAAAAACATGGCTTTTGCAATTCTTTTGCGCCCAAAACGAAGTCTCTACGACCTTCCTGGGCCGAGATACAAAAATTGCCTCTGAACTGTATATTGCGCTTCACTGAACAAGTGGTTCTCGGCCCATAACTTTGTTCCTGAGCACTATGGGGCATATATCCAGAAAGAATTGTATAGAAACATGACCTTTGCCATTCTTTTGCGCCCAAAACGAAGTCTCTACGACCTTCCTGGGCCGAGATAAAAAATTACATCCGCCATGTCTTGCGAATGACCAAAAAATTAGTTTTTCGCCAATAACTTTGTTCCTGAGCATTTAAGGGCATATGTTCAGGAAGAATTGTATAGAAACATGGCCTTTGCGATTCTTTTGCACCCAAAACGAAGTCTCTACGACCTTCCTGGGCCGAGATACAGAAAATCAGCCAAGCGTATAACAGAAAAAAGGGCGTGGCCGATTTGGGCCTGTTGCCAACAAAAATTTCGTTGGCAACAAGGCCCATTTGTTTTGATGGTCTTAATTACCGAAATCAGTCGAGAAAACGCTTTTAACAAAGAAATCTAACGACTGAGCTTTTTGATATATAGAGCTCGATGAGAGCAACATCTCAGTGAAGTTTAGATTCATTTTGAACTCCAGAAGCGGAGTTATGACCGAAAAGCCAGTTCTTAAACGATGACTTGAAAACATAAAACCGGTTAATTTGCTATATCTCAACTTCTGAAGGTCAAAAATGTTAGCTACTCCAGGATTGTATTTGTCATATGTTGCCCGTAATATCCTGAAAATTTGATCAAAATTGCTCAAAAAACGGCTGAGTTCTGCGCTTTTTTGTTATGTGTAAACAAGCAATTTGCTTATTACCATATAAGGTAATGTGTGCTTGTTGTGTATAGGGTGTGTCTTGTGTACACCGTTCGACTACTATAGTACTTTAGAGGCTCAAACTCACCGCAGAAATATGATTTAGAGCACTCGGCTCAGCTTCGCTTCGCCTCGCACTCTAAATCATTTAAATGTCTCCAGCTGCGCTGTCGACATTTAAATATTATATAGAGCCCTGCTCTCGCAGGGCTCTATATTGTCTGCGTGTTCGTCTTACGCCTCTAAAGTACATATAATAGTCTCACGACAGGTTTAGAGCGATTTAAAGGGTAATGCTATTTGCATAGAGTCGTGTTACCACACGCGTTTTATATCATGTGTTTGTTATGACAAACTGTAATCCAATACCAATTTAAATACAAATCTATGCAACCTTTACTTTTGCGTTACAAAAATGTGCATATCTCCGAGGTTTTTTGAGCAAACTTGATGAAACTTTCAGGATATTTAGAGCTCCATAAAAGCAACATCTCAGTGAAGTTTAGATTCATTTTTGAGCTCAAGAAGCGGAGTTATGACCGAAAAGCCAGTTCTTAAACGATGACTTGAAAACATAAAACCGGTTAATTTGCCATATCTCAACTTCTGAAGGTCAAAAATGTTAGCTACTCCAGGATTGTATTTGTCATATGTTGCCCGTAATATCCTGAAAATTTAATCAAAATTGCTCATAAAACGGCTGAGTAATGCGCTTTTTTGTTATGTGTAAACAAGCAATTTGCTTATTACCATATAAGGTAATGTTTGCTTGTTGTGTACAGGGTGTGTCTTGTATACACCGTTCGACTACTATAGTACTTTAGAGGCTCAAACTCACCGCAGAAATATGATTTAGAGCACTCAGCTCAGCTTCGCTTCGCCTCGCACTCTAAATCATTTAAATGTCTCCAGCTGCGCTGTCGACATTTAAATATTATATAGAGCCCTGCTCGCGCAGACGAACACGCAGACAATATAGAGCCGCTCTATATTGTCTGCGTGTTCGTCTTACGCCTCTAAAGTACATATAGATTAAAAAAACAGCAGAGCATAAACTGGAAGGTGGCTACATGAACAAAAACATGATGATATGTCACAGAGTGAGATCATTTCGACTTCACAATGAGCCCAATCGATACAAATGATTTATTACTTTATCAGTGTGGGTATTCTTATATCAATTCATATTATCAGTTCTTCTCGTTTAACTGCGACCTTATTCAAAATAGACTACAAATTTTATAATGTCATTATTTGTCAAGTTATCAAGTTGCCGATGTCCTACTCACTATGTTTTATCAATATATCTCTGGTTTGTGTTGCCATGAATTTCAAGTCATCCAGTTCTTCTTTAGGAGTTACACATCTGGGTTTCAAATTTGCGACATATTTTCCTGCCCACCTGGAAGGAAATGATTGTTATTTGTATGAGACAAAATTGAGAAAATATACATACCCATAGAACCGACATATTGAGGGCTATAGTAATAGTTGCGAAAGTATACATTGATCAATCATCAAAATGACAATACTAACCGTCCTCAAAATATGGGCAATTAGAAGTAAAGAATGTGATTAACTAATACCTTATACTCTTATGTACCTGATATTCATCCAAGAGTACATGGAGAATAAGAATAGAAAGATAAGAAACAACTTCCATATTCTGTCAGTCAGAAGCCTCCAGTACAACCGGTTTTTAGCTTTTACTGTAGAGTACGTTACTTCCGTGGGATAAAGGAATTTCATATTGTCTATGTGGTTTGGAATTCGATTATTGCAGAGAAAATACAATATCATATATTATGAAAAGCAGGTCTGTTGACTGTTGCACCTGGGAATAAATACACAGCTCACTTGGTGCTGCTACGCAGCACCTCGTTTGAAAATTTTTTAACAATTCAATTTAATTTAATAATTTTCACCCATCAAAAATTCCGAATCATTTAAAAGTTACCATGGATCACCACAATCAAAACAGCATTAAACAGAAATGAACGTGCGGACACAATTCGTCTTCACTTCACACTTGCAACTATAGCAACACGCACATCTATATCCATGATAATGCGTGTGGGCGCCCTAAAATGTGCCTCATGCAGGAGCATTATACCTTATTGACCCTTACCAGCCCCTATGTAACGTGTCTTTTTAATAACAGGCCTGTTTTAAATGCAAACAAAATCACTTCTTTTTAAATTTTACTTCTGAGGCCTAAATCAAAAATCTGTCCAATGAAAAATTTGGTTTAAAATATAACAACCAATTTTCAAGGGTTTTTCCTGAAAAACTGTATACCTTACGAAATAAATTTACATGGAACAATTATTCAGGGATCGAAATTTTGAAATTACGAAATTTGAGGATATTTTTGGGAATATTACATGTGATGAAGACGTCATTTTGCAATTTTGTAGGGAACGAAAATATAGAATTTTTCGAAAAATTTACAAATTTCGTACCTTAAAAAAATGTCTTGTAAGGTAGTATGAGAAGATAGATTTTAAAGTTGATTTTTGGCAAATCTTAGAAGAAGTTTGTACGCACTGTAATTACAAGCAAATTCGCGATTTGAAAAAAATCATAACTTCGGTCAGGGACAATATTTTTTCATGCAGTAAAAGCCTACTGGTAGTTGGCGTTTTCTCCTATCAGAAACAACAAAACCCAAAACCAACCACGGACCCCCACCTCTGCCCCCCTTCATGCAAAAGGTAGCTGAGCAGTTGCTATTAGAATGATACACAGAAATATAAAAAGAGCATAGTATATAGATATAATTCAAATTTAGAGCATGAATAAAAAAGATACAAAGATACAATAAGCCACTATATACTACTTTATTAACTTTTTCATTGCTTCAAAGGCTGGAAATTACTGCTCATTAAAGGCTCGTTAAGATGGGACAATGCCCAGTTGAAAGGGGCCAGTTAGTTTGAAAGCTTTATAAGAGAAATCTTTTTGCCTGCAAAGGTTATAAACAGTACCCTTTACTTAACAATAAAAACTTATATTATACCTCAAATTTCATTTAAATCAGTAATAGTATGAATATGCTATGATATACTGAAATAATTTATTTGTGAAATGGTTGTAATGAAATATTATTCATGATAGTTAAACAACATTGATATATAACTTTTGAATTAACTTACTATTGGAAACAATTTAATTCTACCACTGTAGTAACTTCAACATGGACGACTGACATCAAAATTTAGAATTTCAAATAAGTAAATAAATGTCAATAATATCCTACTGAGTGTACAGTTGAATATTTGAAATATTTGAGTTAAATTTCAATTTTTTGAATAACTCGAAATAACTGAGATAATCAGCATAGCCCCCTATTCCCTAACTAAGTAACTATGTTAAATTTTCAGTCAGAGGATGAATTTGTGACAGCCCAGAAGTAAGAAATTGTCACCATCCAAAACTAAGACAGTGACATCACCAGATTCAGTGCCATTTTTTATGCAATCTTGTTTATCAATTGAGTATAGCCTTATTGTAATTGTCCAAGTTACAAACAGGGAATGTCCATTGGCCCTTATGCACACTATGGGTATGGAGCGTTTTTTGTCTAACTGGCTGTACAAGGTGATCAAAATAAGTCACATCACTTGAACAGTTATTGTGACTTGTTGCCAGGCCTATCCAGTCAAAATATATCAAAATGTGTAAATATATGAGAGCAAAATCTCAGAAGGGCAGCAAGTTTCCTCAGATATAATTATTTATTCTATTGACTGTTATGCGCCATAAAATGAATAAATATTGTTTTACTGATAAATATTGTTTTACTTATTCAATTTCCTACTGTCAAACTTACATCTCAAACACAAAGTTATCAAGGTGAAATTATCTTAAAGAAAAAAGTTTAGGACTATAGTAACAAAACAATATTATCATGTAGCATTCTATAATTACTATTTAACTTAGGATAGGTAGACAAAACCCTGCAGATATTTAACGAAAGCATAAACTTATTAAGTTTCCAAGTTTTCACTACATAATCACAAGATTAATATGCAAATAACAATTTAATTAATCATTATCTTCAAAAAGCATTTTTCATATTGATATATAAGGCACATGCATAGAACAGTGGTCGATTGCATGGAATTGGTCGATTGATCAACTTCATTGTGTTTTAAATAGAAAATTTTTGAGCAAGTAGGGAAACGACTAAATATTGCTCATTTCAACACGATTCAAGTCATTAGGGACCAGTAAAACACATCATTTGTTCAAATGGAGATGATCGATTGACCAATTCCATTCATTTGACCAATGAACGTTACAGGTGCCTAATCATTATTGGAGCAATGAATGAATTATAGATTGGGCTAAGTTTGATAGATAGTTTACTAGTATCAATCCAAAAAAGTTAGTCTTATCTTTATCTGCTTCATCTATCAAAATTCAAATTCAAATCAAAAACTAGTTTAGTGATGAATATTAAGTTAGGTATATCATAAATGTTAGATAATAACTATTGTAAGTTTAAATCATTATCATTAGAAAATTTCCTATTGATCATTGATCAACTACTATTGAATATTGGGGGGAGTGTCACTATCCCAATTGTCCCTGTCCCAATTTACTTTTTTTTGAGTTTGGGACTGGTTTTTGGGACAATTGGGACAACTGGGACATTTGGGACAATTGGGACAAACAAAAAGTTGAAAAAATCAGTCATTTTTCATTTTTTTACATTGATACAAGTTTTTCTATCCTTGACATGAAAGTTATATGCATACTACTATACTAAATACATATTTTGGTTGTGTTTGTTTGCAGTGGTTAAGTGTTCCCCCGTCCCTAGCAAATAAACACAACTATTTGAGCTCCAATTGTCTCTGTTGCTTTTGGCCCAATTGTCCCAAATGTCCCATTTGTCCCAGTCTGCATTCACTTTTTTGAGTCCCATGTGTTCCATTTTCTCTGTCCCATTTGTCCCAATTGTCCCAAATGTCCCAATTGTCCCAGTCTTCATTCACTTTTTTGAGTCCCATTTGTTCCATTTTTTCTGTCCCATTTGTCCCAATTGTCCCAAATGTCTCATTTGTCCCAATTGTCCCTGTCCCAATCCACTTTTTCTTGAGTTTGGGACAATTGGGACAGTGACACCCCCCCCCCATATTTATAAGATGTTTTATGATGACATGGTTATATTATTTTCATTTGTAAAGGCATTATAATATCACATGACAAAACATGGAGACCAATTTTTAAAGCTAGTATTGTTTTTTCAATTGTATATTGGTATGAATGCAACATTTTCATGGCATACACCTATGCTTGGAATTACATAATATATAGACATAGCTTTGCTTCTGCATCATTGAATACAATAACTGTTTCAGACATACAATTCCACCAGGATCTTAGTTGGTCTTATTCCCAAATGACCTTTAATCAAATCTATACATGTTCAGACCCCACAACCTTTACTTCTGCTGCCTTTCTGGCTTTATCAATATCACTTTTACTGGGTTGATTATTAACAGGATCAGATGAATACAAATACAGAGCAACTAAGATGAAACAGATGCTGATCATTTTATTGAGGCCAATTGGTATACCAAAGATGAGTAAAGAAAAGATAGCCGAAAATATCATCCCTGTGGCACTTGCAAATATCTTTGAAATTGAATTCATGTACCGGAGGAAGAGACTTACATTGATACCAATTAATGTTGTCAATATGATTATAAGAATAACTTTGGCATTGAGAATGGGGGTAATGTTTTCTTGATTTAGGAAGGTAAATAACTTTCCATTACAAGCTAGAAGGAAAAGATTGCAAAATATGCTATCTATATATAAGAAGACATTTTGTATCATCACAGAGACTCCAAGTCCTCTTGATTTCGTAACACTCTCAGTGTAAACACCAGCAAAACAAGAGCAAAGTAACTGAACAAAAATGAGTAATAGGTAAATATTAAATTCAAAAGATAGTCCTTCAGAACCATCAAGCTTAAGTTGCTTTATGACACAACCAATAGTTAGAATAATCAATGAAATCCATTGCATCTTTTTCAGCTGTTTCTGAAATATGATTTGAAACAAAACACCTGTAACTACCATCCGAAATTGCATCAGAACATAGTATGAAGCTGGATCAAACCCAGAAAGACTGACATATAAGAGATTATTATACATGCAGTAAAGAACAGCGGGAACTAAGTAATACCACACCAGATTTCTTTCTGCCTTGACTATGCTAATCAATTCATTGAAACTTGTATTCCATGATTGAATACATACTGATGCACACAACTTTGCAACTTCACCCAGCAGAACAACTGTAGCTACATTGTATTCATACTTGTGATCTTTCTGAGTTGAGGTCACAAGGAGGGTATGAATGAGGAAAAGGCCAACATAAAGGATAAATATTGCAGCACATTGATGCTCAGGGAACAGCTTCTTGTACCTATCTTTCAACCAGTCAAACATAACTACTAGCCTCAATATGTAACAAATTTAAACTAGGAACATTAATAAATATTAGACTGTTTTGAATTAAAAAGTAATCAATCTCCCCCCAATCTGCCAGAATAAATAAAATAAATAAATAAAATAATATATTAGCTCCATTTGAGACAAACTGAAACACAGAAACTATTATTCTCTTCTCAAAGAAGATAACAAACTTAATTAACAAACTTAACAAACTTAATTAATTAATGACCCAACTACAACATAAAAATCTTTGGCTTGACTACACTGATGACTGTATTAATTATTCCACAAAGAAGATATAATCTTTAAGATATAATATGATTTTTTTTTGCAATACAGCAACATAATTTTAGCATAAAACATTGCTCATAGTATAAAGAAGTGTTGTAAAGTTTAAAACTTTACAACACTACTTTATACAATCAAATTTGAGAATGTATGACTATGATGAATGATATATTCGTTGAAATATCACAAGAACACGACGTTTTAATTGTTACAATTGAAGATGTTCGTAACCACATTGCTCATAGTATTACATAATATTACATCGCTAATAATATTACATTGCCCATTCATTGTCTTAATTAATCATAACAAATGTATGATTGAGGGATGCTTTCCTGATGAACTCAAAACAGGAAGAATCACTCCAATATACAAAAAAGATAATGAAGAGCTATTAGAGAACTATAGACCAGTATCTACACTGCCAATATTTGGAAAACTTTTTGAGAAAGTTATCTTTGATAGAATGTATCAATTCTTTGTAGACAATGATGTCATCTATGATAACCAATACGGATTTAGGAAAGGACACTCAACTAATCATGCCCTAAACTATTCTGTTACATATATTCGAGAGCAAATTAAATCAAAGAAATTTAGCCTAGCAATCTTTATCGACTTGAGTAAAGCATTTGACACATTGGATCACGAAATATTAGCTTGTAAGTTGAACCACTACGGTATCTGTGGGAATGCATTGAATTTGATTAGAAGTTACCTCTCTGACAGAAGCCAACTTGTTAAAGTACTGAATGAAAATTCTGAAATTCTTCCAGTAAAATTCGGGGTGCCTCAAGGCTCTGTCCTTGGACCGCTTCTTTTTATTTTATACATAAATGACATATCTAATTGTGCTGGAAACTGTAAATTTGTTTTGTTTGCTGATGATACCAACATATTTGTTACGGGTTGTAACATTGAAGAAGTTTACTTGACTGCAAACAATATCCTTTCTAATGTGTCAAATTATATGGAATCTAACCTTCTACATATTAATACTAAAAAGTGCTGCTATATGCTCTTCCTGCCCAGCAAAAAAGGGGCCAATCTCGCTATTCCTGATGAACTTAATCTCTCAATTAATGGTAGAATTATTAATAAGGTAGACGAAGCTAAATTCTTAGGTGTTCTGCTAGATAAAAATTTATCATGGAAGCCCCACATTGCAAAGCTAAACAAGACACTAAAAAGCGCATGTGGGAGACTATATCGTATTGCTAACAGTCTGCCATCGAATTTGCATAAACAGATCTATCACTCTCTCTTTGAATCGCATTTAAGCTATGGCATCTCAGTATGGGGTGGGGTTGCCTTAAGTAACCTTGAACCCATATTTCACACAAAAGAAATGTCTAATAATTATGTTTGGTGATACTGAAACTTATCTAGAAAAGTTTCGTACCTGTGTTCGTGCTCGCCCCATTGACAAACAAAAGCTTGACAGGGAATTCTACATCAGAGAACCATCTAAACCTCTTTTCATACTTCACAATCTACTTACTGTACAGAACTTATATCGACTAAGATGTATTATGGAACTGGTGAAGATAGTTAAATCTAGAGAACCCAGACCTCTTTACCTGAATGTATCACAACGTAATAATAACAGGTTTGTAACTACAGAACCATCTATCTACTTTTCATACAAAGCACCATGGCTTTGGAACAGTTTCAGAAAAATTCCTGTCATCGACAATTTTGGCCTAGATAGTGACGAAAATTTGATAAAATCTCTACTGAAGAGATCTCTTCTTGACGCCCAAAAAGTTGATACAGAAAACTGGTGTAAAAATAATTTCGTCGAATTCTCTAAAGTCCTAATGGAAATTAAAACTCCTTCCAATTCAATTTGATGGGGTAATGCATGACCAATTTTTTACAATTTTTTACATTTTTACATTTTTACAATTTTACTTATTTTGTATAACCTGTTTATTATTCATTCGAAATGAATAAGGTAAATGGTGGTGACCATGACTCGGTTTTTCAAGGTGCCTGAATCGTTTTAACTAAAGCTGAAGTAACTTTCACTTGAACGAACCCAGATTAACCCCATAAAACCAACCTGAAAACAAGTAACGAACAAATATTATGCTTCTTGAATTTTGTAGTTTAAAGCCAGACTTGACAGGCTAAAGTGTGTTGTAAAGTGAATGACAGTCCAATACAAGTGAAAATACTGCTAAAAGATGAACAAGAGAACGATATGGATGTCATTCGCTTTCATGTTTTAATGAGAGTGTACACATGATGCATCAGGCCTTTCTGATTAGATGTTACATTGCTGGACAAAGCAGCGCCTAGAACATAGATAACATAACACAATTTGAAAACAGCATGTAATTTTAAATTACTTAGGAAGACCACAGTAAGAAGAAGAAGAAATTATTGGCATCTTGTTTAGTTGATAGCTAGTTGACCCTGAGTGGTAGATCAGGTGGGCCCAAGGGGCACTATGAAGCAAATCGCAACTGTGTCCTTTCTCCAACCACAACTACTGCTCTGCCATTTTTGGTCCCTCCATATTCAAAATTGGTCGATCTCTACCTTAGGCTTTAAATCAAACGGTGCAGTTTGATCCATGGGATAGAGTTTCAGACCAATTTTCAGGCCTGAATTGCTTCATGGGGCTATTTAAACAAATAGAAAGCTCTTGATCAAACGTGCAACTCATGAGTCATACTAAATGACACATCATCTGGTATGACCAGATTGTGGGTATCCATGTACAACGTGTATACCTGCACTGCACATCGGTATAAGAGTGCTCTATACCAACTATTTTCTAGTTTGCTTCTCCGGAACTCAGAGTTATGGGTTCTACAAATGATGACATGTTAGGATGATTAAAGCTAATAGTTCATATTTTAATATAAATTATCAAGCAGCAGACAAGCTCTATTATGGAGGGAAGGATGTAGAATACCTCTTTTCCTTCAACATAAAGCTTAACTCCCTCCTGATAATTAATAGGTATCTTAGATCATATGAATAAATTTGCCATTTTGAAATTCATACATAATATATCAGACAATTAGATATTATTTGAAGAGCTTGTAAATATAGCAATCCCTATTTGTAAAACAACTCGTTGGCAACTGTAAAGAAAAGATCTTCCTAACATTTAGTCCCCATTTGTATTTTTGTGTGGTGTGAATTGTAAATTTTGTGGAGATAAATAAAACTTCTTTGTTTACCTAAAAAACTTCTTTGTTTACCTTAATTAATTTCTTAACACAAAAGCGCACTCTATTTAAACACCTGGAGCTTTAGTCCAATTCTTTGATCTTTAAGCTCCCTTCCACCTGAGTCCATTATTCATCTTAAATAAATCTAATTAACAAAAGTACAAAACATCTGGCCACAAAAGGTCTGTGATTTTTTTGAAAAATCTCCGAAGAGAATGAAATAATATAAATATATTCTGAGAAAGCACTAGAGGTGCATCATCAATAGTGTATCACAATTTCACAAAGCATCAATTCATCAATATAATTTAAGTTTAAAAATATATTATAAGTCCTGATCATTATAAATTAACCAAGTGTTCAAAAAATACAATCCCTGTCATTAAAAAAGCCCAAATAAGGAATGAAAAGGCCAAAAACGGTCAGATTCACATGAACATACAAACAAGAAAAATGATACCATTGGTGAATCATGCGAAAAAATTAGCTGTGTCTACAGCCCACTGTATGTCTGTGATTATCAAGATTAAGATTTATTTGAAAACTTCACTAATATTCATAACAAAAAACGATTTTTGAAAAAGCTTAGAAGTCCATTGTTCCAATAATATAATAATATAATTGTTTTGTAATGAATACAACACATTTATGTCACTCTCATTCTTCATCATCATTCTTCATGTCATGCACCTCTACAAGGTACTCTTAGTTTTCTTTAAAACTGAGATACATTTTGATGCACCATTCTATGGTGCTCTGATTGAAATAGTAATAATTTAAAATAAAAAAAGAAAGTCAGTTTTACCTATTTATACAGAAATATAATAATTTAACGGTTATGAATTAAAAATAAATAGCTGTCTATGAATTATGAAAAAATAGTCAATAAAAAAGGTCACTAGAATATAACTATGGAAAAAACAAGATACGACAAAAATAAAGACATTTGTCATCATTAATTGTGAGAAAAAGTATTTATTCCTTTCTTTTTAGCAATGAAAGGGTTTTCCAAAGATACTTATTAAACTTTTCTTTGCGTATCAAATAATTTGAATTACCTTCAATTTTATCAATGATAATATTAGAGATTTCCCAGAACTGGTTATCTAAACTAAAACAGTCTGCTTTGAACTTTTGTAAGTTTGTTTTGAATGAATTTACATCTTGTGATGACTTAACAAATGGTGGTAAGTTGTTCCAATACTTCTTAATTCTATCAGGTAGGAATGATTGCCTCAATTTTAAGATATTAGCATCAACTTTAACATTAACTTTACTTACAATTTTCTACCAGATCTACTTAATTTAAAAACATTCTTTGCATAATCTACTTTACCAGTGACAATCTTGTAAGTTTCTATGAGGTCACCACGGATACGTCTTTCTCCAAGAGTAGTAAGATCCATCATTTCCAGCCGCTTGCTGTAGGGAAGAAGGCCAATATCATTGGCAAGACAGTGAACCTGCGCTGAATTGATTCCAACTCAAGATTATTGACCAATTCCCATGGCAAGCAACCGGATTCCAAAGTTGGACACAATATTCTAGTCTAGGACGAATAATTGCTTTGTAAACTCTAGACAGTAACCTATGATCTCTGTTGACCATATTCCTAGAAACCCAACCAATGCATTTATTGGCTAACTTAATACATGATCTAATGTTCTCATCCCAGCCCAAATTTTCACTTACAAATAATCCTAAATCTTTTTCAATATTAACACCTTTCAATAACATACCATGGAGGAAATACTGATGATGTGGATTCTCATTATAAGCTAGATGCATAACTTTACATTTTTCAGTATTAAACTTCAGAAGCCATAACTTTTCCCATTTCTCTAACATATTTAGATCTTCATTTACCTTCCCCAGAAGGTTCCCCAGAAGGTTCCCCAGAAGGTTGGGGTTCCCCAGAAGGTTGGGGTTCCCCAGAAGGTTGGGGTAGAAAGATGACTGTATTTGTTCCACAAAGAAGATACTCTGTAGTCTGTATTTAAAGAAATCGAAATTAAAACTTACTTATTTCTTCTTTATTTTTTAAAGTAGAATGTATAAATGACTTAAAAATCAAATTTCAATTTATTTTCAGCATACTTTCAAGTTTCGGCACCACAACAAATTCTAGTTAAAAAAGTCAAACAAAAAAGTTCAAACAAAAATACCACACGCTATTTTTCATCGCGCGTTCCATTCCACTGCTTTTGCGCGTTCCCAGTGCATTGCGCTCCCAAACCAATTATCCAGTAGTGCGCGCAAGCGCAGTCCAGCTGTTATCGAATAAAACTGTTCTGCGCCTTGTCAATCGTTGAATGTTGATTTGCTAAACACGTATATCCCTGTGTGGGCTCGCGCGGCGCGTACACACACCTATGCGGGCTTAGGAAAACGATGTCGACCTGCTGACGCAAGCCGCTTCGATCTGACTGAACTCGAACGGTGCGCGGCGCGTCACTCGAAAGGGTCCATCAACATTTTCCTAAGCCCGCATAGGTGTGTGTACGCGCCGCGCGAGCCCACACAGGGATATACGTGTTTAGCAAGACATCGTCTGACAATTCTGCGCCGCGCATTTCAGAATGACTATACCATACCAAAGGCAACCTGAGTCAAGCTGGCAAGCAGTGTCACTGTCAAAGAGAGTCAGCGCAAACAACGGACGCGGATCGCATAGAGGCATGGAGGAAATGGTGTCTACAGATAGGATGGGTGTTGACCCCTGCTGGGTGCTGGTCACGTGACACACATGCCTAGCATGCAAGGGTGGACAGATTGAGACTGTCTGTTGGGGCTGATTTTCCTAAGCCCGCATAGGTGTGTGTACGCGCGCGGCGCTTCCCTGGGGAAGCGCGCCGCGCAACGCAGACAGGGATATACGTGTTTAGCAAGGGCTGATTGGGTGTCAGGCGGTGCCTAGCCTGACCCCCTCGCGCGTTGAAATAAATTTTAAATAATGGGTCTGACGACGTCAGACAAGGTCTGACGACATCAGACAAGTGTCTGGTTCGCTCTTTGCATGCCAGGTCTATAGATCACGTGACAAGGACCAAGCAGGGTTCAACACCCATTCTACCTGTAGACGTCATTTCCTAGAAGTAGATGCTGCTATGCGATCTGTTGTTTGCTCTGACTCTTTTTTCTATGACACTGGTTCAGTGCCTTGACTCAGCTTGCCTTATAGTTATACTGGTGACTCTTATTGCCTTGAATCTGTTATCTGTTAGCCTTTGATTCTGGATAACGGAGTTTTACTCTGGTCGCTTTGACTAGATAAGATTGATGTTTAAAAATACATAGTGATATGTTTGAATTGCCTTGATCATCGATACCTTATCGGACATAATTATCACGGACATTACATTCACGCTGAGCACCTCAGCGTGAATATTAATGTCCGATGAAAATTTTGTCCGTGATACTAATGTCCGTGATTTTCAGGTCCGTGAAAATTATTATTAAAGTCCGGTATTTCCTCTTAAAATTTCTAGGGTAGAGAAGCAACATTTCTGTCTTCATCTCTTTAATTTTAAAGGAAATAATTTTTTTTTCATGCAATATGGAAATTTTACATATCAATGAGCGAAAAATATTGAAAAAAATCTTCAATTCAAGTATTCAAATCGTGGAAAAATCGAGCCGATATTTTCGAATTTTTGTTGAAATTTGAAATGGCTGGATCGAGCGTGAATATTAATGTCCGTGAAATCTTAGGTCCGTGAAACTTAAAGTCCGTGATAATTATGTCCGATAAGGTATTTGTTTTTTGTAAGCTTCACCTCTTTACCACAAGAAATTTGGGAATAAATACGCGCGCAGAGGCGGTACGTACCGCGGTATGTACCGACTAGTTAGGATATGTTCCGGGGCATGTACCACGGAACATGTTCTAACTAATCGGCACATACCGCGGTACGTACCGCGGTATGTGCCGACTAGTTAGGACATGTTCCGCGGTACGTACCGCGGCACATACCGCGGTACGTGTCGCGGTACGTACCACGGAACATGTCCTAACTACTACTAGTAGTTGGGGTCTAAGGAAGGGGTCAGGCAACGCCTGACAAAAATGTGTATGCATGTCGAAATGGCAATAAGGGGTGACGTGCGCGGCAAGCGCTGTCTTATTCTATTTCTTAATATCAAATGCACAGCATTTACGATAACCACTTCCAATAGTAATGTAGTATGTAGTATGTAGTATTTAGTAGAGAAACTGCGGTTTGTTAGCTTGCCTATTAATTTTAAGAATTAATATTAAAAAGTATTAAACTCCCTCAACAATGCCACAGAACAAAAGAAGTGCCAAGAGTTGCTCCATCATCCATTGTTCTTGAAATTGAATGTCTTGTTTCCTAAAATCAATTCGGGATACCTAATCGAAATTCGGAAACTGAGTCAGTCCTTGACCAAGGGCTTGAACTTGAAGGTTGACGCTATTGATTTCCCATAGTAGCTAAAAGTAAAGCGTGAGGCTTCGTACGAAATTATGGCTCACTCTCAGGTTCCGTCGATTTAAGTTGCTGTCGCGTGTCGACGACGTCAGGATTCGACCCCCCGATGTCCAAAGATGCCCCTGCTCATCGACTTCAGTCACAGTGAGTCAGGCGTCCTGCCCGCTGTCGTTCATGCGTTACATCATCACTCAGGCACTCATCGTCTCAGGAGAACCTTGAACTGGATATCTTAGTACGTGGTGTTTCCAGATACTCCAGATACTCAGATATTGTATTGTATTGTATTGTATTGTATTGTATTGTATTGTATTGTATTGTATTGTATTGTATTGTATTGTATTGTATTGTATTGTATTGTATTGTATTGTATTGTATTGTATTGTATTGTATTGTATTGTATTGTATTGTATTGTATTGTATTGTATTGTATTGTATTGTATTGTATTGTATTGTATTGTATTGTATTGTATTGTATTGTATTGTATTGTATTGTATTGTATTGTATTGTATTGTATTGTATTGTATTGTATTGTATTGTATTGTATTGTATTGTATTGTATTGTATTGTATTGTATTGTATTGTATTGTATTGTATTGTATTGTGTATTGTATTGTATTGTATTGTATTGTATTGTATTGTATTGTATATTGTATTGTATTGTATTGTATTGTATTGTATTGTATTGTATTGTATTGTATTGTATTGTAATAGCATTGTATTGTATTGTATTGTATTGTATTGTATTGTATTGTATTGTATTGTATTGTATTGTATTGTATTGTATTGTATTGTATTGTATTGTATTGTATTGTATTGTATTGTATTGTATTGTTGTGTATTGTGTTGTATTGTATTGTATTGTATTGTATTGTATTGTATTGTATTTGTATTGTATTGTATTGTATTGTATTGTATTGTATTGTATTGTATTGTATTGTATTGTATTGTATTGTATTGTATTATTGTATTGTAATAGGTCATTGTATTGTATTGTATTGTATTGTATTGTATTGTATTGTATTGTATTGTATTGCATTGTATTGTATTGTATTGTATATTGTATTGTATTGTATTGTATTGTATTGTATTGTATTGTATTGTATTGTATTGTATTGTATTGTAATATTGTATTGTATTGTATTGTATGTATTGCATTGTATTGTAATGTATTGTATTGTATGGCATTGAGTTTGTATTTGCATGTTACAGTATTGCATTGTATGTATTGTATTGAGTATTGTATTGTATTGTATTGTATTGTATTGTATTGTATTGTATTGTATTGTATTGTAAATGTATTGTTAGAGTCGGAGTTCGAGTCGTTGGGGGTTGCAGATTGAGTACGGTTGGAATTCCCCGAGCGGGCTCCGATGCAAATTGGAACTCCGCTGCGAAATATTCAACGTCCACTGCCTGACTATATTATAGTTCTGTAATTCGCGGCAAATTCGACTCCGAGAGGAGTCCTATCGGATTGGGGAAGTCCACTGTAAGCTTCTCCGCAGATATCCGAAGTCTACCGGAACAAATCTCGTTGGAACTCTATACGGAGCTGATCGGATCCAAGGCGGACTGAAGTCCCGTCCCTAACGCCATACTTCAAGCTAGATATACCTTCACGCTGTTCTGTAAGTTCGACCACAAAATTAATTTAAGTTCACTCCGCTCGGAAAACACCAATTTCTTAAGCATATCATCCGAAAGAGCTGCCGGCAAATTTCACGCACTCCACCAGGATGTACTGCTACCTCCAGCTTTACATGGCGAAATTAATTGCCACGAGGACCTATTGGGAGATACTGGGATAATGCACTTGGATATGAAGATGAGCTTCATGAGCAATGTGGTCTGTATCTCTGTGTTCGGAGGGTTTGCGGTAATCCTCATAACGGGTGTGCCAAAAAGTGTGCAAAAATGAGGCAGGAGGCTCGGTTACTTGGCTTGTGTTTAGATTTAGCAATGAAATTTTATGGTTGTGATAAGTCTGGGCTTCTGCTGTGCACCATTTACTAAACACCGTGCACTGTACAGTGTACGCTGTTCACCGTACACTGTACACTGTTCACTGAGTTCCATTCCTTCTCCAGTTCTCCAAACGGGGAGGTATCATCATCTTATAGACCTAAACTCATAACATGATGGGCTGGGATCAATAGGAAACATTTCCTTTAATATATTGTGTTCATATATTGTGTTCATATATCGATAAAAACGCGTAGAAATACCTAACTTTCGACAGAAATTCTATGAAAATTAGATTGCGCGCACGTCCTTATCAATCCCTTCACAGATGGATACATGTGCACACGTACACGCCACACACGTGGGTTATCATTTCCAGAACAAAGTTAAATGTGGAGTGACGGAGTGTGTTAGGCTAATGGTACATAGGCAACAGATCTATAAACCTAATGACTAAACTAATGGCGAGATCCTTCCTTAACTAGGAAAATATAACGAGGCCCAAGTCATTCCAAACTCTGTTATAAGGCTTGGTTAATATTGTAGACCCTGCGTCTACTAGGGGTCTGAGGACTTGCATAGCCGAGGCTGTTACTCTGTAACTGTTAGCATTTGCAACCTTGATGGAGAAACCAGTCAATCAAATCTTTGATATAACCATTTTTAAAACCGTTTTAGAATTCATTATATATCGAAGTTCACATAAATCTTGCAACTGAAGTGGTGAAGTGAATTTTCCCATATATTAAGGCTCCTCTTTTTCTATCTTCATTTATAACTTTTTATAGTTTGTTTTTACTGTTTTTTAGAATTTAGCATCACGATAGTTACCGACATTCTTTAAACTGCTAATTAGTTCCCAGTACTTTCACGTCTAAACTGAGCTGCGAGAGGAGTAGCAAGGACTATAGTGTCCATACAACTTCCGGACATTAAATGCCAGACATTTGTTAGTTGTTGCTTGTAAATTAGCTAATTATTTCTGAGCCTCTTTTTGTCTTGTGACACGCCCTGGACGGTCTCCAAGCGTGATCCACTGCTTGTTACGGTATACTGAGAAGTAACTACTTTTCAACAAGACTCTTTATTAGAAAGACAGTTTTATTTCTTCTCCTCAGACGTGTTCGCGATCCAAAGAATCCTGCTTTTTAAGGCCGGGTCACGTTTACCTGCGGTCAGTACTTCAATAAGCAATAATGCCGTTACTTCACAATGGACCCATTAGTAAAGCGGCTTTTGTCACCAATACCACCATCTTTTGTATATCGAGTAACGTACCATAGAAGCCCATGCGTAGCAGACGTTTAAGGGTTTAGGAACACGCCCTTGCCCCACTTTGTTAAGTATTCGTTGGAGCTGTTTTTGAAGTTATTGGAATGTAGGTTGTATATATGAAGGTCGTAGGTGTGATTTTTGAACTCTCTATTGGAATGTCAGGTGTTGTAAAAATATGAACGCTCTTTTGCCCATTCTCAATTCTCATCAGTATGCAATAGTCTCAGGACGGTTGTTTAATATTTTTTCTAGAATGATTTCTGTCCAAAGCCTCAGAAAATTATTTAGCACAACACGCTTGGTGCAAGCGATGAATTGCTTCTCAAATCAATCTTCGATTGTCTGTATTACTATTTTTTGCTGCTCTACAATGAAAGAATGAATCAATATTATGCGACTGAAACTTTTTCAGCTTCAGCCACGCCCCATATATTCTAATGTTTCACAACTGAGCTGATGAGAGTATGAGTTAAGTTGTTTCTGTAGTGTGCTACCCGGTCACACAGTATAATTTGTATCTTTAAAATCTGATTAAAATTGCACTTCTGTTTGTTTGCTGTATAATTCGTGTTCGAGCCATGCAATACCTCTGTCCCCAGAAAATAGGAGCTCAAGACTGGAAACTGAAACGGAAGGCCGGGAGTTGGATCCAATTTCAATTATTTGGGGCGATTAAAACAAAAGGGGGAGTGGCATCAGACACTTCAAGTGTCAAAATTCGATACAAATATCGTTTTTTGGCGAATAATTTTTCTCTCATACCTCTTTGGCCTCCGGGGGCTGTGCCCCCAGACTCCAACTCTCGAACTTAGACTATCTTTGTAATTTCTTGGTAAACCTGCTTACCACGGCTATTTATCTGTTGATTTTCAACAATTTATGCTATTCCCCGTGTATGCTGAAAGCATACACGGGGACAAAATTTTTAAATTCGTACCAAATATTTGGATCAATCAAAGTTCAAACTTTGATTTAAATTTTATTAGCAATTAGAAATAATGTATATGTGCCTTTTAGGTACTTAACTTCCTGTCATTTAGTTCTGGTTTTGGGGTGATTCTTTTGCAATCTATTTTTCATAAATTTAGTCGGAGTGGCTCAACGTATGGGGTGAATTAGCCTAAGGGAGGGGGTGGATTGGAGGATTTTCAAAATTCAGGGACAAGTGTTCAAGGGGGGGGGGGGGAGTGGAAAAATTCAGGTTTCAGGGGGTTTAGACCAAGGATGGAGCTATGATTTGAGTTCTCAAGGTTGTTATTCTGTCTTTTTGTTACAAATTACAAAATCTCAGGGAAAATCATTTAACTAATTGTCAGGAAAATTTGGGAAAGGCTTCATCAAATTGTGGATAGTTTGTTCATAAACATCAGAGGAAAAGCAGTAGTGAGCAGAAGTGGCCAATTAATTTTCTAATGAGTTACGCCTAGTTAAACAATTTTTGTCAGTGTCAGTTCGATATTACTCAGTGAAAATGAGTCGTGTGTTATAAGGTTGCATATGACGGTATGTCATAAAATGACAAAGTAGAAAGAAGGTTCTCAGTGATGTACAAAATTGTGACATGACCGTGAAAGGAATATTATAATTACGTGAGTCATTCAGTGTGTTCCCTCACTTTTCATTGTTCTTTCCCCCTTTTGTTTCCACACTCCTTTAGATTCTTTCCTTCTTTAAACTCCATTCTTTCAACAATCTCCTTCTGAATTCATCATTAATACACATAAGAACTTCAATTCTCCTCAACTTTCAATGCCCAAGTAGTGCATTGGATGCATTGCACACTGTCACACGAACTGTCAAATTAAAGTGCACTTACGAGTCCTGGCACTCCCCATGCTGAATTCTCCCCTCCATTATTCTCATCAGGGGGCTGGCAAGCCCCTGGCTTGCAGGCCCGAGGGGCCCAGAAGGGCCAGCATTGAACGGCGGTCCCAACAGTGCGAGGGCCGAAGGCTGAGTAGCGAGGACAGGTCCGAGGGGTCGAGCATGAACGGACCTAACAGTGCGAGGCCGAAGGCCCCGAGCAGCGGGACCGGGCAGCTGAGCAGCGAGCATTGAACGGCGATCCAAGCAGGCTTCCGGACATCAAGTGAGTTTTGTTAACTTGCTTGCCAGCCCCAACTATATGTTTTCATGGATTGGCCATATTTCACGTTAAAATTTGAGTAAGTTCCGGTGTGAAATTGCACCAAAATTTGAACATCGCATGTTTAGAGGTCAAGGTGCAACTGTCAAAATTTCAGATCGATTGATTAAAAATGGCAGAGTTATACAACTTGAATTGCCAAAATCGGTGTTCTTGTTAAATAGGGTTACGACCATATCAGGGCGCTGGCTAGCGCCCGCAGCCGGAAAATTCCCTCCGACCGAGGGCATCTGCCCGTGCCCTCGGCCCGAAGGGCCGGTAACTGGCCAGCAGTCTCGGCCCGAAGGGCCGGGACTGCTATTTCAATAGTACCAGCATAAAGTGTCGACAGCGAAGTTGGAGACATTTAAATAAAGAGGTGAGGCGAAGCGAAGCTGAGCCAAAGTGCTCTAAATCATATTTCTGCGGTGAGTTTGAGCCTCTAAAGTACTATAGTAGTCGAACGGTGTACACAAGACACACCCTGTACACAACAAGCACACATTACCTTATATGGTAATAATAAAAAAATGCTTGTTTACACAAAATAAAAAGTGCATAACTCAGTCGTTTTTGAGCAATTTGATCAAATTTTCAGGATATTACGGGCAAGATATGACCAATATAATCCTGAGAAGCTAACATTTTTGACCTCCACAAATTGAGTTATGACAAATAAACTGGTGTTTCGTTTTTCAAGTTACCGCTTAATAAGTGGCTTTTCGGTCATAACTCCGCTTCTGGGGCTCAAAATGAATCTAAACTTCACTGAGATGTTGCTTTCATCGAGCTCTAAATATCCCTGAAAGTTTCATCAAGTTTGCTCAAAAACCTCGGAGATATGCACATTTTGTAACGCAAAAGCAAAGGTCGCATAGATGTGTATTTAAATTGGTATTTATAATTACAGTGTGTCATAACAAACACATGATATAAAACGCGTGTTAAGTACTAAGTAGTCCGATCAAACAGTTGAAGCCTTTAAAACCGAAGCATCCACGCTGTTCCAGCAGCCTAAAATCAATAGTAAGGCCCCACAAGGACCACTGACCAGTTTCCATGGATTCCTGCAACATAACCCGACATAACGTTGTTGAGAATATTATTTGCCTGGTGGATACTGAATGGAGCCTAGTGGAGGCTGAGTGGAGCCTAGTGGAGGTTGGGTGGAGCCTAGTGGAGGCTGTGTGACGCCTAGTGGAGGCTGTGTGGAGACTGGAGCCTAGTGGAGGCTATTGTTGCATAGTGGAGGCTGAATGGAGCCAAGTAGAGACCATGAGTGGGGACTAGTGGAAGCTAAAAGAACGCTGAGTGGAGCTGAGTGAAGGCCGATTGGAGCCTAGTTGAGGCTGAATGCTGAATAGAACCTAATGGAGGCTGGGTGGAGCCTAGTGGAGACTGATTGGAGCCTACTGGAGACTGAGTGGAGCCGAGTGGAGGCTGTTTGGAGCGTGGTGGAGGCTGAGTGGAGCCTGGTGGAGGCTGGGTGTCGCCTAGAAGAGGCTATATGGAGCCTAATGGTGGCTTTTTGGAGCCTAATGGAGGCTGAGTGGAAGCTAGTGGTCATTGGAGGCTGAGTGGAGTCTAGTGGAAGCTGAGTGCAGCCTAGTGGAAGCTGAGTGGAGCCTAGTGGAGGCTGGGTGGAGCCTAGTGGAGGCTATTGTTGCCTAGTGGAGGCTGAATGGAGCCAATTAGCCAAGTAGAGACTGAGTGGGGACTAGACTGAGAGAACGCAGAGTGGAGCCGAGTGGAGGCTGTTTGGAGCGTGGTGGAGGCTGAGTGGAGCCTAGTGGAGGCTGGGTGTCGCCTAGAAGAGGCTATATGGAGCCTAATGGTGGCTGTGTGGAGCCTAATGGAGGCTGAGTGGAGGCTAGTGGTCAGTGGAGGCTGTGTGGAGCCTTGTGGTCCATTGGAGGCTGAGTGGAGCCTAGTGGAGGCTGAATGGAGCCTAGTGGAGGCTGTGTGGAGCCTAGTGGAGGCTGAGTGGAGCCTAGTGGACTAGTGGAGGCTGAGTGGAGCCTAGTGGAGGCTGTGTGGAGCCTAGTGGATGCTGTTTGGAGCGTGGTGGAGGCTGAGTGGAGTCTAGTGGAGGCTGAGTGGAGCCTAGTGGAGGCTGAGTGGAGGCTAGTGGAGGCTGAGTGGTGCCTAGTTGAGGCTGAGTGGAGGCTAGTGGAGGCTGAGTGGAGTCTACTGGAGGCTGGGTGTCACCTAGAAGAGGCTATATGGAGCCTAATGGTGGCTGTGTGGAGCCTAATGGAGGCTGAGTGGAGGCTAGTGGTCAGTGGAGATTAGTGGAGGCTAATTGGATCCTAGTGGAGGGAGAATGGAGCCTAGTGGAGACTATTTGAGGCTGAGTGGTGCCGAGTGGAGGCTGTGTGGAGCCTAGTGGTCCAGTGGAGGCTGAGTGGAGGCTGAATGGAGCCTAGTGGAGGCTGTGTGGAGCCTAGTGGAGGCTGAGTGGAGCCTAGTGGAGGCTGAGTGGAGCCTAGTGGAGGCTGAGTGGAGCCTAGTGGAGGCTGAGTGGAGTCTAGGGGAAGCTGAGTGGAGCCTAGTGGAGGCTGTGTGGAGCCTAGTGGAGGCTGAGTGGAGCCTAGTGGAGGCTGAGCAGATGCTAGTGGAGGCTGAGTGGAACCTAGTGGAAGCTGAGTGGAGGATAGTTGGAGCTGTCTGAAAGTTTGAATCTATAAACTGCTTTTAAAATTAAGAAATTAGTGCGCATTTTACCAGCTTCAGCACGAAATTTTGTTTTATGGACGCTAAGCCTCCAAATAGCCTCCATTAGCCTCCATATTAAAGCTTTAGTTTATACGAAAATGTTATGATTCAGTTTCTGTGTCCAAGGCTAAAAAAGCTTCAGTGGAGGATAAACCAAAATTTCACCTCCATGGAGGCTGAGTGGAGGCTTATGGAGGCTAGTGGAGGCTAATTAGCCTCCACAGTGGAGGCGATTTTTCGAAAATTAGCCTGCCTATTGCAATCATTAGCCTCCATGTCCATGGAGGCTAATGGTTGCAGAGGCTTATTTTTGAAATTAGCCTCCATTCAGCCTCCATGGATGCTAATTTTGGTCATATTCCTGTGGTACAATTTTGCCAAAGACACATTATCGGATGTACTGTAGTAGATAGTAGACACATGGATCCATTCTTGATAATTATAAACATGTCTTTTCTTGAACCAAAAGGTTCTCAAAAATTCTAACCAGGGTCCTTTAGAATACCTTTTTGTAAACAAAGCGAGGCTTGCAGAGGGAATGTCCAGACGTGAAACCAGTAAAGCCTTGAAGGGGAAGGTCTGAATGAAAATTAAGCATTGGAAATCGATTCAGCTCACTCAAATCATTATGCACACGTCCTGCATGCACTGTGGACAAGAAATCAGAAATAACAAAATTTTTGGGGTATTTTTGGCAAACTTTGGCAAATTTTGGCAAACTTTGGCAAACTATGGCAAACTTTGGCAAACACTTTTTTTGGCAAACTGAAAAAAAAGTGGAAGCGTTTGCCAAAGTTTGCCCACCCCCCCCCCCCCGTTTCATCTTCGCTTTCGCAGAGAGGACAGGTTGCGGCCTGCAGGGACAGCGGGATTCAGTTTCTTGGGGTGGTAGTTTAGGACTGTGTGGCCTGTCAGGAGTTGAGTAGCCACTCTCAGATCCTTCCTACCCATACTGGATAGCTCCTTTGCAAATTTGTCCCTCCACATCATGTTGAACATTCTGGGAGGATCAGCTTTGTAGGAGCTTATCCAGTCCTCTTTGGTCTTCCTCCTCATTGCAGCGAAACATACCCCACGCGGTATGGGGAGTAAGACCCTGGATGCGCTGTCGTTTGAGTTGGTCGCCCCAGCTTTCGCTGTCTGGTCGGCCAGCTCGTTCCCCTCGTACCCACTGTGAGCTGGAATCCAACTAAGTGTGACCTTGTTGGTGTTTCCAAGTGAGTTGAGGGAGTTTGATGCCCGAAGTGGCACTTTGTTCTTGATAATCGTAGCATTTATCGCCTGAATAGCCGATTTGCTATCACAATTTATCAAGATTTTGGTGTTGCTCAGTGCATGTTCCTGCAGTATCTCCGCCGTTTTAGCAACAGCAAAGACTTCTGCTTGGAACACCGTACTGTGTAGCCCAAGATGGAAGGATTCGCAGTGGTCCAAGTGGCTCCAGGATGGTCCACCTTTGATCACTACTCCTGCTCCCGTGTGGTCGTTGATTTTAGAACCGTCCGTATAGCACACGACATCAAAGTCCTCACCCTTCGGCTCCTTGTACTCCTTCCAAGACGGGACCAGCACAGTGAACCGTTGGTTTATACTGAGAATCGGTTTCATCGGATCTTGTTCTTGGGAAGTTAAATCCTTGGGCAGGGCCCTGATAAACTTCTCATTCTCACTGATGTGGCTGGTGATGCGCGCTGAAGGCTTTCCAGGCGGTGGGAAGCACCAATGACCTTGGCACTTCAGACGCATGGTTTCCTTAGCAGCGACCTCCCTAGTCCACAGCGTGATTGGGATAATCCCCGTGACGACATCCAGTGCTGTAGTTGGGGTCGAAAGTAAGGCTCCCGTAATAAGTACGCTTGCCAACCTCTGAACTCCCTTTAGCAGCTGCTGGTTGTGCGTTTTTTGTGTGCCAGCAATCCATATCGTTGAACCATACGTGAGTATTGGTCGAACCATTACCTCGTAAATCCAGCACATGGTGATCAGTTTCAGGCCCCAGGTGGGACCAACCGCTTTCCTGCACTGCATTAAGATAGATTTGGCCTTCTTGCACACAGTTTCGATGTGATTGTTCCACGTCAGCTTTGAGTCTAGGGTGATTCCTAGAAACTTAGTGGAAGTTCTCACTTCGATTTCGACGCCATCAACTGAATGACCAGTTCCTCCTATTTGTAAACATGACGCAGTGGGTCTTCAGCTGAGATAGCTTCAGACCATTTGCCCTGGTTGATACTGTTTAGGCTTCTTTGGGTTACCTCCCGAAGGGTATCCGAGCAGGCATGGATCCACGGGGGCGTGCTGGGGGCGTGCGCACGCCCCCAAACGAAAATTTGGGGGCGTGCTCTGGGCGTGCAATTCAAAGATTTCAAACTAAAGCATCATTAGAATTTAAAATACAGTCCGAAAAAGGACTAAAGAATTTATGAAAATTATTAGTTTTTTAAACATATGAGACGTTATAAATTCCGATCCATGTATAGTCTTATTTGTCAACTGTCAAGTATCTAGAATAGCATTCGTCAGAAATCGATGGCCTTCCATTCAGTGTGGGCCTGAAGGATGCTTCAATGATGGATACCACTGAGAAAATCAGATGCTGCAGTAATTGTCTCCACGGACAAGCTTTATATGATCTGAATTATTGGTTTGGAGACATAAAAGTATCAATTGAATGGGAATACGCTATTGAGGTCACTTCTTCACTTGTTTCTTCCAAAACTGTTTCTTCCCAAACTCTGGCTTTCTGGGGCTGCCGCCCTCAGAGTCTGAGGGCTCAGACCCCTGCTGTTCATTTGTTTTACAATATTAAATTTATTGAAATTGAGTGCGACATTATCGATCGTGCTGTTGAAATGAAAACATTGCAAAACCCTATTGAGCTATTGAGGTGACAACAGAAATGTCTCTTTCCAGACATATGGCTTCTGGAGGCTGCCACCCCAGACCCCTGCTGTTCTTTATTCCTGGTGATTGGTAATATATTTAGTGAAATAATGTACGACAAAATCGACGGAGCTGTTGAAAATTGACATGAAAACAATGCAAAAACTCTATTGAGGTGACATTTCTTTAAATTCAAGACCTCTGGCTTCTGGGGCTGCCGCCCCCAGACCCCCGCTGTTTTTTCTTTCTTTTGATTGTGAAAATTTAGCGAAATTGAGTACGACTACAACGATGAAGCTGTTGAGATGAAAACAATGCAAAAACTTTATTGATTTGACATTTCTTTCAATTCCAGACCTCTGGCTTCTGGGGGCTGCCGCCCCCAGACCCCTGCTGTTCTTTCTTTCTTTTGATTGTGAATATAATAAGTGAAATTGAGTTCGACTACAACGATGAAGCTGTTGAGATGAAAACAATGCAAAGACCCTATTGAGATGACATTTCTTTACATTCCAGACCTCTGGCTTCTGGGGCTGCCGCCCCCAGGCCCCTGCTGTTCTTTCTTTCTTTTGATTGTGAATATAATAAGTGAAATTGAGTTCGACTACAACGATGATGCTGTTGAGATGAAAACAATGCAAAAACCCTATTGAGATGACATTTCTTTACATTCCAGACCTCTGGCTTCTGGGGGCTGCCGCCCCCAGGCCTCTGCTAGTGCTAATACAAACTTGAATTATCTTTATTTTCGAAAAACGCACTTACTGCGAATGAGGCGCCGCGAAGCGGCGCCGAATGAGCTCAAATTTGCACGCCCCCAAAAATTCTGGGCTGGATCCATGCCTGTATCCGAGTCAAAGCCTTGATGGTTGCTGCCAGTTGGTGGTTTAGGCGTTGTCAATACTGAGACCAGGGATATATCGTCAGCAAACCCCTGGAGGCCTGGAGGTCGCACGGTATTTTGTCCTTGGTGAACTCAAGTATATCGTTTATTACAAGGTTCCATAGGAATGGGGATAGAATCCCCCCCCCTGCGGGCATCCTCGTAAAATGGATATGACCTTCTCCTTGCCCTGCAGCTCCACCGTGGTGCGCCTAGACCGGATCATTGACATGATCCATCTATCCACGCCAGGCGATTTGCAGTTCTTGGTTAGGGCCTTATCGATTGAGTCAAATGACACATTATCGAACGCTCCTTCTATGTCAAGGAAAGTACCGAGCGCCATCCCCTTGTTTAGGATGGCCATCTCGAGTTTCCTGACTAGTTTATGGATCGCAGCTGTTGTTGAGCTTCCTCGCTTGAATCCAAATTGTTTCTTGCTTAGGCGCTCGTACACTTTCAGATCTGCTTCCATGCGCCACAAAATCACCCTCTCCATCCATTTCAGGATGACAGGTGACAGTGTGATTGTCCTAAATGACTTAGGATTGGTGTAATCATCCTTCCCAGGTTTCGGGAGAAAGATACTAGAGGAGTCCCTCCATATTGCAGGAGTATACCCCATCCAGTAGCTAGCCTTGGCGATGCTCGTGAAAGCACCTCCAATGCTCCCCCATCCTTTTTGAAGCATGATTGGGCGTACCCCATCCGGTCCCGCCGCTGAGTGTGGATCGAATTCTTGTAGTGCCCGTTTCACTCTATTCTCAGAGAATATATGATCTAGGCTCCACCGATCTTCGAGTTCCACTCCTGCAGCAGTGCCCGGAGGGTTGGGGTCGGCCGGTGAAAGGACATCAAAGTGCACTTCAGTCATGCGGTCCAAAGTTTCGGATGGCGTCCCGTGAGGAGACCATCCTTTTTCTTAACCACACATAACTAAGTGTCCTTGTTGTCCTTTATGAGACAGGATATCCTTTTGGATTCGGATTTAGATTCCAAATTCGCACAGAATTCCCTGTATTTCGCGGTCCAAGTATTGTCCTGCTGTTTTTCATACCTCTTACGGGCCTCTTTCCTGATAGTATCAAGTTCCGAGTCCCGATGTATTTTCCGCTGTCTTCTCCTTATCTTTGCCCTCATATCCCTCCTAGCTTCCCTCACCTCTGGCATATCCCAGGGAAGTGGTTTAATCTTCGCTGACACGTATGTCAGTTCAGTCGCCGAGTTGAAGGCACTAAGAATAGACGAAGAGAGTTCAGATGCCACGGGTCCATTTTCGTGACAGAGTCGATATTCCTGAACATCTCGGCTTTTGAAGACATCCGGAGGTTCAGATCAGACTCAAAGTGTTCACAATTGGTTTTTGAGATATCTCTGAAGTTCTGTCTGGCGAGAAGGGTTGACCCTGTTGATTTGAATGCGATGAAACGGTGGTCCGAGGAGTGCTCTACCCGATCCTTCACGTCCACAAACCAGCCGGTTACGAGACTGTGCCCGGCCTTGTTCGTAATCGTGAGGTCAATAGAATTACTCCAGCAGCCGTTGTCAAAGGTGGGCGTTGACCCCGCATTCTCAATAAACAGGTCATTGGCAAGGATGTACTCGAGAAGTTTGTTCCCTCGTTCCTTGCGCTTTTGATCACCTATCCTGCTATTCCATGCCGTGTTATGAGCGTTGGAGTCAGTTCCGATGATCAGTGCGATACTATGCTTCTTCGCGTACTCAACGACTTTCATGAAGTCTGGCATTGGGCATTGTGTATCAGTTCCATCCATGTAACATGACGCAATTAGTGTTTTGACTCCATCCACCTTAGTCTGCACGACTGCACAGTCCGCGGTTGTAATGGACTCTTTAAACCAAACTTGTCGTTCCATGGATGAGTGGAAAAAGATGCTTGCTCTAATTGGTGTCTCCCGAGACTTACAGGCCGCGGCCCGAAGACAGTATGACCCCTTAGAGATAACACCTTTTCCGTTGACATGTGGCTCTTGTACCAATATCATTGGTTTATCTATATCGCGGATATAGGTTCCCAAATCTTTGGTGGCCTGCCGTTGCTTGTTCAAATTGATCTGGACAAAGCCAAGACTGTCATTGAACTTGCGTTACAAAGAAGTTTTATTTATCTCCACAAAATTTACAATTCACACCACACAAAAATACAAATGGGGACTAAATGTTAGGAAGATCTTTTCTTTACAGTTGCCAACGAGTTGTTTTACAAATAGGGATTGCTATATTTACAAGCTCTTCAAATAATATCTAATTGTCTGATATATTATGTATGAATTTCAAAATGGCAAATTTATTCATATGATCTAAGATACCTATTAATTATCAGGAGGGAGTTAAGCTTTATGTTGAAGGAAAAGAGGTATTCTACATCCTTCCCTCCATAATAGAGCTTGTCTGCTGCTTGATAATTTATATTAAAATATGAACTATTAGCTTTAATCATCCTAACATGTCAACATTTGTAGAACCCATAACTCTGAGTTCCGGAGAAGC
Organism: Beroe forskalii; assembly: GCA_011033025.1. Taxonomy (NCBI): domain Eukaryota; kingdom Metazoa; phylum Ctenophora; class Nuda; order Beroida; family Beroidae; genus Beroe; species Beroe forskalii. The sequence continues at coordinate 501,283 of WFMF01000031.1, read as the reverse complement.
AAACTAGAAAATAGTTGGTATAGAGCACTCTTATACCGATGTGCAGTGCAGGTATACACGTTGTACATGGATACCCACAATCTGGTCATACCAGATGATGTGTCATTTAGTATGACTCATGAGTTGCACGTTTGATCAAGAGCTTTCTATTTGTTTAAATAGCCCCATGAAGCAATTCAGGCCTGAAAAATTGGTCTGAAACTCTATCCCATGGATCAAACTGCACCGTTTGATTTAAAGCCTAAGGTAGAGATCGACCAATTTTGAATATGGAGGGACCAAAAATGGCAGAGCAGTAGTTGTGGTTGGAGAAAGGACACAGTTGCGATTTGCTTCATAGTGCCCCTTGGGACCACCTGATCTACCACTCAGGGTCAACTAGCTATCAACTAAACAAGATGCCAATAATTTCTTCTTCTTCTTACTGTGGTCTTCCTAAGTAATTTAAAATTACATGCTGTTTTCAAATTGTGTTATGTTATCTATGTTCTAGGCGCTGCTTTGTCCAGCAATGTAACATCTAATCAGAAAGGCCTGATGCATCATGTGTACACTCTCATTAAAACATGAAAGCGAATGACATCCATATCGTTCTCTTGTTCATCTTTTAGCAGTATTTTCACTTGTATTGGACTGTCATTCACTTTACAACACACTTTAGCCTGTCAAGTCTGGCTTTAAACTACAAAATTCCAGAAGCATAATATTTGTTCGTTACTTGTTTTCAGGTTGGTTTTATGGGGTTAATCTGGGTTCGTTCAAGTGAAAGTTACTTCAGCTTTTGTTAAAACGATTCAGGCACCTTGAAAAACCGAGTCATGGTCACCACCATTTACCTTATTCATTTCGAATGAATAATAAACAGGTTATACAAAATAAGTAAAATTGTAAAAATGTAAAAAATTGGTCATGCATTACCCCATCAAATTGAATTGGAAGGAGTTTTGATTTCCATTAGGACTTTAGAGAATTCGACGAAATTCTTGTTACACCAGTTTTCTGTATCAACTTTTTGGGCGTCAAGAAGAGATCTCTTCAGTAGAGATTTTATCAAATTTTCGTCACTATCTAGGCCAAAATTGTCGATGACAGGAATTTTTCTGAAACTGTTCCAAAGCCATGGTGCTTTGTATGAAAAGTAGATAGATGGTTCTGTAGTTACAAACCTGTTATTATTACGTTGTGATACATTCAATGTCAGGTAAAGAGGTCTGGGTTCTCTAGATTTAACTATCTTCACCAGTTCCATAATACATCTTAGTCGATATAAGTTCTGTACAGTAAGTAGATTGTGAAGTATGAAAAGAGGTTTAGATGGTTCTCTGATGTAGAATTCCCTGTCAAGCTTTTGTTTGTCAATGGGGCGAGCACGAACACAGGTACGAAACTTTTCTAGATAAGTTTCAGTATCACCAAACATAATTCTTAGACATTTCTTTTGTGTGCGAAATATGGGTTCAAGGTTACTTAAGGCAACCCCACCCCATACTGAGATGCCATAGCTTAAATGCGATTCAAAGAGAGAGTGATAGATCTGTTTATGCAAATTCGATGGCAGACTGTTAGCAATACGATATAGTCTCCCACATGCGCTTTTTAGTGTCTTGTTTAGCTTTGCAATGTGGGGCTTCCATGATAAATTTTTATCTAGCAGAACACCTAAGAATTTAGCTTCGTCTACCTTATTAATAATTCTACCATTAATTGAGAGATTAAGTTCATCAGGAATAGCGAGATTGGCCCCTTTTTTGCTGGGCAGGAAGAGCATATAGCAGCACTTTTTAGTATTAATATGTAGAAGGTTAGATTCCATATAATTTGACACATTAGAAAGGATATTGTTTGCAGTCAAGTAAACTTCTTCAATGTTACAACCCGTAACAAATATGTTGGTATCATCAGCAAACAAAACAAATTTACAGTTTCCAGCACAATTAGATATGTCATTTATGTATAAAATAAAAAGAAGTGGTCCAAGGACAGAGCCTTGAGGCACCCCGAATTTTACTGGAAGAATTTCAGAATTTTCATTCAGTACTTTAACAAGTTGGCTTCTGTCAGAGAGGTAACTTCTAATCAAATTCAATGCATTCCCACAGATACCGTAGTGGTTCAACTTACAAGCTAATATTTCGTGATCCAATGTGTCAAATGCTTTACTCAAGTCGATAAAGATTGCTAGGCTAAATTTCTTTGATTTAATTTGCTCTCGAATATATGTAACAGAATAGTTTAGGGCATGATTAGTTGAGTGTCCTTTCCTAAATCCGTATTGGTTATCATAGATGACATCATTGTCTACAAAGAATTGATACATTCTATCAAAGATAACTTTCTCAAAAAGTTTTCCAAATATTGGCAGTGTAGATACTGGTCTATAGTTCTCTAATAGCTCTTCATTATCTTTTTTGTATATTGGAGTGATTCTTCCTGTTTTGAGTTCATCAGGAAAGCATCCCTCAATCATACATTTGTTATATAAATTAGAGAGAGTTGGAGAAATTATATCTGCAGTTCGTTTAATAACATGGGTTGGTATATCACTGGACTTACCTAGTTTAAGATCAGATATTTTATCTTCTATTTCCTCCCTGTTGCACTCTCTTAGCTCAATTTTATCATTGCATTTGTCCTTCAGGAAATCATTAAAACTTAGTGACTCATTTATTCTCAAACCATTTTCATCAATGTAAGCTTTATTCAGTGAAGGAGCCAATGAAACAAAGTACTTGTTAAATTCATTGGCTATTACTCTCCTATCTGTAATGCGTTTGTTATTAATAAGGAAATTAGCCTTTACATTGTGTTTGTTTTTACCACGTACATTATTTATGATTTTCCAGATTTTCTTACTGTCGCCTGCACATTCTTCTACTTTGGAACTCAGGTACTTAGACTTTCTTTGATTAACCAGGAACTTCAGGTTCCTCCTATAGTCACTAAATTTTGCATACTTTACCCTTATATCTCGACAATATAAGCAGCTACAGTTTTTACGATCAGCTAAGTCTGAGGATTTATTAATAACACACTTTTTCTTCTTAGCTGACTCCCATAGGTTAAATAACTTATCTTTGTTTCTTATAGAGGCAATAAGGCCAGGTGTTATCCAAGGATTGTTGACTGTAGTGCGCTTGGATTGCTTGGGTTTATCAAGCTTGCACGATTGGTCAAGCTTTGCATGGAATGAATGTGCAAACTCAGTAAAGGTACTAGGTGGATTGTCTTGAAGTTCATCTTCTAATAAATTTCTGAAGTTGTCAATGTTTGAATTGCAATAATCATAATATTGAATGTGCTTATCTTGGGCTCTACTGTGGGGCATAATGCCTTCACATATTTGAAATAATGCTAAATGGTGGGAAATGTGAAGTTTGAGTGTGCCAGATGATATTGTTCTTTCAGGGTCATTAGTGAAGATATTGTCAATACATGACTTCTTACAGCCAGGCTTTTCATGTGTATAGGTTGATATAAGAGGACTAAATCCCAAAGCAAGAGTACAGTCTTCAAGAAGTTGGATCTCTCTGGAGTTGTCTCTATGTAAATCTATATTAAAATCCCCAATAATATGTACTGATTTTTTTGGCAGTTGTACTATCATCTCATTTAGTTCATTTATGGCCTCAGTTAAATCACCACTTGGTGGGCGGTAAACTACCCCAACAGTTGTCATCTCATTGTCGTTGTTGACCGTTATGAAAAGAGTTTCGAGGTTCTCACTAACAGATGAAAGTGCTGGGTTAACTACGGCATTAAGTGAGTTACTTACATAGAGACAAACTCCAGTTCCCTTGGACTTACCTTCGACTGTATCCTGATAGTAAGGAGTGAATCCAGGTATACTGTACACTGTACTTTCATCAACATTTGTATTGGTTTCTGCTAATCCTATGATAGAAAACTTCATTTTTAAGCGAAGAATTTGAGCAGAAAACATGTCAAAATTAGTTTTGTTACCATCAATATTCTGGAAGAGTATACTCCCATTTTTTTCAAGTTCCTTATCATAACTAGAGTTAAACTTATCTACATCATATGAAGAGCAGTTTTCTAATATACTAGACAGTCTTTGGGTAAACTCATCACTGTCATCATCATGATCAGATTCCTGATCATTAATGTGTCTGTATGGGTTGTACTTTGTTTCAATATCTACTTTACATTCAGAGCAGTAAGAATTTCTGTTAACAGTTTCCCCAAAGGATTTTTTGAAGCAATTCTGATGAAAAATTTTATTGCAGCAGAAACATTCGTATGCATTTTGACCAACATTTACATTTTTTACACAGTAGTTGCATTTTTCTTTAATTAACTGATTGAATTTTGAATTCAATGCCTTGTCACATCACCAGAGGAACGAGGTGATGCAACAACACCTGAATATGAGCGACCATCGACTCGGTTGGAAGAAGTGTGCCTGTGGACTCTATTACCTCCTGTGGTAGGTGCCCTACCAAAAATAGCCCTCTTAATTAGGCCAGCCAATATCCTGACACCAGAGAGGTTGAGGTGCAGCATATCTGGGCGGTTGTTGCGATCCACTTGTCTTGACAGCCTCCTGGACAAAAGACCACTTCCATCACTGTCCAGAAAATCATCAAAACCCCGCACATGCTGAACCCCCAAGTCTCCAGATATCAGTTTACTAAATATAAGCTTATTGAAGTACAATGCCCCTCTGTTTATCTCGTGACTTTTGCTTGGTAGTATAGGGCACACAAATATCTTACATTTTGGGTTCAATTTGCGTATAGCCGACAGTTTGTTGACATAGTTTTGGAAAATCATGTCAACATCATGAGGACCATTTACGCTCGGCTGCTTGATATTGTTTGTTCCGCACATCACTACTACATTACTATAGGCGCAGCAAGATGAAACATCAATCGACTCGATTGTGGGAGCCCAGAAGCGATGTCCAGGTAATGTCTCACCAAATGTCTTGCGCTTGTCTGTTCCAAAGTGTAGGGATCCCGTGTTGGAATCACCGACAATACATGTGGCATTCCTATTCCATTTACTTACTGATCTGAATGTTATACTGTAGCGAGTACCTGATATGTTGCCTTGGGTGATCTCATGGGAGAAGAAGTCCTGTGATTTACGGCTCATACCATAGAGTGACCTTGGAGGACAGCCGATTGAGGTTAGATGTTCACTGGTATTGTGATGCTTTTTGTGGAAGTCAACTGTGCAATCTGCACCTAGAGACAATGTGAATATATGCGACTCAGGGTGCAACGTTTCTTCGTTGTCTGAGTGCTTTGGCAGAAAAGCATCAGTTCCATTATACCTGTTTATGAGTATAGAGTTGATATCAGGGTGGGGCCTATTATATTTGACACTGTCTGGATACTTTTGACAATATAGATCTTTTTGGATATTATTGACCTGTTCGAGTAGAGGTTGAAGCAGATCAGGGACAGGTTGCTCTTCTTCAGATGAACGTGAGCCAGTGTATTTATAAGTAGCTCCAAAGGCTGTAACAGAGTGGCCATTTTCTTCTTTATAGGCAAGGGAGTCCAGATAGGTGATGATACTGCCTGATAGCTCCTCAGAGATGAAATCTTCCTTGACTTCTAAGAAGGCCTCTTGGTTGTGTTGAGGAAGGTCAGTTTCTGGTTGCAGTATGGGGACAGGATTTGGAGACATAGTTGGAGGGGTATGGTGGAGGGGTGTGGCTTCCGAAAGCTTTGTAACATCACCTTGTATAGTGGAGAGTGAGGCCTGGACAGCTTTAATCTTTTGGTCAAGAGCTGCCTGGTTTAAAAGGTGGTGTTGTAAGTGAACCTCAACATCAGAAATTTTGACAACCCTTTCTGAGATAGCATTCTGGGTGCCTTGAATAGAGTCGATATCAGAGGATAGAGATCCAATTCGGTCTTCCAGATGACTTATCATGGCCGTCAGTTTTGCATTCTCTGCAGTAACAGAGTCTACAATACTTTGAACTGTAGATGTGACAAATACTTTCTCATGGATACTCCTTGCACATTTATTTGATGGGTGGGAGTCTGGCTTAGTGAAGGGACATGTCCAGCACCAAGGGCACTGCCATTCTCTTAACAGAGAGTCAATAGCTGCCTTGTCTAGGTCAGCTTTGAGACCTACACATGCCTGATGCCAGGCTTGTTTGCAGTCTGAGCAGGTAAGGACCCAGCAATGTCCACCTGAGGATTTGCCACAAGGGCAGCAGTCCTTCTTAACCTTCTTTTCATCAGCAGGCTTTTTGGTTAATTGGTCAACATTTATCACCTCCTCTGTAGCTAGGGTTGCATCCTTGGTGGTCTTAGGGCTTGCAGGAGGGTTGGCTGGTGCAGCAGCCGCAGCTAACCGTTCACTGTGCCTATTTTGACTCTTTGGAATGTTGGTCTTCAGTGTTTTGGGGGATTGGGAGCTGCTTGGTTTTGAATTTAGCACTTTTGGAGGCATAATATAGATAACAGCATCAGGGTGGGGATCAAGAGGAACAGAGGTCAGCATGTTCACCAACCAGGGGAACACCACCCAGCAGAAGAGCAGACGCCAGAGAGGACAGGGAGCCATCACCAAGGAGGGGGTGTGCTTGTGTGCAGACTAGATCCTGTGGAATTGGAAAATTTATGCAGCCAGATGTGATTACAGAAGTAGTGTACATAAATTTCAATGCATAGTGAATGCCTATTACTTAAGCAAGTAATTTAAGTATTTTACGTATATTTTCAGCTCAGTTCAAATGTCATTTGTTACATTTATAGACATAAACATGACATAAAAATAACATATAACAAGTTGTTAATTCATGCTATACAGAGGACATGCAACAAGAACAATGATTGTGGGTTCAAGTAGAAAATTGAGAATGAGAACAGGTTTGGGAGGCATCCCTCAGTCTTGTAGAAATAAGTGATATCATTTTAATTCATTTAGATTAACATAAGCAATGGTGAAGTAATTAATTAAGGTGGATCGGAACTTGAATCCTTTTGGCCACCATCAGATAAAACAGTTCGGAAAAGCAGCAAAGCAAGCCATGTACAATACAATACAGTGGCATCAACAAAACGAAATAGTGAGTTGGTTAGGAAAAGGACCATATTTCACAAATCAATGCAAAGTAAATCGACAGTATATCAATGTGTCAATATAGTATCAGATTATATAGATTAGAAATTAAAATGTTAAGAAGTTAAGATGAGGGATGCCTCCAAGCACCAGGGAGCTATATTGCACCCAACTCAACTCCCAGCACTACAACACAACCAAAATTCAAGGATGCCAAGCAAAAATTTTTCATTTGTTATTTGTAATCACATTTATTACAGGTATTCATGCACAGAGAAAAACTACATTAATACTCAACTTATGAGCAGTGCAGGATACTAGTCTTCAGTGGCACACTCCCTCCCCAGCAGACAGACCCCAGATCCACCCAGGCGACTAACTCCTCCGCCACGGCAGAGAAACCCCAGAAAGCAAACAGTGGCTCCATTCCCCCATCACCCCAGCCCAACAGCCTTTTTCTTTTATTCCATATTTTTACTGGAACAGGTTCACCTGCGACATCTCAAGTATCTACTGGGCATAAGACGCAACTCCATGAACTGTACAGCCTGGGGTGAGACAGGTAACTTCCCACTTATCATCAGTTGCCTGAAACTGTGCATCAAATTCTTCCAGAGGGTAGTTAAACTTGATACATCAAACTTTGCCAGGGCAGCCATGGACGAACAAATCTACCTGGATCTACCCTGGTTCACAAACATCAAGTCCATCATGCTGAAACTCGGAACCGAAGATGGTTATCACTTCAATCAAAACTCAGATGATGTTATCAATTCCCGTCTTCTTGCTGATGCCACTCCACCCCAAAGATTCGAGAAACAACTTAAGGAGCATCTCACCCAATCTTGGAAATTTACCATCGACCAATCAAGCAGGCTTTCATTTTATAGCAAGCTCAAGACGTCTATTACCTGGGAGCCATATTGCTACTTATCAGTAGCATATAAATACTAAGAAATGTTGTTACATGCTTTTTGGGCCTGGTAAGAAAAATTTGCGTAGTTCCATTCCTGAAAACCTTCAACTATCTGTTTATGGAAAAATAATTAAGAAAGTTAATGAGGCTAAATTCCTAGGAGTGTTACTAGATGAAGATTTGTCATGGAAACCACACATTGCAAAGCTGAACAAGACTCTAAAAAGTGCATGTGGCAGACTATACCGGATTGTGAACTGTCTACCAGCTAAACTGCATAAACAAATTTATCATTCACTCTTCGAATCGCATCTAAGCTATGCTATCTCTGTATGGGGTGGGGTTGCTATAAGTAACTTAGACCCTGTTTTCCGTACCCAAAAGAAATGCATACGAATAATGTTCGGTGATACTAACTTGTTTCTAGAGAAATTTCGCACCTGTGTAAGAGCTCGTCCAATCGATAAGCAAAAACTTGGCAAAGAATTTTTTTGTAGAGAATCGTCTAAGCCTCTTTTCACCCATGAAAACTTATTAACAGTACAAAATTTATATCGACTAAGAAGTATCATGGAACTTGTGAAAATAGTTCAGTCTAAGGAGCCCAAGCCTATCTATCAGACCCTCAACATATCAAAGCGCAGTGGCAGGCATGGATCCACGGGGGCGTGCTGGGGGCGTGCGCACGCCCCCAAACGAAAATTTGGGGGCGTGCTCTGGGCGTGCAATTCAAAGATTTCAAACTAAAGCATCATTAGAATCTAAAATACAGTCCGAAAAAGGACTAAAGAATTTATGAAAATTATTAGTTTTTTAAACATATAAGGTTATAAATTCCGATCCATGTATAGCCTTATTTGTCAACTGTCAAGTATCTAGAATAGCATTCGTCAGAAATCGATGGCCTTCCATTCAGTGTGGGCCTGAAGGATGCTTCAATGATGGATAACACTGAGAACATCAGATGCTGCAGTAATTGTCTCCTCGGACAAGCTTTACTTGAACTGAATTATTGGTTTGGAGACATAAAAGTATCAATTGAATGGGAATACGCTATTGTTGTCACTTCTTCACTTGTTTCTTCCCAAACTCTGGCTTTCTGGGGCTGCCGCCCTCAGAGTCTGAGGGCTCAGACCCCTGCTGTTCATTTGATTTACAATATTAAATTTATTGAAATTGAGTGCGACATTATCGATCGTGCTGTTGACATGAAAACATTGCAAAACCCTATTGAGCTATTGAGGTGGCAACAGACATGTCTTACTCCAGACAATTGGCTTCTGGAGGCTGCCACCCCAGACCCCTGCTGTTCTTTATTCCTGGCGATTGGTAATATATTTAGTGAAATAATGTACGACAAAATCGACGGAGCTGTTGAAAATTGACATGAAAACAATGCAAAAACTCTATTGAGGTGACATTTCTTTAAATTCAAGACTTCTGGCTTCTGGGGGCTGCCGCCCCCAGACCCCCGCTGTTTTTTCTTTCTTTTGATGGTGAAAATTTGGCGAAATTGAGTACGACTACAACAATGAAGCTGTTGAGATGAAAACAATGCAAAAACACTATTAAGATGACATTTCTTTCAATTCCAGACCTCTGGCTTCTGGGGGCTGCCGCCCCCAGACCCCTGCTGTTCTTTCTTTCTTTTGATTGTGAATATAATAAGTGAAATTGAGTTCGACTACGACGATGAAGCTGTTGAGATGAAAACAATGCAAAAACCCTATTGAGATGACATTTCTTTACATTCCAGACCGCTGGCTTCTGGGGGCTGCCGCCCCCAGGCCCCTGCTGTTCTTTCTTTCTTTTGATTGTGAATATAATAAGTGAAATTGAGTTCGACTACAACGATGAAGCTGTTGAGATGAAAACAATGCAAAAACCCTATTGAGATGACATTTCTTTACATTCCAGACCTCTGGCTTCTTGGGGCTGCCGCCCCCGGGCCCCTGCTAGTGCTAATACATACTTGAATTATCTTTATTTTCGAAAAACGCAGTTACTGCGAATGAGGCGCCGCGAATGAGGCGCCGCGAAGCGGCGCCGAATGAGCTCAAATTTGCACGCCCCCAAAAATTCTGGGCTGGATCCATGCCTGCGCAGTGGCAACAGGTTCCTGACACCAGAGCCATCTATCTATTTTCATATAGGGCACCATGGCTCTGGAATTGTTTAGTAAACTTCAAGACTTGAGAATTTTGGCCTTGATAGTGATGAAAATTTGATAAAATCTGTCCTTAAGAAATCTCTCCTAGAAACACAAAAAGTCAGGTTCAGAAAACTGGCTTAATAGCAATTTTACAGAATTTTGCACGGTGGAACCATGATGAGAGTATATTGTGGAAAGTGATAACGGGACCAACGGTTGTGTTCACACTTTAACGATGGGAATTTTCCCATTACCGAAATTATAAAAATGGAAACGGTTAACCACGACTCGGGTTGTGAGTGTGTTCAATATTCATATTTTGTTCGTTTGTCTGTTTGTCCACTTCAGTCAGTCAATCCTAGAGACATCCTTGAGCCGAGACCCATGGGTGAAATGAAGTAGGTTGTTAAGTTAGTGAAAAACTTGTCTTGTACATAATACAAAATGCGACACACCAATTCTATTTGGCGACTTTTTGGATGTCACAGACTTATATGTTCTAATGTAAGTCTATGCATGATGCATCAGGCCTTAGTCCCAAATCCTTAAACCTTTGTATGACAATAAATCCTCAGACCATTGATTTCAAGTGATGTTACTAAATTATCATGTCATACAAGTTACTATTCTATATATTATGTTGTTGGTATTTACCATCATATTTTTGTCGAGGAATATTTGACCCCAAGTGGTGGACCAGGTGGTCCCAAGGGGTGCTATGAAGCAAATAGCCACTGCATCCTTTCTCCAGCCACGATAACTGGTCTGCCACTCAGGGTGCATCTGTATTTGAAACTGACTAGCTCTGCAGGTAATAATGTAGGTATCATTAGAACATTACAAACAGATGCAGCAAAAGGATGCTAGAGTTACTAGTCAGTTTCACAAAGGCCTGAATTGCCTCACAAGGCTCCAAACTACATAGAAAACTCTTAAACAGCTGTGTAACTCATACTGTATGATAATCACTCAGTATGCTGAAATGATGGTATTAATGGTAACATTTATGCCTCGTAGATCACAACTGCTTTGAAGAGAATTCTATACCATTTTGTTTTTTGGCTTGCTTTTCTGACCCAGTAACATGGGTCATCAAATGATTACGTCTGATGTTATGAACTACTATAGAGTTAATGAGACCACTATTTAACACAATAAACTAATAATTGATAGAATCTTCTTTTTTTTCCTGCAAAAATGGTCAGCAAAGCGTGCTACATGAGTATATAATAAATGGTCTCTAATATCAATATAGCGATGACTATAATAGTATAATGATTTTGCATACTAGGTATTCAATGCAGATGATGAAATATAATGAACTGTAATTAAAATCTTAGTTCAAATTACAAATACTAGCAGAACCCATGGCCTCCGGCCATCGTTCACAATTTTTTCGCTTCAGCAATTCGTACAGTATAATGCAGTACTTTAGTTCTTATCAGTGATGAGGTCATATTTTAATCGGGTGTGATGTCCATATGTCAGGTGGTGTCAAACGTCACTGGTACTCTGGTATGAACATTCCGATCATCGGCAATCGGCATGCTTGATTGGGTACTGAGTGGTGTCAGAAAAATCTGTGGCTATATATAAGCCACCGGACAGACCGAAATCATAAACCGGACAGACAGATATATATTTATTTATTTATTAATTTATATATGAGGAAGAATTATAAGTAGTAAGATTTAGATTCGGACGTCAAAAATCATTTGTGTTTGTGTGTGTGTTTGAAATGTGATTTGTATTAATGGAGATCAAAATAAACTCTTTGTTTTCATAAAAACTCTTTGTTTTCATAGTTTTCTTGTGCGTGTTAAATTAGCAGCTCTCTTATCAGCAAACTGCAACTTGCTCGCACTCAGCAACAACCTTTACCTTTTGTACACAGCTGTGTACAATTTCATGGTGCTACAATATGGACTTTTCTTTGGAAAAACTATACAGCGTGGAAAAGGACATGGATTCCGTTTTCGGTGCTGTTTTCGGAGTCAACTGGACTGGTGTCAACAAGGCTTCGGTGATGAAATGTGACAAGACGGCTCTTACCAATCTTGTTCTATCAGCTGTGAGTGTCCTAGGAAAGAGCAAGGAAATGTTGCGATCAGCTGCTATTTGTGTTGAGAAGCTGAATCAGGAACAGATTGGAAACCAGAAGACGTTGCTGAACCTCCAGGACGAACTACTGAAGAGTAAAACAGAGCAGGTAGAGGTGGTGCAGAAAACTGTGGAGACTGAAATCCGGAGTTTCAGTGACGCTGTAAAGCAGGGATGCGAGGGGAGATTGACATCAACCCAGGTAAAGGCTGCTGTTAAGTCTGCTAAAATGGAGGATGCCAAGAAGCGAACAGTGATGGTGTTTGGACTCGGAGAAGGCCCTGATGAACACCTCGGGGTCAAGGTAGCAGACTTGATGAGTGTGAGCTGTTCGACTTCGAATCCCTCTGTCAGAGACTGCTACCGTGTCGGAACGGTGAAGGAAGGAGCAGAGCGACCCGTTAAGGTGATTCTCGGCAGCATTGAGGCAGCGGCTACAGTATTGAGGAATGGTAAGGTGTTGCGAGAGTCGACGCGTTTCAGGAAGGTGTACGTCGCCCCCGACAGGAGCCGTGAAGAGAGACAAGAGAGGAAGAATCTTGTAGCGCAGATCAAGGAGAAAATGAGCAGTGATCCTCGACAGTATTACTTCATCAGGAACGGTGCTGTCTGCAGCAGGACGAAGGACCAGGAACCCTCCAAACTGTCAACCAACTCTTCCTCATCATCATCTGCCATGAGGTCTGCCTCGTCATCGGTCATCCCGGGGATTGCACCACCAGGCCGGACTGTTTGTTTGTTTGTAAACCCACGGTGGGGCTGGCAATGTGCCGAAATAGTAATAATAATATACATCAACAATTACAGGAGTAAAAATACATAACTTAAAGCAAAAATGTAAATCAATGTGCTGATCACCCTGTTGGAATAAATTGAAGAGCAGAAGTTTGGTAAGGTTAAACAGGCGATCAAATATTGATTAATCATTTTCTCAATCCTGTATGTGGAAAATTGATATCAAACTGGAAAACATAAACTCTTACAAAATTACAAAACATTCAATAAATCATTTACTGGTAAAGATGGTCATTTATACCATAATAACATATAAAAGTCAAACAAAATCATCATTAACACTTATTTGGTTTTGTACTTATGCGTTTTAGAAAAGCGTTCAATATAATCTTGTCAGAAACATAATGGTCAAAATCTCGAAAACATAACAGTCAAAATAAACTCAACAGCAAAAACGGAATCATTTATTAATATTAGTAATTTTGATTTTAGAATGGGGGAGAATCAGTGGGGATTTTGTAGACTGTTTGAAATTAGGGGGGTGTGAAAGCGAATGAAATAACGGGTGAGATGAAAGCCTCATGAAAAATATTTTTTATAGTCCTCGATTTTGCCATTTCTTCGCGACGATTTGAGGCCTCTTATATCGAGTGTCAGAAATAAATTGGTGCTCCAGTCATTCTCTAGACCTTCGGACTGTAGCTTTAAGAGAAACCGTTTTGTGGTGTTCCTAAATATGTTCATCGAGATACAAGAGGCCGGCGTGATAAAGCTCTGCACAGTCCTAGGATCAAAATATAACAGAGGTCCTTTAAAAAATAGAGAATTTCTTAGAAAATGGGTATTATATTCATTGAACCAGCTTAAGAATAAAGGGTTTGACTGGTCCAGTGTTGACATGTCTACGATTTCACTTTTTAAGGTGTTTCTGACAGAAATTGGCAACATAGATGGAAAACTTTTGGTCTTGTGAACAAACTGGATTGACTGGTTGGCAATTATTCCATGAATCGTTAATATACCTAATTTGTTAAAAGAGCTTTTTGTACTGGTTGGGAGCCTACCTTCCTTATAGTAATAGTTTACATTACCAGACATGATAGCCCTCATAGCTTTTTTCTGGGCTGTGAAAAGTATATCTATATTGCTTTTGAAAGTAAATCCCCAAACTAGACAACAAAAGTTCAGATGACTTTGGACGAAGCTATGATAGATTTGAACCCTGACATTTTCCGGTATCTTTGATTTAATTTTGTACATGATTCCAATATACCTAGACATTTTACTCTTCATGGTTCTTATGTGCGCAGACCATGTCAATTTTTCGTCAAGTATCACACCTAGAAATCGAGCTTCATGAACACGGTCAATTTTGAAATTGTTAATTTTAAGATCTAATTCGTGCCCAACTTTTTTCCGACTAAAAATCATGAAATGCGTTTTTTTAAGGTTGAGCATTAGCCCGTTGCTATTTACCCACCGAACTAGATTACAGCTAAGCGAGGCCATCCTGTCTTCAATTTCAGATAAATTCTTGCCAGTTATTATGATGTTTGCATCGTCAGCATAGAGAATAAATTTAGCAAGTTTATCAATTCCCGGTAGATCATTAATATAGATGATAAACAGTAGTGGGCCGAGTATGCTTCCTTGGGGAACTCCATAACGGACATGTAGGAGAGATGATTTCTTGTCACCTATCGCAACGTACTGTTTTCTATTTTGTAGGTAACTTGTTAGCCAGTCGAGTGTTTTGCCTCGGATTCCATAATGGTTTAGTTTATGGAGCAGCACGTCGTGATCAACCATATCAAAAGCTTTTGAGAAATCAATCAGGAGAAGCAGTGATACTGAATTTTTGTTGAGGGAGTCTAGCAATGTATTTTGTGCGGTTAGTAAGGCATGCTCACATGATCGACCCGCTCTAAAGCCGTATTGCAGTTCGTGCAGCGAGCTGTTTTTATCTAAAAATTTCATAATTCTCTTGTGCATTAGTTTTTCGTAGATCTTAGAAAAGGATCCAAGTAATGATATTGGCCTATAGTTTGCTACATCAGTTTTAGGGCCGTCCTTGAGAATCGGTACCACCTGCGCTAACTTAAGAGATTCAGGAAAGATGCCTTGATCAAACGATGCTTCAATAGTATCTTTGAGAGCCTGTATGAAATTGTCATTTTCAGCGGCAACTTTGAGTGCACTTATTTTGGTATCACGCGTGGACTTATTCTTAAAACTAGTTATTATTTCTTTAACCTCGTGCTTCATAACACCTAAATTTACTATGGAGGAGGACACCGGGTTGACCAGATGACGCATGTAATCATCACTACCCGATTCGGCAGTGTCAATTTTTTGTTTGAGATTGCCTGCAATATTGGAGAAGTAAGTATTGACTTCAACACCCGCGCGTAGTTTGCGTCCTAATCCGCGCTGAATGAACACATACCTCACATGTGCCTTCTCAAAACTCTAAGTGTCTGCATTTTGTGTATTTATATGTTTTGAGAGTTGTTTTTGGGTATTATGTGTGGCGTAACAGCATGGCAATCCGGCCACTCGTGCTGAGGACACTTGCCTTAATTGGCATCTCTTTGTGCATGTGGTTTTTATTGATATGAATACTGTAAATATATATTATATTGTTTCAAAACCCTTATGGGTACCCCACCGTGGGTTTTCAACAATATCTTGACCATGCTCAATCTTTTGAGGATAGAAAAATGTCATCAAGGTTACGATGCAGTGCACATAAGCTCAACATCGAAGTTGGCAGGCATTCTAACATACCCAGAGACGAAAGATCTTGTGACTTCTGTGCACCTGTTAGGAGAATCATCGAAGATGAATCACACCTTCTTTCAGATTGTCCAGTTGGTGAGTCTCACAGAAAAAGAATGACATCCCTGCTGCAGGAGCTGCACTGCAACAATGAACTATCCCTTGACAGCATCAGCATCGGAAAGATAACTCCCAACTCAGACAAGAATCACACAATCACTGAGGAACAATACTCGAAACACATACAGATAGTGACCAGAGCTATCAAGTGTATGTACAAAATGTCCCTCAAGTGCAAGAAGACAGGTGAGAAGATCAATAGTCATTGAGCCTTGCCAACCTTCCTTCCTTCACTCAATTCTTGCTCCACTTCCTTTCCCATCTTTAGGTAACGGTGTTGTCTAAGTGTCCCACTCAGTTTGGATCCCAGATGGCTGAGTGGAAGGGGTGTTTCCGACTTGCGCTGGTAGTGATCCAGCCACCTACTACATATGTGTGGGAAGTAGGTGCTCTCCGACACTCGCCTGGCTACGTACCGTTGGGCCTGTGTCCCATGCGTGGGGCATGCGTAGGCTGGGAGACGTCACCGTTCCTATCTCTTTTCCTCTCTCTTTCCTCTCTCAAATTCCTTCTTCCCGCTCATCACCCTTCGCTCCACAGCATCCTCTTTGACCATCCCGCCTCACTTATTTCTTCACCCCTCGCTCCTAGGCATCCTCCTTGACCATCCCAACTCACCTTCCGCTTCACCCCTTGCTTTGCTCCTCAGCATATGCTCTGACCACCCCGCCTCACTTACCGCTTTACTTCGTTACCTTGAGTATGGTGTCAGGTGTTCTATCCCCCACTCCTTACCCCACCTTCCCTTTGACTCCTGTTCACCCCCTTTGCCCCCTTCTCAGTTAGAGCACGGCGATTCAGGCATTCCATCAGCTTTTTCACTCACAGCCCACACCCTGACATCCTGGGCTCTGTCCTACTCTGATCACATGCTCAACTTATCAACGCATCACCTACTCAGCACCCATTAAAGGCCAACTGATCATTTCAAGTTTTTCTACAAATGCTTGGAATAACATCGTTCATATGAACCATTACGATTCCGCATATTTTTAGTTTGCATATCTGGACAGAATTGCTGAAAATGGCACATTTAAGAACATGTTGTGACGTAGCAGGTGGGAGTTTATAGCTTGAAATTACAGGTAAAAATAATTTAGCTATTAAATGTTGGCTTAAGTACTGAAAAATGATAGTAATTAGAAATCGTAATAATTATGTTTATTGATCCGAAAATTTGTTTGGATAAAGGATTGAATTACCGCATCGCGTCATCAGAAATTAATTACGACTTAACATGCACCAGCTACAGGCTCTGGAATGCGGCCCTTTTTACAGTAGTTTGTATTGTGATATCCCATCGATTCCCACATCATACGTAAGCAGTGATATTTCAGCTTCCTATACTGAGCGCTGTGTACAATATATAATGCCCGGACTTTGATACATGTTATTGATATAGTGTCGGGCGTGGTTTGGCATAATTATCTCAAAATTTTTTCCTGTTCCCAATCGCGTTTTTGTTTTACAAAAAGGCATTGAGAAAAGGTTAGCAGAGATCGTGTTTTGTGGGGGTTGTGTGTATACTACCTTTACGCGTACTGTTAAATCTGAAATAGGTGGTGTGCTGCGCGCGACGAAATTTGGTATGTCGTATGTCACTTTTTCAATCATTTTCAAGCATCGAACTGCTCCTTTATAATATCACTCGCGCCAATATAGCTTGGTGTTGTGACATCCTGTACAGTGTGCACTGCATCTAGCTTACATTTATTCGGGTTCAATGCTCTGTTCATCCTAATGTTGAAACTTGGAAATTGGTTCTTTTTTAGAATCTTCATCATTCTTCAATTTCATCAAACTTTTTAACGATAAGAGGTTCATGAATGTCTTTCGATTTTCTTGGAACTCTCCATCAAAATATGTTGTCTTATGACTGAAATTCAATCAAAGTAACATTTGTCTTTAAGCATGAGACAATAATTGACGATGAGCAATCGAGTTCGATCAATGATGATTGTCCTTAGCAATTTCGCTGAGGAAAGTTACTAGTTAGAGATGAAAATTTGTCCCGGTATCTCATGAATTTACGAAACACAAATCTTCAATCTTGGCTATTAATCCTTCTTTTTATCATCAAGTTTGCCCAGTTGATCATAAAATCACAAATTTCGACGCACAGAAATATTGCATTTGGTTGCAGGTTGAATATCAATGGACGCCTTGACAAATCCTCGATCAAGTGAGCTCTGGCCTCTGACTGCGGTATCTGAACAACACAGCATCAAACTGCAGAAACTTGTCAGGACAGAAAATAATTTCATTTCATATGATATAATTAGTCTCATCAATGAAAACGCTTGATAATGCGCAACTCTTGATGTGGCCACGAGACGTCGCACAAAACTCAAAAGGAAACAACCAAGAATGAATGCGTACGCGCGCAAACGGAACATGGCAGGTGTTTCTTGCGCGCGCAATAAAATGCCGTGCGACTGGTGATCACGTACGACCCTCATTGTAATTCATGGAACTTAAGCGCTCGCCGAGGTTACAGAAAAAGAGCGCCATTATTGTTTTTAGTTTATACTTACGAATGGAACATTTATAAAATTGATTCAATAATGTTACCTATTGCGATGTGACACTGATAGATAAAGCGATTTATTGTCAACTCATCCTGTCAGTAAGCGAGACAGACAATGGTCGACGGCGTGTTTTAATGAAGGCGTGGTTCAATACCAGCCCCGGGGAACAGGAAATTAAGCGCCAGCATACGGGAACAAGAAATGTTCTGGCAGGCGCAATTCTTGTTTGTAATGATCAGTTGGCCTTTAACATGCTTTTGAGTATGTATGATTTGAATAACATTGCATTTGTTACAAATTATATTTGAAAATTCCTTGAAAATTCCTTGCAAATGCTCCTTTATAATATCAGTCAAGTCGGGGTAATTTGGAGTTTTGGTGTCGTGCATCGAGTGAAGCTGTAGACTGCAGCCAGCAGACAGGCATTTGGGTTCAATGCTCACGTCATCCTAACCTTGAAATTGATTCTTTTAAAACCTTGCTAGATCGATTTCATCGAATCTTTTCACGATAAAATAGTGAATTCAAAATATTTATTGATTTTCACAGTTTCGATTGGAGTTTGAAACATTAGTCTTTTTTCATAGGTTCTGTGGGGGTGTACGGTAGAATACATGCAGTGCACTCAGATACACACTATCGACAGATATACGCAGCCTTGAAACTCGGAAAAGTAGACTATCCAAGGTTAGGTTTTCAGCTTGAGCATCTATAAACTGACAATGGATTAATGATTTGAGACTTGACTGCCACGATGGATCATGATGATTGGTCCAAGAATTGATTAAAGTTATCCCGTTATTATATACAAATCTGCAATCTTTTCCATTCCGGTACCTGCCCATTATTTTATTTTTCATGTTTATTGACCTCTTGAATTCATGCAAAAGAAGTCTGGATGCAACAATAAGGTGCGACGGCTTAATTAAATACCAACAGCAAAGAAAATGTAACGCGTAACAAAAACGAACCCCTTGTTTATGAAACCAGAAACTGGGAACGCGTAGTTCAAACGAATCTTCAGAGTTGCAATGAATTGTGGTGATTGCGCGCGCATAGATTTCCTGCCACGTGCATCGGACCGATCATTCGCCCACGTGCATGCGTGCGCTAAATCAAGCACATAGGAGAGGGAAATTAAGCGCCTGCATATGGGAACAATGGAAAACTAGAAAAGCACCGGCAGGCGCATTTCTTGTTAGTCATGATTCCGATTCGTTTTGGGAGGGTCCTCACTTTCCCGTTAGGGCGTGAAGTCTCCCTTCAAGTGCAGGGGGACAGAAAGTCCCCTGTTTCCAACGAGAGTGGTCTTCCAGCCCGCAATTACACCACAGCACTGAATCCGGGGACACATGCTGCGTATGTTTACGGTGTAAGAAGACCACGCACCGACTTCGCCCGTTTGATGAAGAGTTTTATCAGTATGCGCGCGGGTTTTCCGCGCGCACCACCTGATAATTGGATATATGCGCAAAATCATCAATAGAAATGTCATTGCGCCTTCCGTCATTGTAGTATAGATAACGTACCGCCAGTAGATGTTCTAGCCCAAAATTGTCATGATTCTACATGTGGATTTACCTATTGATCCTCGACAAAGCATGCCGCGCGTGCCGTAGGAAACGCAAAAAAAGCTCCAACTATTTTCCAAGAATATCTGCAAATGAGATCATGATACGGGCAAGGTTTCATCCAATCAAGCAGGCGACTCGGCATAATCTATTACCCACTTCACTCTGTGATAATTACGTCCTAAAACTTAGGATGTGTTATCAAGCAGACATAATGTAAGCCACAAGGAGACAAAGACGATACTTTAATTCACGGATTACTGGGAAATCCATGACAAAAATGAAGAGGAACCCCCATGTAGATCATGACGATTCCATGACAATTCTGCTAGAACATCTACTCCGTACCGCAGTAGATGTTCTAGCCCAAAATTGTCATGATTCTACATGTGGATTTACCTATTCAAGAAAAACAAAATTTTCAAGAAAAACAAAATTTAATTTCACATCCAATCAATTAATATTGGTTTCGAATTTTTACGACAGAAGAACTCTGAACTATCGACTTATCGAGATCACTTGCAAGAAACGGGAAGAAATTAAAAGTGTGATCATTTTTATTCAGTTGTGGAAGTTCACGCTTCGATTCAAAAATAAACATTGTGGAAATTTTCGTAACGAAACATTAATGCGGCAAAACCATCTCACGTCATGCCAAGGTAGATTTTACAGTAAGACAGTACACGGTGGTGCATTAATTAAGAGTTTTAAGCAACAGCGTGCACTTTTCACAAGGTTATATTTCTCAACTTTCCCAAATTTTCAAACCCAGCAATGAGGAAGATTTAATGAGAAAGATTTACGAAGTTAACTATACCTCACACTGTACCAGTGTACCGCTTTAAACATCACACTGTGATTCACAGTGGTGTCAAATTACCTCGAACTGGAGTCAACTAACCTCACAGTGGCGTCAACCTCACAGTAGTGTCAACCTCACAGTGGTGTCAACCTCACAGTGGTGTCAACCTCACAGTGGTGTCAACCTCACAGTGGTGTCAACCTCAGAGTGGTGTCAACCTCAGAGTGGTGTCAACCTCAGAGTGGCGTCAAACATTTTACATCAGATAATTCTAAGGGGCTAGGGGGAGTGTGAGGCTGGGTTTTTGTAGTTTCTGATTGAGGAGAGCTCCGGCCCCTAGAAATATGAATTACCCGTTCCATGGTCTCTGACACGCTGGGTACAGGGAGTTTGGGCATGCAGTTCTGGAGCGACATCAGCGTAGGACGACGCCCAATGATCATCTTGCAGACGCCCATCCACGCCTTAACGCGCAGTGACAACTTCCTGTGAGGGTGTTTTAGGAGGGGGAGTAAAATAGTCTGGAGCAGACACACTTACATCTTTACATGTAAATCAGTCTGGAGCAGACACACTTAAATATTTACATGTAAATCAGTCTGGAGCAGACACACTTACATCTTTACATGTAAATAAGTCTGGAGCAGACACACTTACATCTTTACATGTAAATCAGTCTGGAGCAGACACACTTACATCTTTACATGTAAATCAGTCTGGAGCAGACACACTTACATCTTTACATGTAAATCAGTCTGGAGCAGACACACTTACATCTTTACATGTAAATAAGTCTGGAGCAGACATACTTACATCTTTACATGTAAATCAGTCTGGAGCAGACACACTTACATCTTTACATGTAAATAAGTCTGGAGCAGACACACTTACATCTTTACATGTAAATCAGTCTGGAGCAGACACACTTACATCTTTATACGTAAATCAGTCTGGAGCAGACACACTTACATCTTTACATGTAAATCAGTCTGAGCAGACACACTTACATCTTTACATGTAAATAAGTCTGGAGCAGACACACTTACATCTTTACATGTAAATCAGTCTGGAGCAGACACACTTACATCTTTACATGTAAATAAGTCTGGAGCAGACACACTTAAATCTTTACATGCGAATCAGTCTGGAGCAGACACACTTAAATAATAAATATTTAAATGTAAATCAGTCTGGAGCAGACCCACTTAAATCTTTACATGTAAATAAGTCTGGCGCAGACACACTTACATCTTTACATGACATAAAGATGGATTGCACTGACTTCATTACAGCATGGCATGAAGATAATAAGAGATAAACTAATAGCAAAATCAGAGGTACTCTACAGTACAAATTAGCGGGGGTCGAAATAACCGTATTGGGGCGGAGATTCACCAAATAAGCGGGGGGGGGTGGAGATTTACCAAATAAGCAGGGGAGTGTTTACCAAATAACCGCACTGGGGGAGAGAGGGGATTTGCCAAATAAGCGGGGGGGTGGGGGTGGAGTGAAGATTTACCAAATAAGCGGGGGGATTTACCAAATAAGCGGGGCGGGGGGGGGGGGTGGAGATTTACCAAATAAGCGGGGGGTGGAGATTTACCAAATAAGCAGGGGGTGTTTACCAAATAACCGCACCGGGGGGGGGGGGGAGAGGGGGATTTGCCAAATAAGCGGGGGGGGGGGCGGGGGATTTACCAAATAAGCAGGGGGGGGTGTTTACCAAATAACCGCACTGGGGGGAAGGAGATTTACCAAATAAGCGGGGGCGGGGGGAGGGGAGATTTACCAAATAAGCGGGCGGGGGATTTACCAAATAAGCGGGGGTGGAGATGTATCAAAATAAGCGGGGGGGGGGGTGGAGATTTACCAAATAAGGGGGGTGTTCACTAAATAAGCGGGGGGTGTTTACCAAATAAGCGGGGGGGGTGTTTACCAAATAACCGCACTGGGGGGAGATTTACCAAATAAGCGGGAGTGGAGATGTATCAAAATAAGCGGGGGTGGAGATGTTCCAAATAAGCGGGGAGGGGGTGGAGATTTACCAAATAAGGGGGTGTTCACTAAATAAGCGGGGGGGTTTACCAAATAAGCGGGGGGGGTTTACCAAATAAGCGGGGGGGTGTTTACCAAATAAGCAGGCATGCTTTACGTATGGTTCATCCAGTGTAATAGTACTATACTTACTATAGTAGTTCATTACTCATTTTCCAATCAATAGGGAAATAAGAAGCAAGTATAAGAGTACTAGCAGGCCCGTTGGGCCTGCTAATACACAGCTTACTCGGCGCTGCTTCGCAGCACCTCGTTCGCAATTTTCAACCAATGCAATTAAAACTTATGAAAAAATTTCACTGCATCGAAAAATTCAAGCCAGAACCAAAGTTATACACTCCAGTAGAGTAGCGTAACAAAACCAACAAAGCAAGAAATGAAATTCACACACTTCACATGTTACCATAGCAACGCAAGCACTTTCCGCACTCTACACGTGCATGCCGACACAAATCCATACACACATCGACACAGTGCCCATATTCCATACACACGGTTTTCCCATTCTAACCTATGATAACGACACAGAGTCGTTAAAATCATGGAAAAACTCATTCTATGGCACCTCCAAAAAGATCTTGAAATAGAACAAAGTATTAACCCTAACCAATATGGATTCAGAAGCGGACACTCAACAGATACAGCAATAATGAAACTCATCCAAAAAATAGAAAAAACATTACTCAACCCAAAACACCATGCAGGTATATTTTTAGATATAAATGGAGCCTTTGACAATCTACCATTCAAAGCAATCAAAGAATCACTTGATAACACGAAAGCCAAAGGACCCATCTCAGACTGGATAATGTTCATGGTAAGCAACAGACACATAACACTGAAACTTGGACAAACAGAAATCATGAGACACATTCCAAAGGGGTGTCCTCAAGGCGGAGTACTTTCTCCATTCCTTTGGAACCTAGTACTAAATGACCTTCTCAACCACTTCAGCAAGACCAAGGAGCTTCAAGCATTTGCAGATGACCTCAACCTTCTTATATTAGGCTCGGACATAGCAACAATATGGGGCTTAGCAGAACATAAACTAAAGGAAATTAATGCCTGGTGTACTAGCAAAGGACTACAAATCAGTGAAATAAAAACCCAAGTCATACTTTGGACAAAAAATAAAAAACTTAAACACCCAAAATTTGTCATGATAAACGGGTTAGAAATAGAACTAAAGGATGAAGCCAAATATCTGGGAATCATCCTAGACAAAAACCTCAATTGGAACAAACATGTAGATGAACTTGTAACAAAATGCCTCAAAGGAATATTCTCTGCTAAAAAAGCGATTGGAAAAAAATGGGGACTATCACCAGCCACCATCAAATGGATATATACTATGGTAATAAGACCCAAAATTGCCTATGGAGCAACAGCTTGGGGCGTGGATCTCTCAAAGAGAAATCTACTAAAACTAAATAAAATCCAACAACTTATCTCAACATTGATCACTAATTCATCAAAAAATACAGCACACTTAACATTAAATACCATTTTAGACTTAGAACCTATTGACCTCTTCCTAGAAAGAACAGCACTTGTCAGAGCTCTCACAATGAAAGCAGAAAACCATTGGATATATGACAATCCAATTGATAGGGAGAAATTGACCACTATGGAAAAAATAAACAATAAACTAAAAGACAGCATGGAAGCCCTATACAAGATCAAAACCTATAAAATGAGACCCGAAAATATACTTGATACAAACTTCAAAACAGAAATAACAACAATAGCTGAATTCATGATCAATCCAGACTCAACAATTGATGTATATACCGACGGATCAAAAAATAGCGAAGACAAAACAGGCTTCGGATACCTAATACAAAACTGGAATCAATCCACAGAGGAATCAGGAAAATCCGAATCATTACACCCCTATATAACAGTTTATCAAGCAGAAAACATAGCCCTCCTAGAAGCAACCAAGGAGCTATTAGCACTAAACAGTCAAAACGAAAGGATAAATTTCTATACGGACTCCCAAGCTCTAATCAAGACTTTGAACAAAAGAACTAATGACAAACCATTAATTGGTGTAACTCATAAAGCTCTAAATGAATTAGCTAAAAACAATGAAATCAAAATTAACTGGATACCTGGACATAAAGGACACGAAGGAAATGAAACTGCTGATTACCTAGCAAAAAACTGGATCTCAATTAAATCCCCCTGCTCAACACAACTACCCCATATCTCTGAACAGAATAAAAGATATCATAGCAAAAAAATATGATACCACTAAATTACGAAGATGGACAAACTCCGCAATAAGCAGAAATGCTTTTGAAATAGCAAATTCTCTGTTAGGAAAAGTAGACAACAATATAAGAAAACTTGGAAAAATTATCACTTCACTTAATAAACAAGATATAACAATCCTTACTAAAATTCTCACTGGAAGAAACTGTCTAAACTACAATCTCTACAACATAGGTTACTCATACACCAAAGATTGCGAATATTGTTCCCCACCTGAAGAAGAAAAAGAGAACTTTAAAGAATATGAAGAAGAAACTGCACTACATATTCTCTACAACTGCCCAGCCTTCACCCTGCTCAGACTAAAACACTTCGGCAAAACAGAATTGAATCCAATAGATATCAAAAAGGAAACTGCTAGAAAAACCATCAAAAATATGATAAAATTCTTCAAAAAATCAAAAGTCTTCGAAAGACCAAATAAATATCAAAAATGGCAACTATCCCCATTCAAAAACAGAAAAAGAAAGAAATGCTAAATCAACATCATCCCACACCCCTGTAAACCAGCACACCCGAGGGTAGAATCTGATCCCCCACCACAACAAGCGAATCAGATACAGGATGCTCTTCTCTGTTTCTAGTCCTGGATCATCTAAACAGACCCAGAAACAGAGGCGAATATTTTTACCACTTTCATCGCCTTAACAAAGAAAAGTATTCGTTCTGTTAAGGTTGGATCAGACAGATGACCACCAAAACTGGGGCCACTGGGGTCTATTACCCAGCTGGAGAATATATTTAAGCGAGCAATAATCCACCTAGTTAGCTGTCCTCTACTACGTGGATTATTGATTATGCAAACATATTAGCCGATTCGTGACCGTTACCCCTCAGTTGTCTTTTGAGGGGTCTTGTCGCATGGCACCAGCACCCTGGAAACAGGAGTGCACTTTACATACACCGCACTCTACACGTGCATGCCGACACAAATCCATACACACATCGACACAGTGCCCATATTCCATACACACGGTTTTCCCATTCTAACCTATGATAACGACACAGAGTCCCACACACACGCCGACACGAATCCCATACACACATCGACACAGTGCCCATACACACGGTTTTACCATTCTAACCTATGATAACGACACAGAGTCCCACACGCCGACACGAATCCCATACACACATCGACACAGTGCCCATACACACGGTTTTACCATTCTAACCTATGATAACGACACAGAGTCCCACACACACGCCGACACGAATCCCATACAAACAACGACACAGTGCCCATAAACACGGTTTTACCATTCTAACCTATGATAACGACACAGAGTCCCACACACACGCCGACACGAATCCATACACACATCGACACAGTGCCCATACACACGGTTTTACCCATTCTAACCTATGATAACGACACAGAGTCCACACGACACGAATCCCATACACACATCGACACAGTGCCCATACACACGGTTTTACCATTCTAACCTATGATAACGACACAGAGTCCCACACACACGCCGACACGAATCCCATACACTCACTTTACTTTATATTAAAGACTAGAAAGGCCCGTTGGGCCTGCTAGATAATACAGGACCAAAGGACCAATAATAATAAGCTCTCAAAAAGTTTATGAAGGAGCATAATTTACCATTATTCGTTGGATACTTTTAGCAATGCTGAACCGTGCAAGTTTTGATCATTATAATTTGCTCTTGTATGATGAATTTAAATCTGAAAATTAAAACCGAGTATCGTACTCATACTGAACGTTGAATCAAAGCATTGATTTACGCCAAGAGCAGTATTTCCAAAATCGCAATGTGCTATGCCCAAATTCGATTCAATTTGATTTTGATTTTGTTCAATCTTATATTAATAAATTGCTGTAAATTCACATTTTCCGTTACCATCAACTCAGCATTGATTTAAATCGACCGACGTCTGTCACAGATTTATGAAGAGATGCTAACGGAAATAGCCTCTATGATGCCAGCCATACCCTATCTCTATCTTTAGATCTTGAATTTCAAATGAAAAACAGTTCTTTTAAACGCTACAACGCAGAAGTCAACAATGTATCAGAAAGCACCCTCACAGAACTGATCATAATCTGCACGTGCAGAATATCTGTAGCCATAGCAACGGCGCGACTTTGCCCGGCTTAGCCTTCGTTTCTCTTGATATTTACTTGGCAAGCTCAAATTTAATGGTGTGCGCCCGCACAGACAAACATTATTCACGTGTGAATTTACTTTATATATAAGTATATAAGACTAGCAGGCCCGTCGGGCCTGCAAATAAAAAGCTCACTCGGCTCTGCTACGCAGCACCTCGTTCGCAAGATTCAAATCAACTAAATACATTTTACGGCATCGAAAAATTCCAATCAGATCAAAAGTTACGCCGCAAAGTACTCAATCATCATTAAACAGAAATGAACACGCGCGCAATATGTAACCATAGCAACGCGCGCGCCTATATTCATACTTCACGTGGGCGCCCCAAAATGTGTCTACAAAAGGACAAAAGACGTTACTACGTACAAAAAATAATAATAGTACAGAGGTTGCAAAATTATATTAGAGACTAGCAGGCCCGTTGGGCCTGCAAATACACAGCTCACTCGGCGCTGCTACGCAGCACCTCGTTCGCAAATTTCAAATCAACTAAACACTTTTTACCGCATCAAAAAATTCCAACCATATCAAAAGTTAAGCAGCAACATACTCAAACAGCAATAAACAGAAATGAACGCGCGCGCAATATGTAACCATAGCAATGCGCGCGCATATATCCATGCTGCACGTGGGCACCCCAAAATGTGTCTACAAAAGGACAAAAGACGTTACGACGTACATAATAATAATTATAATGATAATAATACAGAGGTTGCGAAATTATATTAGAGATAAGGACAAAAAGTGATTTGGTACTTACATTTTTACATGGGAAAAGAAGGAAAAAATTACCAGCTTTCCAGATGTTTGAATTTGCAAAGAGAGTAGAAAATTGTGAGAAGTTGATTTAAATTTTGTCAAGTCACTTAAACGGGGGGGGGTGCCCAGTACTTAAGGGGCGGGGGTGCCCAGTACTTAAGGGGGCGGGGGTGCCCAGTACTTAAGGGGCCAGGGTGCCCAGTACTTAAAGGGCCGGGGGGGTGCCCAGTATTTAAGGGGGCCAGGGGTGCCCAGTACTTAAGAGGGCCGGGGGGTGCCAAGAACCTAAGGGGCCGGGGGTGCCAAGTACTTAAGGGGGCCGGGGGTGCCCAGTACTTAAGGGGGGCCGGGGGGGGGGGTGCCCAGTACTTAAGGGGGCCGGGGGGTGCCCAGTACTTAAAAGGGCCGGGGGGTGCCCAGTACTTAAGAGGGCCGGGGGGTGCCAAGTACTTAAGGGGGGCCGGGGGGTGCCCAGTACTTAAGTGGGGGTTGCCCAGTACTTAAAAATGGGCCGGGGGTGCCCAGTACTTAAGGGGGCCGGGGGGGGGGCTGCCCAGTACTTAAGGGGGGGGGGGTCTGAGGGGCCCGGCTGGGGGGGGGTCTGAGGGGCCGGCAGGGGGGGGTGACGTGCCCAGTACACTGGGCTTTTTGCTTTTTACTTGAAAATCGCACTTGTCTCCCCGGGCTTATTCAGTACTGCAGAGTAGATATACTACAGGGATTAGCACAAAAATATAAACAAAAATGAAACTTTGATAAATTTAGTAACATTTTACAGTACCTATTCTAAATAATAATATCAGGATCTGAAATTTAAAATCTGCATTGGGATGGTCGTATTGCCACGATATTGTCTTCATCTATCAATTTTACACAGTATGCAGATTCAGCGATTAAGACAAAAAGCATGCCTATTTTAAAAGTCTTGAAGTCAACAAGACCAAAAGCATATCACTGAAGTCTCAATAAGTGAATTATGCTCATGAATCAAATAATACTTGGTCTGTCCCATAAATAATTTTACACCTCAATAAATTGAAGAAATGAGCTTGAATAAATAGAATGAAATACACCCATGATGTAATATATATACACCATACTGTCGAACCACTATTTTGCAATGATTTTGAACTTCTCTAACTCCCGTAAGAGCAATAGTTTCCAACTCCTTATTTTGCATTCATATCAGCCTGATTCAGCAATTTTCTTGAAGTCTGGTGAACACTACCAGAAGTCTGGTGAAAGTTCAAATCAGGTCTAGGGACTCAGTTCAAATCAGGTCTAGGGACTCAGTTCAAATCAGGTCTAGGGACTTAGTTCAGATGAGGTCTAGGGACTCAGTTCAAATCAGGTCTAGGGACTCAGTTCAAATCAGGTCTAGGGACTCAGTTCAAATCAGGTCTAGGGACTCAGTTCAAATCAGGTCTAGAGACCCAGTTCAAATCAGGTCTAGGGACTCAGTTCAAATCAGGTCTAGGGAAGTTCAGTTCAAATCAGGTCTAGGGACTCAGTTCAAATCAGTTCTAGGGATTCAGTTCAAATCAGGTCTAGGGACTCAGTTCAAATCAGGTTTAGGGACTCAGTTCAAATCAGGTCTAAGGACTCAGTTCAAATCAGGTCTAGGGACTCAGTTCAAATCAGGTCTAGGGACTCAGTTCAAATCAGGTCTAGGGACTCAGTTCAAATCAGTTCTAGGGATTCAGTTCAAATCAGGTCTAGGGACTCAGTTCAAATCAGTTCTAGGGATTCAGTTCAAATCAGGTCTAGGGACTCAGTTCAAATCAGGTCTAAGGACTCAGTTCAAATCAGGTCTAGGGACTCAGTTCAAATCAGGTCTAGGGACTCAGTTCAAATCAGGTCTAGGGACTCAGCTCAGATAAGGTCTAGGGACTCAGTTCAAATCAGGTCTAGGGACCCAGTTCAAATCAGGTCTAGGGACTCAGTTCAAATCAGGTCTAGGGACTCAGGTCGATCACAGTGCGCATGTAGCTCTCTAATCTTATATACCTACCTTAGGAGGTGTATTTATGTGGAGTAAAATTTTGGTGTAAATTACAAATTTGGTAGGCTGCAATTTGGGGATCTTTCTCAAGGCATTACTCTAGTTAACATAATATGATAATGACGTCATTTTGAACTGTCATGGTGCATGAAAAATGGGAATTTTTCCGAAAAATCCCCAAATTACAACCTCCATAAATACACCTCCTAAAGTCCTAAGGTAGGTACTTAATAATATATTCTTTGGGCTTAGTGTTTATTTAAGTTTATTAAAAACGACATACAACGGCGGACTTAGCCAACTTTTCTAGAATCAAAGCCGTTTACTGGTAATGAGATAAGGCTTATTTTGCTCAAAAGTTTCCGTGGATTCATGTAACTTGGACACAAAAATTCTCCTATCTCAACAGTTCTTCGGATATAGGGCAGCGAAATTATCTAAGGAACATACTAAGCATATAAAAGTCATTGGCTGCAGAATCGGTCAGGGTAACAATCTGTAGGGGTTTTTAAACTAATTCGATACATTACTTCGATTCAACTATTTCTAGGACCAAAACTCATATCAAGGGAAATGGAAATAAAAGTCTTCAAGTAACCAGAACTGCAGTTCCACAGTTTACACCCAGGCCTGGTGGTCTGCATAGACTGGTACATGATATGGACTACATTGAATAAATTGCCACATTGAATGAATACATTGGATACATAAAATACAAAAATTAATTAGATACACGAAAGACGTGCATATGTACTTATGTGGTATGGAAAAATTGGATATATTATACAGGTGGACTGCACTGTACAACCAGACATTGAAATAACAGTCATTTTCAATCTAAATCATGAGAAGTTAGAACAATGGTCTGGATAACAATGAACATTGAATTTCACACTGAGCTAATAATATTCAAGACAATCCATATATAATACTGACTATCTAGGTATGGACAGTTCTTAAGGGGGCAGGGGGGTCCTCGGGATGTCGATGGCCAAAATGGAGTTTTCGGCTAGAAAAGTAGAAATGATAGAGGAGCATCGTAGGGGGGGGGGGCCAACCTCGAAAAACCCCCATAAACCCCGAAAAATTAAACCCCTATTTGGCTTTTTTTTTTATATCCACTTTGGGGGTTTTTGGGGGTTTAAATGGGTACATTTCAAAATAGGGCCAAAAATCCACAACTAAAATGGTACCATTTCAGAAAAGGGTCGAAAATCATCATCAAAAGTGGTACCATTTGAAAAAAATTCGGAATATTTTCTATAAAATGGTATCACCACCAAAACCGTTGGACGGTTGGTCTAGTAACCCCCCGCTGGTTTGGATGTGATCAGCCCATTTTGTCTCTTTTCAGGTTCTGTTGTCACATCCAAACCCGCGGGGGGTTACTAGACCAACCGTCCAACGGTTTTTGGTGATATCTTGACAGATGTATGTAGTTTGAACCCATGTTACTTGCCCAAAGGCAGTTTCGAACCACGTAACTTGCCCTCACAGTCGAACCCACGTTACTAGTCCACACGCAAGTCTAACCCACGCAACTTACCCAGACGAAGTCCCAAACTACGTTATTCTAACTTGGAATTACTAGAATTGATATATTTCTTAATTTCTACAAATCGTCCACGTGAACTCACGTGCTAAAATATAGCAACCAGATCTAATTTCACGTGCATAAGTCGTAATTGAACTCATTTCAACGTAACCAAGTCGAAAATCCGTATGAATATCAATTTCTTCAAATCCCCTAATTTCTACAAATCGTCCGTGTGTACTCACGTGCCAAATATAGCAATTCGATCTAATTTCACGCATTAGTCGTATTTAAACTCATTTCAACGTAACAAAGTCGAAAATCCCGTGTAAATATCAATTTCTTCAAATCCCTAATTTCTACAAAACGTCCGCGTGAACTCACGTGCTTCACTTGTCCATCGTATATTTCCCATCCCTATTCACTGCGAGACATGGAGAAACCATTATCAGTTCACCATCGTATCACAGAATAGGACTACAGTACAAATTTTGTCATAAACATAATTTCAATCAATTTGCAGTTCAATTTTTAGAAGCCTCGCACGACAACAATCTTCGACCGATCGCCCTGAAACTCGTTTTATAGCTAAATCTCAAGGTCTAAAAGCAGCAGATCAAAGTAAAACATAATCCGATGAAAACTCTTTGAGTTGAAGATGTCCAAAGTAGCACAAAATAGCGTTCTATCGCAAAATACGCTATTTTAGTGGTTTTACGCGATTTTGATGACGTCATCACAGCACCAAAATAGGCTCAAACAACTTCCCATATAGCCTATCACACAATTCCGCCTTAGTACAACATACTTTGACCGGTCTCATCTCAAGATAAGTCGCAGTTCTTGACGTCTCACTCGTTTAAAGTTTTGTCCTATAATTTGGAGATCGATTTTTTCACCGTACTTTTAGAAAATCGCGTATATCTCGATGAAAAATCGAGATAGCCCAATGATCCATATGATTTTCTGAAAGCTCTTTAAATTTGCTAAAATCATTCTGAAAAAATCAGACAGCTATGTCCTTTTCTTCTTGGTGAAAATGCGCTCGAAAATAGCCTATTTTCGCTAAAAAGCAATAAAATTTCGCTAAGTTGATGACGTCATAGTGACGTGAAAATGACGTCACCAGAACTTCTCTTATAGCCTATAACATTTTCCCATCTTAGATCAACAAAACCTGACCTCGATCATGTCTCTACCATTTCCCGTTCTTGAGATCTCGGCTTTCCAAATTTGCTCCCAATTATCATGATCTTATTATATCTTACACCACCAAAACCGTTGGACGGTTGGTCTAGTAACCCCCCGCTGGTTTGGATGTGATCAGCCCATTTTGTCTCTTTTCAGGTTCCGTTGTCACATCCAAACCCGCGGGGGGTTACTAGACCAACAAATCCAACGGTTTTGGTAGATATTTGACAGATGTATGTAGTTTGAACCCATGTTACTTGCCCAAAGGCAGTTTGGACCCATGTAACTTGCCATCATGTAGTCCGAACACACGTTACTAGCCCAAACGCAAGTCCAATCCACATAACTCACCTTCATATCAAGTGGCACCAAAAAAAGCAAAACTAGATTTTAAGGCTTACTACAATATGAATAAGGCATCAAGAGGCATTTATAGCTTCAAAGGAATAGTCACATTCATGGACTCATGGAAAGTATTTTGCCTTTAATGAGCTTAAACTTATTTCGTATAGAAGGATTATTGAAAAATATTTACATTTAAAGAACTACCAATAAAGCTGGCATCAAGGAATAAAACTTGGAAAGGAAAACCTGTAAATGATAACATATTATAAGGAGATGTTACAGGACTAGAACAAACCGAACAACTGTTCTTTTTAATGGCAAAATAGCGTGATGTAAACAAGCATAAAATTCAAACAAGCATAAATGTTTCACTTTTTATAATTTTAAAGTATAGAAACAAAAACAATGGTTATTCGTCACCACAGAACCTTGGTAAGGCATTAAAAGACTTGGTAAAGACTTAACAGAAACTAGAAAGCAAGAAGGAACAGTGTATGAAGTGCTTTGCTGGTACTTCATATGAAGCCGGCTATCCAGTTCTGACAAAAAATTGGTCAATTTCTGGATGAATGCTGAGAAAATACTATGAACGTAGCGCGCGGCGCCATTTTCCCTGGATGGTCGTTTTGACGGTTCAAATCGATCAGTCAAAACGACCAACTGTTGGTGAGAAATAGGGCCCTGGTTTAGCGCTTGCCGCGCCGCGCACTCCGTGCGCGTAACCAGGGTTCTGGTTGCCAGACGTTGCCAGACGTAGCCAGACGTTGCCTGCCCCGACTCTGCGAGTCGGGGCGCGCGCGCTTCGCGCGCGCGAGGGGGCCAGGCAACGCCTGGCAAGGTTCTGGTTAGGGCAACATTGTACCATACAAGATTAGTTTTGATGCAAATCACAAATGCATGAAAGTACTGTAAAAATATTCAATTATAACGCGTGCGTGGATCGACGGACGTTGCCCAATGCCTGTTTATTTCTTCTGACTGGATGGCGCAAAGTTCCTAAGCTGTAAGCCCGCTTAGGTGTGTGTACGCGCCGCGCGCTTCCCTGAGGAAGCGCGACGATAACAGTATATAACACTAGGGTATACGTGCTTAGCAAGGCACAGAGTGACGTCCAAATTTCTTAAGCCCGCATAGGTGTGTGTTTACTCCATGCTGCGGAGCCTTATTTTGCGCGCGCAATCGTAGGATGTTACCCTACCAGTACCCGCGCGCAACCTCGCCCATCCAGTCAGAAGAAATAGACGGGGCAACGTCCGTCGACGCGCGCAAGCGCGAACAAACAGGGACATTATAACATGTGGTAAGCTTTTTTTAGACATTAAACATCGTACGACAAAACAATTCCGATGAAATGTCTATTTACCTCAAAAATGGTATTCCTTTAAAGTTTAACCTTTTGACAGTTAAGTTTATAACAAATAAATCACATAATTGTAATTTATTTTTCATATTTAATGTTTAATTGACATGGGCTAGAAGATCCAGCGTGATGAAACATTCATAATATTTGTAGATGGATTTCACCCATCCCTAGCGCACAACACTCGGAAATTTGGAGGGTAGGGTAAAATCTTACTATAATATTTGGAAAAGAATGTTGATGTAATCATCAAAATATCTATTTTATTTTGCTTTGTTTCTTAATCAATGCTATATTTTTTTGTAGATTTTGCTGAATTTTGGAGATTTTTCTGAAATAATGAAATATTTAATCAAAATGTATTTAAATTATGAATTAAGAAGAAATCTCTCTTTAAGACATCAATCTGCAAGACTTTTCTCCAACTCCAACTTGGGATTGTTTTTAGTTTTTATCTTTTATATACTGTATTTTGTCAGGATGTTTTCATCCTCTATTGCTCATTTTGAGCATGTGTTTTTAACCTTAATTTTATTTGTTTCAAACTTTCAGTCACTGCTGATTTTATTTTGGATGTTTTCATCCATTTCTATGCATGCTTTTTAATCTTAATTTATCATATAATTTTCTTTTTAGGGATCGTTCAAATATTATGTAATCACCTAGGGGGAGGGGGGTGTTTTCAAATGATTACGTTTGATTACGGGGAGGGGGGAGGAGGTTTGGTGGTTGATTATGTAATCATAATATCCAATTTTTGACACGATTTTTGAAATTTTTTGCCACAAATTCTCGGCATTTTCAGCAAAATTTTCAGAAAACCAACTCAAAAGAACCATTTTTCAGCAACATGTCTCAAACATTTCCTAAATATCTTCATGAATTTTTCGAAAGTTGGAACATTATCAATTTTAAAGTATTTACAGTATCCATTTTCTTCGAATTTCTACTCAAAAAGGTGGGGGGGGGGGGTTAAGCCATGATTACGTAATATTATCCTCAAGAGAGGGGGGTTTGGCTTTGATTATGTTTGATTACGAGGGGGAGGGAGGGGGGTTGAAAATGGCCAAAAATTGATTACGTAATATGTGAACGATCCCTTAATATTGTTGGTCCATGCATTTCTGGTAACCAGTTTAGCACAGTTTTGATAAAGTACATTGTGCTCGCAAGAAGGAGCATGTTTCCTGTAGATTTATCAATTGATTAATTCTCCAACTCCGTACTTGAACACCAACATGATCCCTTTATGTAATGTAATGTGTAATGTAATGTGGAGAGGTCATTGTCCAAGTTGAAGACAGGGAATGTCCGTTAGCCCTTATGCAGACTATGGGTGTGGGGCTAGTTTGTCTGACTGCAGGCTGTATAAAGTGATATTGAATTAGTCACATTACTCTCAAGTATTGTGACATAACTGCGTAGGCCATTACAGTCTTCAGAATATTACCAACCTTTAGATCATCAGAGCTCATTTTAAGAAAGGCAGCATTAGTTCTCAGATATAAGATATATTTATTCTATAAGTTGATTGTAAAAGTGCCAAGAAATTAATTAATATTTGTTTTCTTGAAAAAATTAATAATTGTTTTCTTGATCCAAGTGAGTCACACCAAGATGAGTGGAGTGCAGGTATCTTCAGTCCAATACCTACCTCAGCTTTCAGGGTGTCTAAATTGCGAGAGCTTTTTATGAGGTAGGCCCCCAGCAGTCATCCCCTGGTTCAAGGGTATAGCAACATCAAGTGCAGCGACCAACTACCTGAATGAAACTGAAACTTGCTCTTTGGTATTTGTTCGTACTCTAAGCATCAAGAAATTAAGCAACACACTTAGTGAAGAGAAGTAGAGGACTGGTGGATGGATCCCGGTTATTTGTTACATTGCACAATAATAAAATTAATGCAAGTGGCATGCATCCTGATCCAATACTCCATCTTGAGAGATGCTTCTCGTGAAAATCAGGGTTGAAAACCCCCAAAATTTTGTTATCTGTAAATCAGCTTTTGATTTATTCTTATTTGTATATTGCATTCATTAATGTATTGTATAGTGTGAAAGCAACAAATGTGGGTGCTTTGATCTAAGGGTACTTTGAATTATTGACAAAATTTTTCTCGATATTGGGTTGTATATTGGAGTTGACATCATGCCAAAAATATTCTATTTCTATTTCTATACGTTGTGTAATCATATAAAATTTACCAGAAGATAACCATGTCTGAAAGAAATGACATAGATGATATTTTGTATGATGAGATCATTTATAATGATGAAAAAGCCAATCATGAAAATTTGCCTAAAATAACAAATAATCTTGATGATGAGCCCAAAGCTAAGTCTGTTTCAGAATCAAGGGTGAGTGAGTTAGTTTATTTCATTTATTTTTTTTTCTTCTTATATTTCGTATGAAACTATCATAATGTTGTTTTTAATCTCTTTATTTTGAGTGCATCTTTGTTTGTATCATGTCTCTCAACAAAAAGCAATCTTTGTGGAAAGTGCAACTTGTGGAAGACAATGTTATCTCTTATCAATATCATTTAATCTTGTATGCCTTAATATTGGCAACCAAAATTCATAGCTTTCATACTGTACTAATTATTATTACTGGTAACCTCAGGTTGAAGAACTTTTACAAAAGCTCCATGAAGCCAACTTAGAAAATGCAAAGCTTTCAGAAGAAAATAAAATTCTCTTAAAAGAAAATGACATTCTTACAAAAAATATCTCTGCTTTGTATAGAACAGCAACTTCTGAAATTAGAAAACTTAGAACACACTCCCAGAAAATCAACAAAAAATTCCCTCATTCAAGGGCTCATGGAAGGAGAAAAGATGTAATGCCTAATAAGTGACACTGTCGATTTGAAACATTGATTGAAGATGTACCTACCTAAAGAAATGGTTTCATGAAATAGAAACCTGCTTTAACCTACTTGATAGTTTTAACCAATTCAATCCACCATACAAGTTTTAGGTCAATACGTTTCACTTGCTTATAATTAATCTATTGACTAATTTACAAATTTTTTTAACCCAAGATGAGAAACATCCCTATATTTAGAGATAAGCACCTGCATGCTTGTTATAGGTTATCTGCAGATTGTGTGTATTCTAAATGTGGCCAACTCAGAATAATTTATATGCCTTTCTTGGAGATTATACATGTGAAGTAGGCAAGGAAAGTATGAATTTACTATCTCTGGAAATTTGTACACACATCTTCAGTTTCATCCAGTTATAGCTGGAAATTTTCAGAACTTCTTTGATTAAAAAAACTCTTTCTACTTCATTTTCAGTTAACTATTATAGTTTTTGCTTTATCAGGTTGCAACTGTCGATCGTTTTTGCACAACCTAATTATTAAGAAGGCTAATGAATTAAATTTACAGAAAACTGTAATAATTTTGAATAGTTTAATTTGTCTGTAACTTGTTGCAGTTTTTATTTATAAATTATAATTGACATGTTTGATAAAATAAAAAAATGTGTGAGATATATAGCTATAACTTTTTTGACTGTTTCACAATTTTATTTTAAATTTTAAATTTACATCTGTATTTACAATTTTTACTCTAAATGTCATAATGCCTGTGTGCCACAGTGTTAACTTCCTTAACCTATACCATATACCTACTTACTATCATTTTTAGCGTCTCATTATTGGCTTTTGCCTGACTCTGCCATGATCAATGAATACTTACTTTTATACTAAATTTGAGCATGGCATTAAGTCCTCAACAACTTTCTGCTATATTTGCTGCTAAGAAGCTTCTCAGAAGAGAGTTAAAGAAGAAGATAAATGGTATTTCATCATCTGACAAGAAAAGTCAAAGTGATATGATCACAAAGCTGGTGGTTAGTCATGATAAGTTCTGTGAATCGAGAAATGTTTGTGGTGAGCAATGTCCCTCCCAAAACCTTTTTGTTTTTAACATGAGAGATCATTCACATGTAATGTTATCATTCGGAAACCCCCCTAGGTGATCTTGTAATATGTGAACGATAGACACCACCTATGGCTATACTATGGTTTAACCTATTTCTCTCGTATAATTGTAATTTCTTATTCTGTTAATTATTTGTTTTCATATTTGATGCCAGATCCCAGCTCCAAACCTCTTGAAAGGCATTTTTTCTTATAAATGCACATGCAGCCATATTTTCCATCCCTGTAACATTCAGTCAAAGCTTCATTGAAACTCCAACTGATATGCCACAAAATAATGAAACAAGGGATTTAATGTTTCAGTTTATGTTTCCATGAATGAAGAAGTTTGCACTGAATCTCTGATCAAGAATGTTTTTGAACTGAATAAGAATTTATTTGTTCCGTATTTCAACAAAGATGACATGTTCATGGTCCGAATTAACAGTTTTGAAGACTACTCATCACTTCCAATCGATACATATGGAGTTAGGTAACTTGATATTTTACTTACATGACCTCGACTGCCACTTGTATGATCAGTGGCACGGAACAGTCACAATTTATGAAACCCTCAAAGAAAGATTTGAGCTGTAATTTGCAATAACCTATCATGGACTTTCAGGCAGCCCAAAGACTACATGGAAAGAGACCATGCTATAGCTACAAGTGGTCTTGATGTAATGATTTGCCCTGGTTTAGGGTTCACAACCCAAGGTTTGTAGATAACATTCAGTTCAACCACCCAAATTCTCGCTACCCTTGGGCAGGTCACTTTTCTGATTTCAATATTGAGAGGTAAAAGGCCCAGAAGCACTATCCTTTCCTCATAACCTTTTCGTTGAACAAAAAATGCGACTGTGGTAATACCTTTCATAATGTTACTTTCAGGATTAAGAATTGGACGAGGTAAAGGTTATTATGACAACTATCTAACTAAGTATGAAGAGGTGTGGAAGACACTGCCTTATACGATAGCTCTTGCTTTCAGTGAACAGATCTTAGAGGAAGTTCCCACCACCGACAGTGATAGGACCCTTGATGAGGTCGTTTCACCTATCCTAATGAAAAAGGAATAACAACACTTTTGTCTGTCTCTTCATTTTCGCTGATTTGGTGTTGCCACTGACCGTGTTTACGGTGGTTAAATTTTTTGTAATCGTAATTAAGAATTCAGAGAAGCTTTTTATTTTGATAATTTTCAACTTTTTACACCTTTATGTTTCTTATAATGATTTATTATCGGATTTTTAGATTTTTTTCTTGTTTCAATTAATGGTCATTAATTGATGTCAAATTTCTAAATTTTTGTTATTAATACTAGAATAAGAGGGCTCAAAAATGTAATCACTACTGTAACTTATACAGAACTTTGTTAACTAAATTTAAACTTGAAGCATGTAGAAATTACCTCTGTTTGTTCAGCAAGAGAGAAAATATAATATGATTTGATTTATAAATGTTGCAAATTATAAATTTTGTCTTTGTCTAAGATGGTAAGGCACGATGTTTTGATTGGAACTTTTTGTTTTTTTCATCAAAGAATGAACCACAATTACTAAATTGACGCTTTGCCGTATATTTAAATAGTGCACAAGATAAGAATGCTTTATCATGTAAAATGACTGAAAAGAAAGCAAACAAAACAGTATAACAGATTTAGCTTGGAATCTGGGCCGGGAACGCCATCCTGCCCCGGCAGCACGAAAGAGCTTGCCTCGGCCTGCAGCTTTCTCTCCTGTGCGCTGCCTGGGCCCTCGCTGGCCCAATTCCCGTTTAGTAGTAGTCTAAACGTTTTTTTCCTTTAATACATACTAAGAACTTAAGAACGCACAAGTGTGATTTGTGAATGATAGTTTGCAACTCTAATTTCAAATATTCGCATCCCTGCAGCGATGGAAGGTTTGTTGAGAGGCGTGTCGCCCCTCACCCATTCCACCAAAGTGTACAAGGACCAGTGCGTGTTCTGCTTCAACACACCCCTGCACGGTCCTCTCTACACGGACTTCAAGAACTACTGGGCCCACTGCTCTGACCATATCAACCAGGTAACGCCAGGGTCATCTCGTTTTTGTGGATGAACGTTTATTCATGATTTCTGTAAAATGAATTGGAAGAAAAATGATAAAGCTTTCCCTCTCTGACCCACTCTCCAGGCTGGAATTTACCTGAAACACGTGAGGGAAGTCAAGGAGAAGGCTGATGAGGGGGACGACCCCCAGCTAAAATAACCCGTCTTGCTATTGGAGTGGAGGGCGGCTTTCAGGACAAGAACCAGTTCGAGTACGAGGTGGGAGAGGTAGCAGTGTGTAGTGTTGGTTGGAAATAGCAATTTGATGGACAACATCCTTTAACTGCATTTACATTATATTGTGGTTATCTTTTCTTCTTGTGTTTAAAGTGTAATCTGCACATGATGTAGATTGCGCATAGTACAATGTACAATGTACATGTTGTACATTGTACATGTTGTACATTTTACATGTTGTACATTGTAAATGAATAAATGTTGTACAATGTGCATGTTGTACATTTTACTCTATGTATTCTACACCTCTTTCATCCCCGAGGACTCGTACAGTGTCCACGTAAGACTGGAGGATGGCACTTCACAAGACCACCCTCTCACTTCCTCCTCACTTCCTGATAACATACTGCAGATTGCTAACAACGTCATCGCCTTCGCTTCAGCAGGTAACCAAACAAAATCTGCTGGGATTTGTGAATCTGGAATTTGTAGAAATATAAATAGCCATACAAAGCCAGATTGTCTTAATGTTAACCATCAAAATTACTATGAAATGATTAAGATGTGTATGCAAATCTAGAGGTCCTAAATGAGGAAGCCAAGAAAAATCTGGGAATTGTAAGAATTAGAAGAAGCGGAATGCCATCAAATGGTGTTGTCTTGAGTTAACCATCAAGATTGGTATGGATTTGAGGGCAGGTTATTTCGTTATTTCACTTATCGCATTGCTGCCGGAGCACAGGAACAAAACAACCGATGGGAAGGAGAGTTTAGGAGCAATTCCATCCACTCCGATACACTCGTCCAGCTGCAGAACGGTGTCAAGGTTTGATCTTATTGCCAAGTATTCTTTAACCATGCCCAAACTGAAGGGTAATGATTTTCAAGTTAAGCAAGATACTGCGCTATCCATCATAGCATCTTTCTCCCCTCCCTATTCCCCTCAGGTTTAGCTTCTCTCCTTTATTCACCTCTCCATCTTTATTTCCCTCAGGTTCCCCCTGGGCCCTGGAAGTGTTCCACCTCCGGCTGTGATAAGACAGACAATCTGTGGATGAACCTAACGTGCGGCACCATCCTGTGTGGTAGGAAGTACTTTTGACGGGACCGGGGGTAACAACCACGCTATAGAGTACTACATCAAACACAAATACCCGCTGGCAGTCAAACTAGGCACCATCACACCCCAGGTTTGCTAATGAGGTCTGCAATGGAGAGTACACTCCTGGATAATATATGTAGCTATGAGTTGTTTCATTATGTTGATCATTATCAGCAGAATTCTATTTTTTCTATATATTATTCCGCAGGCTTAATTATCACTTTGCAGTTACTGTTAGACATTCAGCTTCTTCGCTAAGAATTCATTTTTTGATTGCGTGACACTTCGTCAGGGCGGGGATGTGTATTCTTACGACGAGGATGATATGGTGGTGGATACCCAACTCTCAAAGCACCTCCAGCACTTTGGTATTGACATGGTCCAGTGCCAGCAAACTGATAAGACCTCTCTAAACCACATCTCTCACTTGCAAGCTTGCATGCTTTCGCAACATATTCTCAAGATCATGGAATCTAGCCTTTTATTTGATCTAATGACATAACCCTTGATTCTCAGTGATAACTCACTTTCAGTAACTCATACTAAAACTCCTGATATTTCAGATAAGACGATGAATGAGCTGGAGCTGGCTGCTAACCTAAACCTAAAGCTGGAGTATGATAACATCTTAGAGTCGGGTGTAGCTCTGGCGCCAGTCTTTGGACCTGGGTATCTGGGGTATATCAACATGGGCAACACTTGCTACATGAACAGTGTCTTACAGGTCGGTGGTTTACTTTCCATCAAATGGTTGGATTTGTGTTTTCGTTAAGTTTATTGGGTTCATGGAGATAGATGCCCCATGAAACAAATTTCGAAGATTTCATACAGTAAATCACTCCCAAAAGAGTTTATTGCTTTATCTGAGCCCCATTTTCCAGGTGTTGGTAAACTGTGTGGATAAGATATCACAACGTTACTTGGCATATGATGATAAGAACTGTCAGGTGAAATTCAATTCATTATCTTTTCATTTTACTTTCAAGTGCCTATAGGCGTGGCTTTAGAGTTTATCTTTTCACGCTGAAATGAATAAAAACAATAGGCTAATTGCTGGAACAATCATCATTTAAATAATGTATTATTATTCAAATAACATACACCTATTCGATTAATTATATGCAATGCTCCCTTCTTTGCAAAGGGCGGTAACCGCTCTCAAATAATTATATCGATATTCGGGCAGACACAGTTTTGAATAGTATTAATCGTAACGCGCTACAACAAAAACGTATGGAAGTTAAAACCTCTCACATTTTCAGAATGCACATGGCGCGCGCGCCGCGCGCAATTCTTGAGCGCTTTGTTTATTAAGATCGTTCATAGACGTCTCGACGGTGAATATTTGGTTTAAGACAGGGACTTGTGGGCCACTGGACATCTCTTAATTGTTCTCAAATTAGCACCAAGTCTCAATAGCACCAAGGTTTCAACTACCGATCCCCACCCCCCCATTAGGAAATAGTCCCATCTGAATTCTGAAACACACCGACGGTGTGTGGTTTTCAGTTGCTTATCATGGATGTTATTCAGGTATCTAAAGATTTCGCTGCTCAACTGAAACATCTGATCCACTATTCCAAGCATCCTGGACACTACTCAGTACATCCAGATGACTTGAAGCCTGGACATGAAAATGGTTATTTCTCAAAACTTGTTTTTATTCAAATAAAACTTCGAACTTATGTCCTACAATTACAATTACACGAGTTAATCCAATGTCTTATCAAATTTGAACTTTTGAACAAGAATCACGTACGTTCAAATGGTGGTTGTGTGGAAATTTCAGAACGTGCCTTAAGTCCTCTGACCTCACGACATCTAAGTTAAACATCTCTAGAAACGTTGAGTGTTTTAACCTCTCATCATTCTCAGGAATAAGGCCGGCTCTGCTCAAGTCTATCGTTGGTAAAGACCACGCTGAGTTTTCCTCAAGTCGACAACAAGACGCACACGAGTACCTCATGCATTTCATTTCCATGTTAGGTTAGTGCTTCCGTCGAATGTAAGGGTTAATTGTAATTCTATTGTATTGTAATTGTATTGTATGGTAATTCTATTGTATTGTAATTCATATTGTATGGTAATTCTATTGCACGTTCGATTTGTTTTATTGCAGTTCAATGAAGAAGATTTGGGTTAATTTGGGTACTCTGCATTGGGTAATCTGTATTTAATACACATTTTCCTCAACAGAGAAAAGAAGAGCGCAAGAACCCCTCTCTGCAGTGTACAGAAAACCTGTGTTTTGAGGTTGAGGACAGGATTCAGTGCAACGCTTCGCAGAAAGTCATGTACAAAGCGAGGAAAGACTACTGCCTGTCGCTCGTCATCCCGCTGGAGAAAGCCTCCAACTTTGCAGCTGCCAGTGCTTGGGAAGTAAAACGAGGGGAGTTAGAAGCAGCAGGGGAGAAGATAAAACCCGAGGATTGTGTCAAGTACGCGGTGGATTTGGCGGACTGTCTTGTAAATCTTGCCTCTCCTGAAATAGTCCCTGACTTCATCAGCCCAGCTACGAATGAGCGCGGCACTGCTAGCCGCTCCACGGGCCTCCGGACATTCCCCAACTACTTGTT
The DNA here is from genome assembly GCA_011033025.1 of Beroe forskalii. Lineage (NCBI taxonomy): Eukaryota > Metazoa > Ctenophora > Nuda > Beroida > Beroidae > Beroe > Beroe forskalii. Next base: position 457,012 of record WFMF01000031.1, on the reverse strand, counting down.
GCTGCAAGTGAGGCGCTTTACTCTCACTGCCAACTGGCAGCCCAAGAAACTAGAGGTGGTTCTAGATGTGCCGGATACCCTGGATTTGGAGTATTTGAGGAGCTCAGGTCTGAAATCAGGTGAAGAGGAACTGCCTTCGGAAGCAGCTGAGGCTCCTTTAGAGCCTGATCCGAGCATTGTGGAAAACCTCATGAACATGGGATTCGGGTTTGAAGCTTGCCGCAAAGCAGCCTATCACACTAAGAATGTTGGGATAGAAATGGCAATGGAGTGGGTTTTATCGCATATGGATGATCCTGACATAAACAGCCCTCTGGTAATCGAGCAGCCCAAGAAATCTGTCAGCGCTGTAAACCAAGATGACGTACAGATGCTGTGTGCGATGGGCTTCACTTCCGCCCAGGCTACCAAAGCCCTGCAGTCTTGTGATAACAACTTGGAGAGGGCTGCTGACTGGATATTCTCACACGCTGACCAGTTGGATCAAGAGAGTGAGGAAGCGCCCGCAGCTGCCGCACTGCCTGACGGCTCTGGGAAGTACCGTTTGAGGGCGTTCATATCCCACATGGGAGCGAGCACGTCGTGCGGGCACTACGTGTGTCACATCAGAGATAAGGAAGGACGGTGGGTGCTTTATAACGACGAAAAGGTGGCGGTGTCTGTAACGCCGCCCAAGGGAATGGCGTACATGTATTTATATGAAAGAATTTAGTTCATTGTATTGTTTTTATTTGAAGGTCATGTCATTTGTGTGACGTGTTATCTATGTGAAGATTGAAGTGTTCTGATTGTCATTTACAATTACATTATTACAATTCCCATACAGATCGTACAATTTAATCATAGAGAAAATAACCCCATCTTTGACTGGTATTGCCTGGCGCGCGTCGTATCACGCTGCGCGCGCGTCGTATCACGCTGCGCGCGCGTCGTATTACGCTGCGCGCGCGTCATATCACGCTGCGCGCGCGTCATATTACGCTGCGCGCGCGTCATATCACGCTGCGCGCGCGTCGTATCACGCTGCGCGCGCGTCGTATCACGCTGCGCGCGCGTCGTATTACGCTGCGCGCGCGTCGTATCACGCTGCGCGCGTCGTATTACGCTGCCCGCGCGTCGTATTACGCTCGCGCTGCGCGCGCATAGTATTACGCTGCGCGCGCGTCGTATCACACTGCGCGCGTCGTATTACGCTGCACGCGCGTCGCGGTCGTATTACGCTGTGCGCACATCGTATTACGCTGCGCGCGCTTCGTATTACGCTGCGCGCGCTTCGTATTACGCTGCGCGCGCGTCGTATTATAATTACGCTGCTCGCGTCATCTGATATTACGCCGCGCGCGTCGTATTACGCTGCGCGCGTGTCCTATTACGCTGTGTGTGCGTACCTTGTTAGGGTACATGATGAGTGAATAAGTGTGTATGTGGCAAGAAATTGTATCCAATTGTGTTGTTGTTTGACAACAATTTTAAACTAAATTAAACTAACTAACCCTTACAACTACAGGCCTGTTTCTCTTACCTGTATATTATGCAAAGTTTATGAGAAGTTTGTTAAACGTCATATCCTTGAGTTTGTTGAGAGTAATATAACTGATGACCAGCATGGTTTTGTTCCTCAAAAGTCTTGTTTGTCAAACTTATTAGACACAGTAGATAGCATTATTAGTATTCTTGAAGAAGGTTCACCTGTTGATGTGTTTTACCTAGACTTTATGAAAGCTTTCGATACTGTACCTCACTATAGACTTCTTTTAAAGTTAGAAAAGTTTGGCATTTGTGGTAAAACATTGGCAATAATTCAGGATTTCTTATCAAATAGAAAAATGAGAGCTGTTGTTAGAGGAGAGAAATCTGATGTTAAGGATGTTAAGTCAGGTGTCCCTCAAGGATCAGTTTTGGGACCATTATTATTTGTCCTTTATATCAATGATTTACCAGATGGAATGAAAAATGTTTCTAAAATTTTTGCAGATGATCTAAAGATGATTGTAAATGCTACTAATTTTGATGAAAATTCTGTTGACTTGAGATCACTAGAAATTTGGGAGGAAACTTGGCTTTTGAAATTTAATTTAGATAAATGTAAGGTGATGCATATAGATTTGAATGATAATCCAAGGAATAAATACTTTTTAGATGATAGGGCTCTTAAACAGACATGTTCAGAAAAAAGACTTAGGTGTTCTTATGGATGAAAATTTGAAATGGGATTTAAATATTGCAAAATGGGTAAAAGATGCAAATAGGACTATAGCATGGATAAGTAGAAATATTATCGCTAAAGATGTTGAAGTTATGCTGAATATTTACATAGCTCTTGTTCGCCCTAAAGCTTGAGTACTGTGTTCAGCTTTGGAGTCCTGCTGCTCACCATGGGAACTGGGTACCATTCTTGAACTGGAAGGAGTCCAGCGTCGTTTCACCAGATTGATAAATGGCATAGGTACTCTTCCCTACAGTGAGCGGTTAGACAGGCTACAACTTACTACTCTAGCTGAACGAAGAATAAGGGGCAATCTTATTGAGACTTTTAAGATACTGAATGATAAAAAGTATTTTATGGTCAGGGCTTATTTAAATTAGGCAGGAGTAGAAGAAATTTACTTACTTACAGAAGATCATGTAAAAATCTGTCTAAAGAGGTTAATAGAATTAATGGGAATTTTATTGGAGAAAGAATTAAGCCTTATTGGAATGATTTGCCTAAATTTGTTAGAGATGCCTCGAGTGTTGACACATTTAAAGCTTTATTAGAACACTACAAGACTAATGCACAAGTATTTTCACCTAATAACTTTTGGTACATATCTACAGTTGTTCTTGAGAAAATAGAGGGTGATACTTATTTACATAACAAGAAAAGGTTCAACCAGTATCTGAGTGATAACCCATTTGTGGCAAAGAAAAAGGAATAAACATTTATTCAGCATATAGGTCATTGAGGTTTTTAGATACAGTTAGTTTTTTTAAACTTTATTTTGTTATTATTAATCTAGTATTTTGCTGCCATATAGTGAGGCATTTTTAGTCTATTTATTTTCTAATAAATTATTCACATTTAAACACCCCGAAAGCTGAGGTAGGTATTGGACTGAAGATGCCTGCACACCACTCATCTTGGTGACTCATTTAGATCCTTGTCGCACATTCCATTACCTAAAGGGATCATGTTGGAGACTGTTGTACGGAGTTGGAAAAAAGTCTTGCAGATTGATGTCTTGAAGAAAGTTTTCTTTTTTAATTCAAATATGTTTTAACCCTGATTTTCAGGAGAAGCATCTCTCAAGATGGAGTATTGATCAGGATGCATGCTAGTTTCATTAATTTATTAATGTGCAACGTAAAAGGACACAAATAACCCGGATCCATCCACCGGTCCTCTACCTCTTCACTAAGTTTGTTGCTTAATTTCTTGATGCTTGGAGTACATTCAAAGACCAAAGAGCACAAGTTTCAGTTTCATTCAGGCAGGTGGTCACTGCACTTGACGGTGCTATACCCTGGTACCAGGGGTGACTGCTGGGGGCCTACCTCATAAAAGCTCGCAATTTAAACACCCCGAAAGCTGAGGTAGGTATTGACTGAAGATGCCTGCACACCACTCATCTTGGTGTGACTCATTTAGATCCTGCTGCTCTCTACATTCCATTACCTAAAGGGATCATGTTGGAGTTCAAGTACGGAGTTGGAAAAAAGTCTTGCAGATTGATGTCTTGAAGAAAGTTTTCTTTTTAATTCAAATTATTCACATGTTGTTAATTTACTCAATTCTAGTTGCAGTTTTTCTGAAGGTGTTTTTATAATGATGTTAAATGGGCACCTGTGTTCAAAGGTGCATAAAGAATGTAAACGAACACGATTGTTATATTGTCTTTGTGAGCAGTGATGGTTAAATACCATAACTCTTAAACTAAACTAAACTAACTAATAATTTGCTGACAACTTCATTTTGGCAGCTCTTAATCATTTAGCCTTTTTGGGAAGTGTACCTTAATGCTATGGGAATCATGGTGCCAACTGCCAAACTCCACTGTAGGGTCTGATATGTCGGTGACAGAGTCTGTTGTCAAACAAAAACTAAACAAAGTTATGATTTCTGAATTCTACTCAGAAACTTGATGTTCTTAATTCATTCTATGGAATGAATAAATCAGAGGTGTGGCACCCTGAAAATTTCTTTAAAATTTCTTTTGAAAATCCAAAATTTATAATTTTACAACTTTATTTTCCCTGGTTCCCCTCACACTACAGACCAATTCAACTTTAACAAATTGAGTGGATTCAAGAGGGGGTCTATTGAAGCCCATAGTGAATAGGGTCCTGTACTAGGATCTCTGCTGATTTTCTTAAGATGATTTTTATCACTGGTCACCCTGAAGTACATTGGTGAGAGCATGGGATTCAATTTCGGATCTTTTCATTATGAGCCAGATAGTCTGACAAAGGGGTAGACTTGTTATCATTTTAACAACCTAATCAACAGGAAATACAATATAGCACATATCAGTTACTCTAACAGAATTGAATGAGCAATAAACTTGATTCAAACAACTGGACAATTCATAGATGGATTTCTCCCATCCTTACCGCACCACTTTCAGACATTTGGGGAAAAAATTGTGCTCAGTGGAGGGCAGGGTAAAATCCCACAACGCAACTCTTTAATATTGCACAGAAAACTTTTGCATCAGTAAATAAAAATCTATGATATTGCCTTTTTATACACAACTCAGCCATTTGAAGCCAGTACAACATATTATTCATTCATTCAATAGAGTTGATCAATCAACCAAATCCATTCATTCAAATGATGGGTATACTGTCCCTAACATTTTTCTATTTCTGTCAAGTTATTTGTTCTTGTGAGGAACAAAGAAATAACTGTATTCAATACCCACATTTTGTTTGATGAGCTGCTCTGGTTTTCATGTCTCATACATTGAAATACTTTGCTGTGTACTCAATCTTCATGATTCTGGCAACTGATGATTGATGTGCTTGATTGCTGATATCATCTCCAAAAGGAACCAAAATTTGAGCTTTTTGAAAGTGTACTTACTGAAATAGCCAAATTTACCTACAGAATAATGGTTCCTGGAACAAACAAAAGCACTTCCCCTTATAGTCCTCTTAACTACCACTCAAATTTGCATGGTGTAATATATGCACAGGTTTACTGCAACTCTTGGAAATTTCAAGAAATTCTGAATATTATCATCTGGGGTAGGATGATGTTTCAATCATTAGCTGTATGAAAGTGAACCAAAATAGCATTTGACTCACAGAAAATATAAATAAATCTAACCTTCTCACCCTGTTTATCTCAATGTATGGTTCATTCTGATATATTTTCAACTTTTAATTTGATCTAGGATGACAGAGGAGGGTGTGGAGCCCAGGGGTTTTGTCCGAAGAGGTGCTGTGAAACGAGGCAAAGTCCATGAAGTCAGAGATCACAAGTTCCAAGCTCGATTTTTAAATCAACCAACATACTGTGCTCACTGCAAAGATTTCATCTGGTTTGATTTTAATTGTTGTCTAATTCAATTTGGCCATTTATAAACAATTTTATGATAGCTGGTTAGTAATTAGATAATATATAAAGTAAACAAAGTCCTAAGAATTTATTATGTTTAATACAGTATTCAATACAGTATTCAAATTTTCCAAATCCTATTACTTATCTGTTCACTATATACTTAAACTTAATTTTTAAGTACATATGAATAATGTCTGTTTTTGCTGCCTATAGCTGTACACAATTAAATTTGACCTTCCTATTTCATGTGCCCTCAAATTATTAAAATTCAGTATTTTCTGTATTATTTTCTATATTTTCTTGTTATAGTTGGCATATTCTATTTGTTTGTCAGGTTTTTCTAATTTCTCAGGTGGGTCATGTTAAGAACATTATATAAAGGGTTTGTATTATAAACAGTAAAATACTTACTTTATTGGCCTTATACAGCTGAGCTTTTTGACTGGCCTTTCTACTCTCCTAACTGGCTTTTTAACTGGCCCAAGACCAATGATTGCTTTATTTTGTGTTATTTTGACCAGCCCTTTGGACCAAAATTTCCAGCATTTACCAAACTTAAATAAAATCTTTGGCTCAGATAATGAAATAGCCAATTATTCTTGGTATTTTCTCAATAACATGATTTTTATCACTTTGGTGCTGTAATATTTCTATAATTTCCCGTAAATACTAAATTATCTATAGTGTCAGCAGCAATTGATAGTAATGGTGCTATGAAAATACAATTAATCACAATTTGAACTTGCAGCAATTGGGCAATAAAACATCCCTTTATGTTTCAGGGGTGTATTTGGAAAGCAAGGCTATCAATGCTCAAGTGAGTTGATACATTGGTAGCATCTGTTGTTATAGCTTGGTTTTAAAGTTTGATCATTCTTAGGAAATTACAACTAATATTGATAAATACAACAATAACAGTTTTATGGCTACATTATGCAATTCTTTATACCATGATATCAGCATTTCCCAGGGGTTAATAATGAAATTCTAATTCAAATTCTTGTTCCTCACAAAATTTAACAGTGGCTATATGAGTTTGTAGATCATGTTACTTGTAATTATATTCACATTTTGTTCAACAATATCTATGTAGGATAATATAGGCAAGTAGTAAGAACAGATGTTTCTCAAATAGCTTAAAACTGATGATCTCTGGGTATCTTTATCAGGGTACACAAATCAATACCTAGTCGAATTTCTTACAGAGATGGAACTTAACTGATCTCAAAAAGTCTTGGCAAATCCTGATTTGTTGTGATATAAAATTGTATGCTTGCCCTCTATGTAGAATGTAGATTGTGTTAAGATTGTGAGGTTGGTCAAGTTCAGGTGATTGCCCTACACTCAGTATTCTATTCTTTGTCATTCATTACCCAATTTGATGTTGCACCCTTCCACCCCAGCATACATTATTATATAGAGTTGCACATCTAAATACCAGGCAAATGACTTACTCTCAAGGCAAGTATGCTGTGTAACTGCCTAATTGTCTTCTCATGAAACAGACAATAGCGATGATGATGAGCTGGTCAATGCGGGGATTATGCTGAGAGTAACCACTAAATCTTACATTCTGCTGCCTATTCACACATGGGCAGAGCACACTGCACATGCTGGCAGTGTACATGAACATGCTCATACAATTGCAATAATTGTACTATGAATGGTTTGATATCATGCCCTGTAATTATACCTTGGTAGTTGGCAAATCTGGAATTTGCTGGTCATAATTTCTGATCAATGCAGATTGCCGAGGTAATCTAATGATAAATAGGTTCATAGAAATTCCAGCCTTTGAGGCGCCATTGCCTTAAGTCGCTTCCAGAAATTCATAGAAACTAATTTAGGAAACAAAAACCCAAAGAATCAATTTATGAACGTTGAAAGTCCTTAAGTCTTTTGTTTTGTTGTTTTGGTTTTCTATATTCTGCTATAAAGCTAAAATTCAGGGTATCTGTTTTTCTACTGATTACAATGAGCACAAAACAACTTCCAAGATTATGTAATGACTTTACATGACAGATCACGACAAATTGTTCTCAGAGGCTAATGCTCCATTTGTCATATTACAAAATGAGAACTTGATGTATTTCCATGAAGGTGCAGAGCCCTGTGCACACTGTACTCATGTTATCATGGCGCTCAGTGCTACACATTAACCACTTTCATTTCACCCAATCACACACACGGCCCCTGACACCCTCTATTCGGGCGATCTGTTTCGGCGACTGGATTGCCTGGTTGGAGATTTTAATTATAGAAATTGTCTGAGCACATACCATTTGAACACGTGTCCTGGTGCGTGTGTACATATTTCCTAGGAGTCAGACAGGTGTGTTTGACTACAAGGAGGGGAGGCCAAATAGCACAATGGATTTAATTTAATTGAAAGTTGCTGAGTCATTGTTATACACCCCCTACCAGCTCTCCTACTGGTGAAAGACAGGAGCTTGGGAGAGTTTCAATCGCAAATGAACAATTTTCCAGTCTCACTTCATTCTCACCAGAAGATTGAATCCTTTCACAAGTTTCCCTTTGTAGTCTTTTAATTAATTACACAGTTAGGGGCTACATTGAAAATGATAACTATTTGCTGATAAATAGTTATTGACTATAACATTATCTTAGTGAACCTTAGACAGCCAGATAGTAATGTAACAGTGATCCATGGATCTAGCTAATATGTGATTATCAGTGATAAACAGGCAATCATCTCATTACCGATTTGTCATGAGAGTAATTAGTTGTGCTAATGCTGTGCTGGCCCCACGTGGACTGTTTACACATCTATTGTTGCTTAATGGACTCCAGTGGAGCAGTGTACATGGACCCTGCGGTACAGTAGGAGGCGGCACAGTGCAATTATTGCTTTATCGCACTAAAGTTAATACCATATTGTGGGGCAATACAAGATAGTTCTGGGTAACTTTTTGAACCATGGTTGTTAAACATAGTTCCAGGACGTGGTCAGCTTATGCTGCAGCTACTCGGCACTAGCAGAGCAGCAAGAATAAAGTCATGAGTTTATCTTTGCTGCTTTGCTGGTAGCATATTTTGTAGTACTGTGGTAATTTATTACAGGACATATTATTGCTGTTTATTACAGTCATGATGCTGCGATCATAGTCCAGTTGTCCTTGGTTGACATTTGGAAAGTTTAAGTTTTTCTTAAGCTGGTACGCTGTGTTACCAATAACTGATAATGGACATTTCACAGTGTCAGGCCGGGATCCAAGCACTTCATTTCCATGCAGGAAGAATCGCAGAAAGTCCTCCTCAAAGAAGACAATGCTGTATTATGTAATTATAAGATCAGTCCAGTGGCCTAATAGCCGAGAAAGAATGAATAACTCAAGGGAAGAACGGTCAGAGGCTTAGTCGTGACTCTTGTCTTCCCGATCTAAGAGGAATAATGAGAAGCTCTAATTCTCTTATCAATGCAACCATTGATATTGGAATTAGGGCTGATTAGAGACAGAGTATTGCCGCACAAAGCCCTGCACTCCTATTAAATCTCTGCTCTATGTGTGAGCATTGTGTGATATCTTCTGGAGCCAGAGCAGTTCACTATTCTTTGTTATTCTGTCCGGGGATTCTCTTTATTCATGAGCATGTATAATTATGAAAGGCTTTGTAACTATGTGATCCAGCAGAGCCAGCTCAGCGGGTAGAAAGCGTAACTGTGGTGTGGTTTCCGGTCCCTGGAGAGCACAACCGGTACTGCGTAGAATAGGGCTGTAATCGTAGAAAGGGGGTACAGTGCACTGCCAGTTCAAATTATTTTCAAATTCAATAGAATTGGGTACAGCACACATTGTACTGGTACAACCTTAGAATAGTAAGGTGCAAATAGCGGCACCCCAGTCCCATGGAATTGGACAGAATAGAACCCACGTACCTTTTATCAAGGTGAAGTGTCCGTATTCTCTGCTTGCAATAAATCAATCTAATAAACATTTCCAGGGAACTACCATTGCGACATTATGAAGCAGGACAATTCATAATACAGCAGGGCAATTCATAATGATTCATGATAAATGTCAATAAAAACTCATGGTTCATCACAGTACGTCAAGCCACGTCAGGACCCACAACTGACGACTGTCGCTCAATTCTCATCCCAGGGTTGTTTCGTAATCTGTAGCAAGGAGGAGGGGCTTGCAAATCGACCTAAACCATGTTGCACAATATGTAAGTATGTAAGATTGTAAGCTGTTGAAGAAATCAGGGATTTTGCCACATCCACATCTTCCAATTCTCTTATTCAGAGAAGGTTGATAAGCCTGAATAAGACTGGTCTTGATTCATGACAACAGACTAAAATGTTGATAATTGTAGTTACTGAGAATGTAAGAAGTTTTATTGAAGCGGTTCAGTAGGGTGGTTTTTGTTAATTGTAGCGAGAAGTCAAATGACAGATTAATAAAGCAGTGAGGCGATGACGCCTTAGATCGGCGTTGTGAAGGTCCAAGTAGTGTGGTGATGATGCTGTTGATTGACGTAAGACTCAAGTTTCCTAGTAACTTAGTATTAATCGGATGTAATGAAGTAATGAGTGTATCTGACACAGTGCTGGCATTGAATCATCATCAGTTGTAATACGATATACCGTGTGGTAACAAAGTGGTTATTACAATATATATTACAATATTACACATATTGTCATGGTGTGAATTAGAAATGTAGCATGTGTATTATCACACAGCAGTCATTGTGTACATGCAGGCTACACCCACTCCCATTGGATTGGAATATTAAGCATCATTAACAGTTTTTATACGAAGTACCTTATTGTAGGAAATTAAGCACTCAGAAAATTAAGCACCAATGCCTCGAAAAGGGCTTAATTCCATAGGGCTTAATTCCATGGCTTAATTTTTTTATACCTAAATTTTCAATTAATTTTTGGATCTTAAATGGAAAAAAAGTTCGACATTTTCAGTGATAATGTAAAGCGACGAAAAGACGAAAGTACAGAATCGAAATAATAATTTGATAACAGATGATTGGAAATCATAATGGAACAAATCAAATATTTTTATAATGCCTTGAAATATGCTACTCAAATCTGTTTATATAACAGACGTACATAAAATTGCGTGTGGTTTGAATACATTATGAAGACATTCCATAAAGTTACATGAAATTGATTAATTGAGCCAACATTTAATTAAGCCAACATGTAATTAAGCACCAGACCTCCCAAAAGGGCCTAATTTCACGGTGCTTAATGACGTGTGGGCTTAATTTTTCGAGTGCTCAATTTCCTACAATAAGGTATTATGAATAATTTGATATGAGTTTGAAGACTAAAGTACTAGTTATTGGCAGTAATAGTCTCAGTATCTCAGTATCACACAATATCGAGCATTTCAGTATCGCACAGTAACATTAAACATACCAGTGTTACCACCTCCCCTGTATCTGCCTTGTTAATAAGTCCAGTGTTTCACCACTTGACCGGCCCTCCCACACCACCCCTAATCGATGCCCTGGGGAAGCCCAGGAATGGGATAATGTTATTGTATCTCTCCTGTACAACAATGCATTTAACACCGCGTGATGGGGTTCCCTGCAATTTCCCCGGATTGCATGTCGCAGATACTTTATGAGGGGATATATATATTATGATAAAGCTCCTCCTCGTATTGAGATCAATAGAGGAGTTGACGTCATTGTCTTTGTTTTGAATGCAGAGAGCTCGACTTCAAAACGCTATTTCCTGGTGAGTGACTTGTTCCGATACTATGTGTGATTTATTACACAAGTACACTATTGTCGTAGTTAGACTACTCAGACACAGCCCGTGTAACACCCATGCCAGGGTCAAGGGGTTGTGATGACGGAGTTATCAGGGGTTAGAGTGGTGTGTTGATGACGTCATCATTAGGGGTTTGAGTGGTGAGTTGATGACGGAATTATCAAGGGTTTGAGTGGTGAGTTGATGACGGAATTATCAGGGGTTTGAGTGGTGAGTTGATGAGTTGATGACGGAATTATCGGGGTTTAGGGTGACGAGTTGATGACGGCATTATCATGGCTTAGAGTGGTATATTTATGACGTATAATCGCCTAATATTTTAGTACAGAAAATAACATAATATTATGGAGATCATCGTTATTTAACACTAAAACCCCCGCAATATAGTAATATGCTAATATCAATCGGTGGGTGTTAATAACATAATATTAGAGCTTTAGAGTTTTAATGATGATTACAAACTTTAGTGCCCCATAATATCATGTCGCTCTAACAAGTCTATGAGCATTGAGCATAATCAGTCGCTTATGGACGAATACACCATCAACTTAATATTCAATAAGTTCTTCTCTACAGCAACTCGTCCCTCACGCACACTCCCAGTGTAAATACTTAAATAATTAGCGTGTTGAATGTTGGTGTACATTGTACCTATCATTGTTCAATATAATGAAGAAAGGGGCCTATAAAAGTTTTCTGATGAGAGAATATCGTGGACAAGCTGGCTCTTACATTGTTCCTGTTTCCTGAGACCTAAATCAAAGTTCCTATTTATTTCAAAGAGTGGCATTATCTTTGGCCTCCATTTGGTTAAATGTCTTTATGAGTCCCTGATCATGATTCTGTGTTTCCGGAAAAGTGTATCACATGTTATTGAGATTTCTTCACGAAATAGCACCTGGGATGTTCCTTGAAACCCAGGTCTCAGGGGCCATTGTCCGTATTTAGTGTGAGTAAATAGGGAACTTATTTCATGTGGCTAACAGATTACAGTCTGTGTACTCTCTTTAAATGGAGACTATAACAAGGGTGCACACAAACACTGCCTGGAGGTAACACATTACTATATGAGATTGGGTAAGGAAAGGTTAGGATTTTATCAGAGTTCATAGCATTCACTCACTCAGCATGATTGCAATTATACCCCTAGAAATCTAAGGGCACTCCTAAGGGAGCTTGCCATTCGACAGTTTCATTCTTATCTTTTTAAGTTTCTATCATGTCTTCCCTCATCCCTGCATAACATGAAATAGTTAATTCTCCTACACTACCGTAGTTGTGTTTTCATAAATTGAATATTGCAGCTTGCCATTGCTCTTGAACAGTAGCATAAAAGCATAAAATAAAGAAGTAAACCTAAAAACTCAATTGAAAGCTCTTCTGACATATCCCTAAGTTCTCGTGTCTAAGACGAAGTCTCCAAAAATGAGTGATAGGCAGGTAAAGATGATGTCATAGTCATAGATTAAAATGTTGAATTAATGGCGTTTCGCTGCCTGTTCGTTAAGCGTGACACAAATCACTGACAGTTACAAGGACAGTGAAAGAACCATGATACAAGGTTTTCTGCTTTTTCTCTGACGTGAGATTTACGAAATACGACTCTTCCTCATGCCTCCTCTACCCACATGATTACATGAAGCATAGCTCTGAAAACGCTGCATTTTTACTGAGATCTGCCTTTCCAACTTTCCAAGCCTTCATTGTTATAAAACCCTCAAATGAATATCCGCATATATAACGATATGTTCCAGATAATATAGCCTTGATTTGAAGTTCACCTGGAGGTTTTTGAGGAGTATTCTCTCTACCATTGGGTATATTATGTAAGTCTGTATATGATGGTAGCACGGGGTACCGCCATAATGCAAGGCACCCCGCTCTAGGCTGACAGTTTAACATTCTAAACCCTGATAATGACGTCACATACCTCACACAGCTCATACTATTAATGGTAGAGTGTCAGGTTGTGCTGAGTGACGTACTACAGTAGATTCACAGTGTGTCACGATAGCTCAGCGTTTGTAAAAAGCTGACATGTCATTACTGTCTTCCGCCTGTCAAGAGAGTGAGGGATATTCTACAGCATACCAGCTCTACTGCAGTACTGGAGTAGTCAAAAATACCTGGCAGGGATTGGTTAGAAGTGTTCTAGAGTTTGAAATTCTGGCAGTATCCAAGAAAGAAGAAACCCGACAATGAAATTCCGCGCAGAATTCCTCGGAAGATTCCGCGTGGAATTTTAGATGGAAGATTATTTCTCCTACTTTTATGGTAGAACAGCAATTTAAACAGAATGAAAAATAAAAAGTTTCATGAGGCTGAATCATGTATTCGCAATCATGTATACGAAAAATATTTGATATCAGGAGCTTTCGAATTATCTTTTCCTTATGCATTTCAGCATTATTTGCATCCATTCTTGCCGTAAACGTTCAAGTAGCTCAGAAATGGATTTCATAGTGATATATAACCACTTGCTCTCACAGTCTCGCAGCGTTAAAAATGCATAGGTGGATGGAACAAGGCTGAATTTCCTAGAATATGGAATTCTTCTTATTCTATAAATGATTCGCATCAGCGATGTGCTATTATGATTCCATGCGAAGGTGACACGCACAAGGGTTGTGTAACAATTGGACCTTTTTTGACCCTGACGTCTGCGGACTGGAATACTCTAAATAGTTGAGTCTATGCTACTGATACGGGATAGAATGCCACTTCCAGTTCCACATTCCAGTGACACAGTCTAACACAGTCTATGATAATCTATCACAGTCTATGACAGTCAGTCACTTCCACAGTCTATCATGACTGTGCGTCTTATATGGTACACGATCTTACCATGATGCAAGGTGGTAATACTGGTGTATGTGCACACGCTATATCGTACTATCTAAACCCTACTCTCACAGATAGAAGGTTCAAAGTCACTTACACACTACTTTGAGCTATGATAATGACATCACCAGACCCTCCTATATTCATATCTAACTGCTCAAGACAACACTGTGCCCTTCAGACCTCCTTCTGTGATGATATGATGAAGCACACGATTCATTGGTAGCATTGTTATGAAGAAATCAGCCTTGGTATGTGTGTAGTGTGTAAGAATGTGTGAAGTGCTGTGTGTTTGTACGTATGTAGTGGTTTACAATAGTTTTACAAGGTTTACAATTCAAATATTGGCTAACTGACGTTAGTCACCATATATCAGAATCATATTACTGTATAAACTTTAAAAGCAATATTTAATGATAAAAAACTTAGTTGAACAATAAAAATTGTTAGTGTGTGTGTAGTGTGTGTGAAGTGAAATGCGTCGATCAGGTGATACAACATGGGATGCTGTGTGGAAGTCTGAGAATTAGTTGAAAATGTGAACACTCCCGATGGGCGTGTGCACTCCAGGATTATAATGCTAAGTTACTAGTAACCTTTGCTTTGATAATCACGATACTAATCTGAATCTAGGCTATAATCACATATTATGTCGCAATGGCCTGTTTAAGCTTTTAAGGAGTCCCTCAGTTTCGACTCCTTGTTTTACAGCAAGGATCTCCACTGAGGGCACCGAGTTAGGCACCTAGCCACTACTACTAAGACACAAGTAACTAGTAACTTATAATGGCTAAGTGCTTCCAGGGACAATTCTTGGCAGAGTTCCGTTACTAGAATCTAATAATCTGGTGAGTCGCTTGAAATTAGTCACTCTCCACTAGTCACATTGGTTAATATTGGTACACCTTGGTTAATATTCAATATTGAGGAACACTGTTATACACAGGCCAGAATTCAATATTTTGAGATGCTGAAAATTTGAACAGTTTTCCGTATAATGATAATTTGAGATTTTTGCGTAGTTTTTAGAAGCGTCTTCGGCAGTATCCAGGCAGCCGAACTGTAAACAGTAAAATTACAGTGTATCCAGAATGTATCTCACTAAATCATGCAATTTGAGGAATAGTGAATCTGCACACGAGATTTCGAATCGGCGGCTACAGTTTCTCAGTACAGGAGCTTGAGAGATCATCATATTAGTTAAACATGGGTATGTTGATGACGTCACATCGCCTATTTGAGAAGTGTTACCGCTTGCATGATGACTTTTAGTGGTGGTCTCTTGCCATATCGCAGGGAAAAGAGTATTTAACTGCTATCAGTGAGTCACTGTTTACAGGATACACCAAAGTGTGATTTAAACTCTTACTCGTGTTTAGTCAATATCGGATGCTAAAATGGGTCATTCTACTTTTGCATTCTGTTTCACAACACTCTTTTTGCTTTTTTGGATACTGCTCTCAACAGCACAATCCATGAATAACCAGGCTTGAGCAATTCCCTTGCTTTCTGATAGATTGACAGAATCCTTGAGCCCATTCAAATGGACAATAACAATGTGTTTAATCCATCAATCCACTACTGACTAATCAGTATAAATACATAAATGAGGACATTGCGCAATCCCATTATGTGCCCTCTTTCCGTTGTGAAACAACAGATGAGTCATCATAAGTCGTGTAATATGTTCAGCAATTAACGAAAGCTTTGAATGTCTTTTCATCTACTCTGAATACCGCAGTACGGAAGGGCAGCAATATGATCAATTTATATGTCTCTATAACGACTAATAGTTATGTGCAACATGTTCATATTACTAATTGATATTACATTTTCACATTTTTCACATTTTTAAGACCACGACTTGAGGTTTTTTTTTAAATATATCGTCCATGAGAGGCCTTGGAGCAAAAATAGAGATTTTAAACTTGATGAACGTAGCCTTATCTCGTTTTGTGTCGACGAGCTGGACATTTGAGTGTACTTGTTTGTCAAAATATGATGAGAAATGGCCGAGTAGCATATGGTCAGATTGGCGGAGCTGGCTTTGTGGCCTCTTTAGGTGGTGTAGTGCGCACTATTAACTGAATATAACATGGTCCTAATTATAGGGACATTAATTGCATATTCTAAGAATTAATATTTCCATTATTAATTGAAGAATAGACTACGCTTTACTGCGTATTCTAGATGTCTCTACGAGTTGGTGAGTCTCCATGTTCAGTGCAAGTCTGGCATGCTCTGGTTTATATAATGCTACAGTTACTAGGATTGTTATACGATCATTACAATAATCATATACCAAATTACACTCCGACATTACATTCAGCAATAAAACATTAAATATATATTTTATTATGAAGCCCAGTCCTTCTGTGTCTCGTACTGTATATATGCTTTGGCTGGAGATATAAATATACACCGAGTCTGCGTCATTATGATTGCTTAAAAGTAGGAAGTTGATGACGCAACTCCGCAATTTGGGAGCGTGTACACTTTGAAGAAGGCTACCAAAAGGAGCTTAATCACATCGTAAAAAGAATTTGCAATAATACAATAAATATACTCGTGTAGGTACATTAGTCTCTTCTTTCTCGCGAGCACTTCAAAGCGACCCACAAACTCCGGAAAGGTTATAGTGACGTCATTATCAGGGGTAAGAATGGGGCGTTGATGACGTCAGAGTGTAGGGTGCGCGGTGCAATTGGCACCTGTGAATGTTTTGTGAGAATCTAGATTGGAATTAAAGTGGGTCCTTTGTCACATGAAAATCACGGGATCGAAGTGTTTTGTGACCTCAAAGAGTTTTGTGTGAATTATGGGACTGTGCTCAAAGAGTTTTGTACCAAATTACATTCACTCGTAATTCAGCAGCTGCTGAACCAAAGTACCGGTTCTGGAAAGTGCCTTCTATTTATTTCATGATTTATAAGAAGCCTTTCAAGTTGAGGCTTTTTAATGTTCCTCTGAACAGCTTTATAGAGGACAAGTAACATGGTATAATCTGTGTTCTAGAAAATTCCCCTCATTCTCACATGATCATATGATTATTATCAAGTTCCATGAAGACACTATTTAAATCAACAACCTTACGAACGTTGATTTTTCATTACAAAATATGTAGAATTGATGCTCCATTGTCAGCTAATTGGTATTAGGTTAAGTTATCCCCTTAATCTGGTTTACATCTGTACAACATATTTTCAAACGGAATCTGTTGGATTCTTGTCCTTGACAGAGGTATTATAGGACTCTATACCTCTATGATGGAGGACTCTATGATAGAGTTATAGGACTCTGCAACAATGCAACATTGTGTTGTAAATTATAATTAAATAATAGGTATTGATTAAGTTGATAATAACTATGAAAAAGAGCCGAAATCACACTCAGTTTTGCTTTCGTTCCACCGAACAGACTGTTAATTCTTCTCGAACATTCCATCATTAAAAGTTAATTAACGGTTTATATTTCAGTTTGTCAGTTCGTGGTGCACAAGCGATGCCACGAGTATGTCACCTTCGCCTGTCCTGGGTCAGACAGAGAGTTACCAGGGGTGAGTGTGAGGATGCATTCCACTTTTATACTCATTTCTTTACAAGTTTACAGAATATCACATTCTGTAAGGTTTTTATAGGTTTTCTACGTTTAAAAACATATTATGGAATTTTCGGGTAATTTTGAAAAACCAAAATCTGATACTTTCCACAGCCTTCTTTATTCCAATTTCAACTCGTAACTGTCATCACTGTCAGTTTTCAGCAACGTATTTATAACCAGTGTGAATATAATTCTACCACAAGCCTGGTTAGCTCAGTCGGTAGAGCATCAGACTTTTAATCTGAGGGTCACGGGTTCGAGTCCCGTATCAGGCTCAATAACTTTTGATCATTAAGTGGAATAAATATATCTCATCTGATAGAAAACTCCGTGTTTTAGTACCTCAAATAGCTTCAATGGTGCACAAGCCTGGTTAGCTCAGTCGGTAGAGCATCAGACTTTTAATCTGAGGGTCACGGGTTCGAGTCCCGTATCAGGCTAAATAGCTTTTGTTAATGAAATGCTGAGAGAGCCAAATGATGATTATAATCCGCGGACATAGAATTACTTATCTGGGAAATTGATATTTTTGACCATATCAAATTCCTGCCACCAGCTGACATTTCAATCATTTGAATTAGCCATTAGCTGCACCTCGTATCAAGGTAGGAACTGAGCTCCATATGGCACACAGCAGCAGCTATTGTATTCATATAACATTACACACAGGTGGTGGCCGCATATTACTCCCTTGTTAATCTTCTGAACAGATTTCTTTAAATCATGAAACACTCACTTTAAAAACGTCTGATGGTTAAAAATGAAAACTCAGAATTCTTGGAATTGGAAGTTTCCAAATACTTTCGCAGAATATTTTCTTGTGTTTCATTACGCTCAATGAACAGCTTTTTAAATAATGTAGTATTAAATATCGTTGAGTACTACAGTAAAACACGACATTTACGGCTGCATTAAAAGTTTGAATGTAATTCACTCGGTACATTTCATCAGAGCCCAGAATTATGCACACACTCGGATGCCTTTTGTTTGAGTCCGACAAAGTACACAATGCGCAACTCCTAAACTCCTAAACTTACCATTAAATAGACTAGACACGCCTTACTGACTACTACTCCTGAACTTAAAAAATTAAGCTGCTGGACACGCCCTATTTCGCATGGTCGGTTACATTACATTGTAATTCGAGCTGTGTTTACAAAATACAAGACCTAGAGTTTTTGTGAAATTAACATTAGAGTCCTAGCTGGGATCAGAATAACTAAATGAGTATAGGGTACCGTGTTGGTTTGTTGACTTTTATTTAGCTGGCCTTTTTCAACGGGCCTCTCGGACTAAAACAAAGTTTTTGAATTTAAGGGCCGGTTCAACTCGTTTTTGGCCTTATGAGGAGCCGGTTTAATCATGATCAAGCTAGATCTTGCTAATGTTCCTCACAATATCCATTATTGTGTGTATTTATTTATCTATACAATACAATGCTGCGTGTCTATACAAAGATACAATCAATTATGTGTTTAACTCCAACACTGCTTAATCACATTACCACATTCCTGGGACACTTTTTAACACTGATTTGATGATCATTGCCTATCACAGAGATCTGTTACACATATCAAATTGCATTATCCCTCTGGTCCTCGTTCAGCTATAAGCTTATTATTACAACGCTACCCTTTCAGATTATCAGGCCTTAATTCCCTTCTTTAACCGTGGCCTATAGGCCTTAATTACCCTTTCAATCGTGTAAACTGCCAACCCACTTTTAGAAGGATGTCTAATGTCTATATAGCTATATAGGTATAATATGCCTACCAATTATGCACATTATACTCTCTGTATGCAGTATGCACTAGTAATCATACACATCAATAATCAGTTAGTATTATGGTCATTGTACGGTGCTCATACCATTATGAACATTTATCATTTTATATGTTAATTTAATACGCTGCTCAATAGCATGCAAGGGCAGTTACATGGTGGGCACAAGCATTCTGACATAACACTGTGGAGACCTCTTGACAAGAGGAAATAAGACCCTCTGAATTCATCACAAGATTATCATGATTATGATTGATGTTGCTCTTAGCCCTTTTTCATGCGGAGTAATCAGTCCCACATGTGCAATGGAGAGTCTGGAGAGTCTGCCTCTCGAGGTAGTATTATCCTACTTTGGGGAATAGCCGGACTCCGGAGTTCTCGTAGATCTGTGCCCAGTATTAGGATCAGAATTGAAAAGTCGAGAAACATCGGATTGCAATTTGAAGCCCTTCATCTGTGTCAAGTTTTTAACAGTATTGCCACAAACCCTGCAAAAGGACTTAATTTAATCGCACATATGGCTGTTTTACTGACATTGTCTTTAATGGTAGTGTGAAATTCTTTCCGTAAGTTCCCAGGGTAATAATCTTCCAATTATCTCTCTCGATTACTGGAGCTAATTGAAATGATCGAAAGGATTAAATCATTTATCAAAATTCGAATACCAGGGTTAAATTTTAAATCCAAACTTTTGCAAAAAAAATCTTATCCCACGGATTGAAGGCGCCAGACTCACCATGCGCTTTATCATTGGCTCTTGAATCACAGAATATTATGATCAGCCACGATCACTAAGTCACTTTGCAGAATAATTGACATATTCCAGTAAAAGGAGAGACTTTCGTTTTTGCCCTTCTTGCTAGAGCAGAAAATCTTTTGACTGATAGTTGCTTAATAAAAGGTCCTTATAATTTATAACCTTTACAAATGACCCTTTTTAAAACTCCTGTTCAATCTTCAGAACGCAGCACCACACAGTTTCCAGAGTAAAACGTACAGTTCACCAGCCTTCTGCGACCAGTGTGGCTCCCTGCTGTACGGATTAATCAAACAGGGACTCGAATGTACAGGTCAGTCTGTGTGCAGGCAAGTGTTTGTACAGATCAGTCTGTGTGCAGGCAAATGTTTGTACAGGTCAGTCTGTGTGCAGGCGAATGTGCAGGTATTCAATGACAATGAACAGTGAGTGACAGAAAATGTACAGCGGGTGACTGGCAATGTTAATTAAGTTTATCGTGAGTGACTGTACACTGGCTCGATGGACAGGTTAGTAAAGTTGAAGTTTGTAATAAATTCACTGTATTCACTCACCAATTCTCAAGACTTCAATACTAACTGCACAGAATGTTCTAATTTTAACATGCCCAATGCACCTAACTTTAGGACCCGATTCAGGAATCTCTATCATCCATCATTGACCTACCTATTGAACTGAAAATCGACCGCTCTTCAATATTTTGAGTTAACTGTTCACCAACGTCAGGTTGTTAAATTTTGAGGGCTATAAATGGCTTTGTCATGTTTTGGAATGGAGAAAGGTCATTAAATTCGCTGACTTCTATAACTTTCTGGAATAAAAGAAAATGTACTTTCTACTTACCGGCTTCAGATTTGTCGCAAAGATACGTGTGTGTTGTCGTAAGAGTTCTATGCTGGGACCATTATGCTCAGTCATTTCGCCATAATGGTACAGAAGAGATCTCTTGCACCAGAATATTCCTGACGATGCAAGGCCAGCTATCTTTCCATGGCATAATGAAGGTTACCCAGGTTACCAAACTGTGAGGTAACACTGTTCTTCTTTTCTTCGGTCTGTGAAAATTTACAAAATTAAGCTGTGAAGGTCTACGTTTGCGTAATCTGCAGCATAGGAGACCAGTATTAAGAGCCTATAATACGTGTTCTAGATGATTAATGACGCAAGGGGCCAGTGCTATGTGGCTACGTAGGTAGAAGGACGTAGGACTGAGCTAAGAGCTACGTAGCACTGCGCAACAGGATCAACAAGGATCTATTGAGCAATTTGCAATGAAGGATCATGACTATGAGATCGCCTAGTAAAATAATGAAAAGTATAAGGGTAAAACGGAAATCCAAACTTTGTCAGATATGTCAGGAATTTAACGTCTCAGGTTTCGAAGGATGAGGTTAGAGTTACTTGAAACTTCCGCAATATTTTATGAGGCCACAATTGCACGCACTCATCTGCATCTTTGAAATTCAAATGATTCTCCAATCGCTCGTCCCTTCACACACTCCCTTGCCTCCCAAGACGTTCAGGTGACGTGTGACGTAGTCAGCTCACACTCTTGCATCTGTTAAACGGTGTGTGAACTGTGATGCCTCCTATCACATTGTAACGATTATTACCGATTATCGGATTTTAACGATTATCATATTAGTGGCATCCCCCGAACTCTATAAGTCTATACTGCACAGGATCCTTCATGTTATTCTGTAGTTTGGAGGATTGCCAAGGATTTGCTCATCCCTCTTCACTATAAGTAAAGAAGGCGATGTGGCGTCACCATTTAACGGTATAACCCATGATACTGATGCCTGTTGTTTGAACTATAAATGCCCAGGACAATTGCTCTCGTCCCGTGTGGAATTACGACTAATGGGTTGCACATATAATTAATGATAATGAAATGGAAGACTTACCGCGGGATACCTGCTCGAGTTTTTAAAGAGTTACTGAGTTGTGAGAGTTAACTGTGGATGTTTTCATAGCAGGGATTCCGTCTACTTTCATAGCTCTACTGAGGGCATCTGAACCAAGGAGATTACAGCTGATTTATGAAGTTAATGGCTGGCACATATTTGGAATTACAGTATGCTTGAAACTCATTGAAATTTTACAGCTATATTTCAAAGAAAAGAAATATCTTTATATTATGTTTATTGTGCTACCAGTGCAAGACGCAGGTCTCTGGAATTGTTTTAAATCATTTCGTGGAGTGGAGGGGGTGTGGTCAGGTTATATTCAAAATGCTCCGCTACCCTAGAAATTTGACAAGTTTTTCTCCATTATATTCATACTCCAATTTTCACCTTGATTGACGTCAATTTGGGGGCAATTTCGCTGAAAAAGGCATGGACTACTGGGCCTCTAATTGCTTTGTTCTTGTTAATTTCTCCGTCATACTACTAAAGTGTAGTAATAGTGCAGTAGTAGTGGAATTCTTCAGGGGGCGCTAGCTGACGAAGAATAAAGACATGGATTGGTTCTATGTTCTGTGATGATGTGTACAAATCAAATTGAAGATCAAAGAATCGGATCTGATATGAGCATTTGAGGAATACTCTGAACTACCCGTGTATTCGATCCTTAGCCCTTATTGAAAAGTCCTATATCATGGAGCAGAGCCAAAAATCCTTCCTAGAACCGTCCACTTCCCTCTGCTAACAGGGCGCTGTCCACCTTATGATTTTCTTAGGAGGAATTATCTGTCAGATTGATCTTGTAATATCTAAACTGAAAGATGAGTAGCTGAGGGTAGTTTACATTAACATCTTACTACCGGCTGAAAGTGAACATTTCCATGCTTTGTTACCATCGCTAATTTTACTGAAAATGAACAAAGAAGCACTTAAGTACTTAAAATTTAAATTAATTTATTACCTGGTAAGTGGTGAGGCTCTGGTGCTAGGTAAGTATTGATACCAGGAAATTATACCCTCACAAAACCAGGTAAGATTCTTACAAAACGTTGAATATTGATTAATACTCTATTGTTATTATTCTCCATCCTACTACCTACCTTACCCTGCTATAAAAGAATATTAATAAGTAGGTCGTATCTTATTCATTTGTAATTAAAAAGAGCAATTGTAGCATTGTTTCTGAATTAAAGTAAATAAAGCAATTTGTGGAACTTCATAACGTTACATCCTCTTCTCTTATAATATTATATTCAAATACGATGTTAATAATGGTAACATATATCATTGGGCTCAGAAAAAACATTTGGGCTAAGATAAAATCTGGCTAAGATGAAATCTGGCATTTCAGCGTGTGAGTAGATAATTAATGTATAATTAAAACGCGATTGATATCAGGCATCTGCCATTCCCATTGATGATTGATATACTGATACAAAATAATTCCAGCGTGCGAGAAGATAATTAATTGATTAATTGACCCTGCCATATTTCAGCGTGTGAGATGAAGGTACACCACCACTGTGAGAAGAACACGCCCCAACTCTGCGGGATAGATCACACGGAGAAGAGGGGCAGGTTGGAGGTGGAGATAACGGCCACGGAGGAGAAAAACGACACTGGGACACTTTACATCAAGATTAAGTTATGGGACACAGGGACACTCTAAATCAAGAGTAAGTTGTGTTGCTCAGGAATCCGGAGTCCTGGGTGGCCCAGCCTTGCAGTTGTAAGCTGTGAGGGGTACGTGGGCCGAAACCCCTCCGTTTCCCTTTGTCACCTGCTGATGGGACATCTACATCGCAGATGGCAGGGAAACCTTACAACTGTAGGGTAACCGCTGATGATTCACAGTTTAGTCTCTTCTGCCTCTCATGTCAATCCTTGAATTAGAAAATCGATATGCAGTATTTTGTTAATTGTAGTATACCCATACACCTCTATAGATAAGACATTGGATTATTGAACACAAGGACACCTTACATCAAGAGTAAGTTATAAGACACAGGGACACTTTACATCAAGAGTAAGTTATAAGAAACTGGGACACTTTACATCAAGAGTAAGTTATAAGACCCTGGAACACTCTATATCAAGAGTAAGTTATTAGACAAAGGGACAATTTTCATCAAGAGTAAGTTATTAGACACAGGGAAGGGACACTTTACATCAGGAGAAAGTGAAGGTCAGCACATCAGGTGTATTTTAGTTGAGGGCTCCCAATGCCTGTAGTCGCGCAGGCTGCCTGAGTGCTATTCAAACATTGAACTTCACTTGATTTTAAGTTTATATTTGAATAATTCTACAGCCCTGTCTAGAGTTTTTTAAATCACTCTCCTGAGAAAGTTTCTCAAGTTCACTTCGTAAAAGGTTCATTTCAGTTCCAAGTTCTCTGATTCGTCCCTGGGGGGGCTGTGTATAAAGTGTGCGATGTAATGAGTTTTCTAATTGTATATTCTTCTGCCCCCGCTATTAGCCCATATTGGGCCCACCTGCTACGACTTGGCAGTACGGTGCTATCCCTTGCTTTAGTGACGTGTAAAGCACGTGACCCCTCACGTGGGTTGCTATGGTGACGTGATAGTCACGTGACATAGATCACGTGATCTCGGTGTTTCCTCGTCTTCTCAAATACACGGCCGTCACATGTTATGTTTTACAAAGACTGCGCCGTGTTTGGTGCCTCCACTGAAATACGTTTGTCTGCTGAAGTCTCAGCGAAAGCAGGTACAAAAGCGAAAAGTAATCATTTTTGTGGCGTTAAATAATGAATTTAGAAGTATTTGAATTGCGAACTTTCTCCATATTTGACGTAGTACAATATAAATAATTAAGAGATATTGTTATTCAATGAGCTAGGGCGGCTAGCATTGTTACGACACACAATGGGTGACTTGACTGGGCACTGTTGATCTTAGCGCTAGCAACTCCAAGGACTTAATGAAGCTCTGGGACCTAATCAAGCTATAGGGACTTACAAAAAACACTTGGGACTTACATAGGATGCGCCGAAAAACCCATTTTGACTATTGCCACCCCTAAGACCCTCTGCCCTTTCATTCAACCATTAGTGAAGAATTTGACATTTGTGACTTAGAAAATCAGGGGAATGAAGAAAATTTTAAGACTTACAAATTTAGAAGATAGGTGAGTACTTTATTAGAACTGTGGGACTGGCCCCGTAACTTCGTGAATTTGACAGATCCTGAAAGTTGCCGATGTCCCGGTATAGTAATTATTACACTGCACTACTATTGCTGGTTATGACTATGCAAGCTCAAGGAGTTTCCAATCGATATCATGACGTCATTATCAGCTCATCAACTAATAAACCGATGACGTGTAGCTATCTACTGGATACACTACAGTCTACTCAGCATATAATGAAGCCTTACTGTAATCCGTACTGGAAGTGCCTCTATAGTCTTTGATACCAAATGATATGAAGTACATTTTAACACCGAGCAGCAATTTAGCAAATTAGTAAGACCGTGTATGTTGGAGAGTATGTTAATCTGGAGTGTTTGACGTTAATCTGGAGTGTATGTTAATCGGAGGAGGCGTGCCGGCATTGTTACCGGACATTGAGAGCCATCTTAGTGTCATTGGAGTAGAATAGCTAATCTCAAAGTGTCATTGGAGCATTGTAGTTGAATAGTTGCTCATAGAGGCATGTCAATAATGTGTGGCATGTGTTTGGCACTCACCCCAATATTATGATAGCTGCTGCGTTCCTTGTTACGTTATTACGTTATTGATAACATGGATCCATCGAGATTGAGACAGAAAAAGACCACATTGTAGCACATTAAGACTTTGAGACATTATTAAGACCCTCCAAGTCAGTAACTTCTAATAACTCTGCAGTCGAGTGTAGATATTTTAGAATATGGAGCTGACTGCTGGAGCTGCAGCCAAGTTCTGGACGCCTCTGTCACTTTGGAATGTCGAATTGACATACTAGTTAAATATGCTGCTGTGTCTACACAATATCTACTGTACAGCTGGACTCGCTGTCTCCAGGTGCTTCTGAGAGTGCCCAACCAGGCAATATTCAACTGTCAGAATATTACAAGATGTTAATGTTTCTTGCACCTTGCCAATGTTATCGACATCTTTGATCTCTTCAAACGCCTCCTTGCTTCTTTGATATGCCCCAGTTCTGCTAATTAACTGTCAGTACCTTCATCATGAAGATGATGAATCATCATGACTCATTAATTTGAATTCATCATATTATTGTGGTCTTTGTGTGTGATATGTCACTCTATTGACTAATTGAGTCTATGTGTGCTGTGTTTTATGAGCAGGTAGACAGCAGAGCTTTTATCAAGTTTATATTAGCGGGGTGACGTAATCAACGCACCATTCTAATCCTTGATAGTGACAGCATCATTGCACCGTTCTAATCCTTGATAGTGAAATCATGCCTAAGAGATGAGTGTTCAACCGTCAGACTAACAAGATGTTAATATTTACTAACTTAATAACCACATAACCGCAAATCACATACAAAATTCACAGACCGTATTATAGGTCATCTGCGAATAATATTTGGTTTTTGATCAACAGTTCTCCAATCTCCATTTTAGATACTGATAATGACATCACACTTAACTCCCAGGGAAGAGACAATCTGCCGTCCAAAATCTACTATTGTCGAATCACAAAGCTTACATTATTTGTAATTTGGTTATGGGCCAAACCACGTTTGGACCTTTGAGTACTGCGCCTTTGTTGAAAGTTAAAGCCAAAGGCTCGACCATTGTTAAGATTTAGATGTTTGGTCGCATAGCTAAAGACTTGGTCATTGTTAGAGAGTTAGAAAGTTTGCTCCGTGTGGGAAACCTTCTGTAACGTCGCAAATCATTGGGCCGCTAACATAAGAGTCATTTGTTTGTAATATAGAGAATCATGCATAATTTCATTGGCTATTATAATTTAGATTTCCTTATGATAATTATACTGCAAAGCAGTGGAAAATGTGACTTCTCGGAGTAAATTGCGGCCAAATTGCGGACCCTATTTCACCGAGTCATGAGTATCCGACAGTCAACTGTAGATATTCTGAACCTGACTGAATACTGCACCTTACTGACTGTACTGTACCCTTTCAATATTGTAAAATTTGCATCAGGTGAACGCAGCTTACAAAATACCCATAAAACTAGATGATTGGTTCGTAGACGATATTCTAGCGTCTAGAGAATGTGTCATGGTTTCGGTTTCTATTCCCAGAGTGTGTTATATTAGTTCAGTATAGGTTTAAAGTTTAAACATCGCAGTTAATCAAGTTAAAAGTTGAGTAAAGTTTAAACCTCCCTCAGTTAAACGAGGTATCAACCTGATTCCCATGGACGCTAACGGGTTGTCTGACCCGTATGTCAAGATAAAGCTGATACCTGGCCCTGATCAGTTAGCCAAGCAGAAAACGAATGTCATCAAGAAAACCCTGGATCCGGTGTGGAACGAAAACTTCAACATGTGAGTTCAAAACTTACTTTCAACATGTAACTTGCTTGTAAAACTTGTAAACTTGCTTAACATGTGAGTTCAAAACTTACTAATCTGGGGTTACTACTTTGAACATGTAATATGTGAGTACGTATTGCAGTAACTGAGTCAATGTTCGTGACAAACATATTGCGATAAATTTCAAAATTTGTCACAATTTTAAGATAAACTTCACAACTATCAAAATGACATCAAGAAAGCTTGGTCATTTTGTTCAAATATCGTTTAAGAGGTGTTACAGTTTAGCGCATAAACCAACCAGAGCAGGTCAAACTGATTGACGAATGCTATATTATTTGGCAATGTATGAATTTGCATTGTACCCTGTATGCTGTGCAGGAGATAAAGAATGAATATTTTCCAATCTCTCCTTCCCTACAAAAGATCAAAAACAGGAGATATTGTACTACTGTATATTGTAGAAGATATTGTATACTGTGACTTGTGTATTTTGCAGTGTACTCTTTGCACTGTATACTGCGTCTTCTGGTGTGTACCTTAGGACTTTTGAACTGCAATACACTGCACTACTGTACTTTGTATGCTAGGGATATTGTACATAAGGTCAATGTACACTCTAGAGCATACACCATACCTAGAGTTTGATATATCAGATTGTGTGCCTGTCTCTCATAAAGCCTGACGTCATGACAAGTAGGTGTTAAATGGGTGTGATTGGTCCAATATAACTCAATGGGCGCGTGTGATTGGTCCATTGAGAAGGCATCGTGCTCTACTTATGTGGGATACAGATTACTAGCCTTAGTACAAGCTATGTCTTGTATTATGTCTTGAGAAGGCATGCTTTCATGGTTCACAGATTCAGTGGTTAGCAAATGCTTAATGTTAAAAAGATGTTTTTGAACTGGACTCTTGTTTTCAAATTTGACCCTTGTCCGAATTGGACGGTGGAGTAGAATTAGCCATAATAAACATCGAACTAAGAACGAAGAAACCCTTTTTCCGGATTTATTCATGTCAGAATGCCGCATGCTGTGCGTCCCTGTTTGTGTGCGCGCCATATAAGGCTCCGTAACATGGAGTACTAGTCTATAAGATTTGCCGTACAGCATCTCTTATAGTCTTTCAGTGTCTTCTGTCTGCATATACACAGAAACACACACACATTCCTCTAAGCTTCTAAGAGAAGAGAAGAGAAGACTCCCCCGGATCAGCCTCACAAAGTGAACTTATTAATTACCTCATTGTACTCCTCCTTTCATCTCTTTGTCTCCCCTCCCTCCTTGGATTGTGGAGGTATGGAGTAAAGGATTGTCCCTTGAGTTAACGGTTCATCTCACCAACTATTCTACATGTAGAATTACACTCACTTGCTCCCAGGTCCATTGTACCGCATTCACAGGATATATGTTAACGGCTCTACTACCAGCAGCTACCTCCTCTGTAATATTTATACGTTTCATTATGTAACTACTGGTATATTCAAGGGAGAAGGATTAGACTTAGAATCGGAGTAGAATAGTGTGTCTGTGATTTAAGACCTGGATCACCAGTAATATGTGTTCTATCGGAAAAGGGTTTATCTCTTCTCGGTCCACACAGTCATGTCTGATATATTGGTACTAGAAAATATATACTTCATCACTTGAATAGGTACATTGGAAACGTTTCATAGTAGCACCTTGAAAGCTAGAATATGAATAGGAACAGTCTTACAGTTTTTGAAAGATCTGTTTGTTTCATTCACGGAGTGTCGCTGAAGGAAGACAAGAGGATTCTAATAGAGGTCTGGGACTGGGATATGACTTCCAAGAATGACTTTATGGGGTGCATGAGCTTCAGTATCAAGGTGAGTTAGTAAGAAAGTTAGAAGTGCCCTTCCTATTGGCTGGGTTCTACGTAGAAATGTCTACAACTTTAGTCGCTTTTGATGGTGAGAACTTTTCTTTTGATATTGCATCTTAAGTTTTGAATCTCTAAGAGCTTTAAAGCGATTTATAAATTTTTGATATTTATTTTATTTATTTATAAACGTCTCGTAACCTCAAATATTCTATGAAGAATTGGAATCCATGATTTAACGACTTTTCTATGTACTCAACCTGGTTATTTCACCGGATTTCAGTAAATGAATGAAATATATCACGGATATTGAAGTTCCCAAACAATTTCATAATTCGAGTTCTTCTATTACTTTATTATTTGTATTATCCCGCTTCATCCAAATTTGAGTAATTTTGATCATTTAGTCGGTATGTTGGTATTTACCGCCACTATCGCTTGTTGGAACTTCCTAGGTCAATAGGTCCTTTATATCATGGAATGAAAGCAGGTTAGGAGTTAAATTTGCAAATTTGTCGCGACTGCTTTATGACTATCGCCAGTCGCCCCACTAAATTCAAACTTTGAAACATTCTAATTAACGATGTCTCTGTGTAAGTTGTTTAAAACATTCTAGTATGTGCTTTAGAACAGTGCACTATGTACTCTATCTGTTTGAATCTTTAAATAATGCTCGCTCGTAGAGCATTATGTGTTACTACTACTATATAGTAATCACCTCTTGGGATGTTACTGTTAAATTTAATAGGTGAACGAACGGAATTCCTTAAAAATACATAGCTATGGCTCTGCAGCGTTCTACATTACATGTATACTGTATAGTGCCGTGTCTTCATCGGCATTTTTCTAGACGCAAATGCAGGCGCTTCTCTATTGAGAAGCGTGCCGCACACTAAAAAGTGATGCTCTAGTTTCTCAGAGGTAATTACTGCTTTAAGTTACTCAGTTCTGAGGAATTCATTCAGAAGAAAAACCTATGATTTGGAATTCGAAATTTTACCGTTGCAATTATATGGTTATAGATACGCACCCAATAAAGGCACACCAAAATTATCTGAGAGCCTTCGTTCTCTCGAAAAAAAACTCCCAAGCACAGGGATGAAATGAAAATTCTTGCACATGAAAATTGATGTTCTAGTTTCTCAGAGGTAATTACTGCTTTATAGTCAAAGACCAAACCCCCAAAAAAGCTCAGTCGTTAGATTTCTTTGTTAAAAGCGTTTTCTCGACTGATTTCGGTAATTAAGACCATCAAAAACAAAATGGGCCTTGTTGCCAACGAAAATTTTGTTGGCAACAGGCCCAAATCGGCCACGCCCTTTTTTCTGTTATACGCTTGGCTGATTTTCTGTATCTCGGCCCAGGAAAGTCGTAGAGACTTCGTTTTGGGTGCAAAAGAATCGCAAAGGCCATGTTTCTATACAATTCTTCCTGAATAAATGCCCTTAAATGCTCAGGAACAAAGTTATTGGCGAAAAACTAATTTTTTGGTCATTCGCAAGACATGGCGGATGCAATTTTTGTATCTCGGCCCAGGAAGGTCGTAGAGACTTCGTTTTGGGCGCGAAAGAATGGCAAAGGTCATGTTTCTATACAATTCTTTCTGGATATATGCCCCATAGTGCTCAGGAACAAAGTTATGGGCCGAGAACCACTTGTTCAGTGAAGCGCAATACACAGTTCAAAGGCAATTTTTGTATCTCGGCCCAGGAAGGTCGTAGAGACTTCGTTTTGGGCGTAAAAGAATTGCAAAGGCCATGTTTTTATACAATTCTTCCTGAATATATGCCCTTAAATGCTCAGGAACAAAGTAATTGGCGAAAAACTAATTTTTGGTCATTGGCAAGACATAACGGATGTAATTTTTGTATCTCGGCCCAGGAAGGTCGTAGAAACTTCGTTTTGGGAGCAAAAGAATCGCAAAGGTCATGTTTCTATACAATTCTTTCTGGATATATGCCCCATAGTGCTCAGGAACAAAGTTATGGGCCATAAATTGATTTTCAGTCATTTGCCAGACATGGCAAAGGCAGTTCTAGTAGTAGTATCTCAGCCCAGGAAGTTCGTAGAGTCTTCGTTTTGGACGCAAAGAAGCAGTAATGGCTATGTTTTTATAGGACTTGTTATTAATAAACATATTATGGCATACAATACACCGGAAAAGAGCTATGGCAATACACTGATTTTCGGTCTTTCACAAGACATGGCGGATGCAATTCGTGTATTTCGGTATCATAACTCGGCCCAGATAGTTCGTAGATACTTCGTTTTGGACGCAAAAGAATAGAAGAATAGCTTAGTCTTAGTAAAACGGCCAGGGTTGGTTTAATCGACCAGGCCGGTGGCAGCCATGCTGAGCATGGAGACTATCCCTAGTACACTATTCGAAGGGTGTGAACTCCTGGGTGGTTTTTAGGCCACCCGAGTGCCAGGGATATTCTGAGCTGAGAGCAGCCAGTCTGTCCAGGACCTCTCTGAACCGGCAAGCTGCCAACGCCCATGGCATCAATCAGACTGTAAAGCAAGACGAGGCTTGCTCGCAGATTAAGTCAGAGATCTGCCGACAGTGGCTATGTACCAGCTCTGACCCAGCCAGACTGTGTAAATAATATTCCCATTGATTGGGATTTAACTGGGCTCAATGGGCAAAGCCCAGTTCCAGGGTGCAGCCTGGAACAGAAGGAAGGAACAAGAAGAGCAATGGTCATTTTCATTATATGCAACAAGCCCTAAATTACATGCTCTAAATTTACATGTGTCAAGCGTTACCCTTCAAAGTTCAATTGAAAGACCATTGCTGGTTTGATTACGGGCCTGCCTACCGTACTAAGGGCGAGGGATTCATCTCGAGTCTATGCAGCCTGGCAGTTCACTCAGCCGAGCAAACACGAAACTGGGCAGGAGCAATAAATAAGAAGCTGCCCATTACAATTTATTTTAATCCTTATATTCCTGTCATTGGCTGTTAAGTGTTACAGCTGTTTGAATGGACGTAAAATCTTCAAATAAAAATGAAATCAAAACTCTGCAAACTCGCTTTTCGTCCCATAACTCTGTACATGAGTATTCTAAAGCATATGATTATTGACAAGTCGCACATAAACACGACCATTACATGGAGAAAGTCTCAAACATCAAGGGTACCAGAGGCATCCCTGCAGCTGCAACCCACCAATGCCGTAAGTGGTTTCCGGTGACCAATAAGCTGGCAGTGCCCCTCTGGGGCATGGTTATTGGTTACCCCTACTTTACAATAGAATGCAATGACTGTAACCATAACAATATCCCCCAGAATCACACTTAACCCGAACCCCTTACCCTAACCCTGACCTAGAGTACTAACTATAACCCCTTATCTATGGCCTAGAAGCCCTCTTAAGTTAAACCCTGGCTCATATAAAGATATAACTTAATAACAATTACCGGTACCCTAACTACAGCCCAACCCTAATCCTCGCCCCCTAAGGGTTAGTAAGGGTCAGGTTGTGGGGTTTTGACTAGCATTAGAATCTAAGGCGTGAGGACTCCGATTATGGGCGACAATCAGGGCTTGAGTTATGGATATAGCCATAGGGCTGCGATTATTGTTGGAATGTTGGGGTTCTGGGTTGGAGTTTGGGGTTTGGCTTACCGGCTTAGGTTTACGGTAAGGTGGTAGGGTTATGGTTAAAGTTAAATAAGAGGTAAGTGGTGACTGGTGAGGGATTGAAGGTAGGGATTTTGTAAT
Source organism: Beroe forskalii (assembly GCA_011033025.1). Lineage (NCBI taxonomy): Eukaryota > Metazoa > Ctenophora > Nuda > Beroida > Beroidae > Beroe > Beroe forskalii. The sequence continues at coordinate 423,778 of WFMF01000031.1, read as the reverse complement.
TGTTGCAGTAAGGGCTTTAGGCCTTAATAAGGGTATGTATTAGGTCACGAGATAGGGTCAGGCCTAAAATTAAAGTTAGAGTTCCTGGGCTGAGATACAAGAACTGCCTTTGCCATGTCATGCAAATGACCAAAACAGTTTTTGCCCATAACTCCGTTCCTGAGCATCTTAGGGCATTTGTCTATTCGACAACTAACAAGTCGTATATAAACATGGTCATTGCGATTCACTTGCACCAAAAACGAAGCCTCTACCAGTCTACCACCTTCCTGGGCCGAGGTAAGTGGTTCTCGGCCCATAACTTTGTTCCTGAGCACTGTGGGGCATATATCCAGAAAGAATTGTATAGAAACATGACCTTTGCGATTCTTTTGCTCCCAAAACGAAGTCTCTACGACCTTCCTGGGCCGAGATACAAAAATTACATCCGTTATATCTTGCAAATGACCAAAAAATTAGTTTTTCGCCAATTACTTTGTTCCTGAGCATTTAAGGGCATATATTCAGGAAGAATTGTATAAAAACATGGCCTTTGCAATTCTTTTGCGCCCAAAACGAAGTCTGTACGAACTTCCTGGGCCGAGATACAAAAATTGCCTCTAAACTGTGTATTGCGCTTCACTGAACAAGTGGTTCTCGGCCCATAACTTTGTTCCTGAGCACTCTGGGGCATATATCCAGAAAGAATTGTATAGAAACATGACCTTTGCGATTCTTTTGCGCCCAAAACGAAGTCTCTACGACCTTCCTGGGCCGAGACACAAAAATTACATCCGCCATGTCTTGCGAATGACCAAAAAATTAGTTTTTCGCCAATAACTTTGTTCCTGAGCATTTAAGGGCATATGTTCAGGAAGAATTGTATAGAAACATGGCCTTTGCGATTCTTTTGCACCCAAAACGAAGTCTCTACGACCTTCCTGGGCCGAGATACAGAAAATCAGCCAAGCGTATGACAGAAAAAAGGGCGTGGCCGATTTGGGCCTGTTGCCAGCAAAAATTTCGTTGGCAACAAGGCCCATTTTGTTTTTGATGGTCTTAATTACCGAAATCAGTCGAGAAAACGCTTTTAACAAAGAAATCTAACGGATGGAGGTTTGGTCTCTGACTATGGAACTGGGTACCATCTGCCATTTATAACACACATTAATAATACGCATAACTTCTTATGGAACTCTTAGCAGTCTAAGTGCTGCTGTGCTAGCTTATCATGTTCTTATTAATGCAGTGTAGTGATCTGAGTGCATAACCACTTACTTAAACCGAAAACTTGTACAATATTAGTAGGTACTTGTAGTTGTATCTGAACATAAGTGTTACTGGGTCGATAAGTAAGGTAAAAGTGAAAAGTTGAAAACTGTGATATTAGGTATCACGCCGAAGGCCTATGTTTTAATCGAGGGTTTGCACTTTTTCCGAGTTCCTACTACACTGAAATAATATGTAAATTATAATACAAAATAATGTGAACTACTTCAGGAGGACGTTATGAGAGGGGAGGGGGTGCGGGGAGCCTACAAACTGCTACCAGAGCTGGAAGGACAGGCTTACAACATTCCAGTTCCGGAAGACAGTGACTTGGAACACCTTCAGATTGAAGACGCTATGTCGGTACGTGCTGTGGACTCATGCGTCAAGTGGGCTGTTTAGTTGTTCTATGAAAACCCGCCTGTTTGTATGTTTTTAATCTTTTTGTGTCTGTTTCTGTATGTGTGTCTGTCTGTGTTTTTTTCTGTGTCTGTCTGTTTGAATGTTTGTGTGACTGTTTGTGTGACTGTTTGTATGACTGTCTTTCTGCGCATCTGTCTGTTTGGATGTTTGTCTATCTAGATATTATCTGTCTTCCAGTTTGTCTCTTTGTAAGTTCTTAAGTATAGAAGTCTGTTTCATGTTTGTTTATTAATGCTTGTGCGCTAACTACTAACTAGCTCTTACTTTACTGTCTAACTGCTTCAACCTCATAATTCTACAAAGCTAGAATTTTCAATATAGTATTTTCAGATCTTTCGATACTGAACAATGTCGCGTGATCATTATTCAGTTTTTCGAAAACAAAACCCTGTATAGTTACATAGTTAGTATCATGGCGTGATGATAGTTTGTATCAAGACGTTTTATTAATACCTGACTTGGACTTTGAGCAGAGTAGACACTAGATAGGCAGCTAGAAAGAAGATACTATAATACAGTAGATCTAGGGTCGAAAGATTCAAAAGAAGTGAAAAGTACTTTTGCCTGTACTTCTCATGAAACCTTGGATATTCGGGGGAAATAATGTCGTCTTCTATTTGTCAAGTTTGATAGCATTCCTGGGAAAGAGAATGAAAAGTGAGCTTGCCTTGAATGTGAGAAATCAAGCGGGCAAGGTTGATTGTTCAGCAGAAAAGTATAATACCATAAAAATCCATGTTATGCCTAATCCTTCCACAGAGTCAGTACCATACCTTTTATTTCATGATGAACAATTCTAGTATACAATACACTGATACACGATATCGAGAATAGTATCATGCCTTTTTAAAGACAAATTAAGTAATTTTAAGTAATCATTACCTTCCAACCAGTGAACTGGATACTAATATGGATCAGTCAAACAATAATTAAGCTCAATTATATTTGGGCTTCAGACTATCATTGACCCCTCATAGCTGTACATCTTAATGAATTTATTAGTCAATGTTATGATAGGTAATGAAATATGGCATTTATAAGCTCTTGTTATCAATCATGGTCAGTAATTAAAGTGTTGAAATTCCGTGCAAGCACCTGTTTTCCAGCACCTGTTCAATATAAATGTTTTCGTTGCTAGCGGTGAATGTTATTATAAACTTATAAAGCCATCATTAAATTGGAGCTCATTTAATTGGGGCTCAATCCATTACAAAATGTGATAGAAGGTTTGCAATCTTTCGCTAGTGTAATCGAAGTGAAATCAGCGAACTTGGTAAATTCTCATTGATAAAACATGCAAAAATAGCTACAGAAATACAAATGGACTTGTAACTATGACAGCTCTTAGATAAGTATATTATAGAATCAATAGGCTAGGTAATGTAGATTATACCCCTCCCAAGCTTGTTTTAGTGACCGTGTAAGTTTGGTTATACGGTCTCCACTGAATAACATTGCAAAAAAGCTAAAAATGAAATTTGATTTTATAAAGGAGCACTCAAAAATCTACTTAAGCGATGAATCCGGACGAGGGTCGTCAGACCCGAGTGGGAAGAAATACTGTTGTTTGGCCGCAGAATAGTCAGTCCCAGCCTTTTCCGGTCGGGGTATAATCCGGTTCCATGATCTCAGCTGTGACTGTATACCTACGATAATGAACTCGGCACGCCTCGTCCATTATCCAACTTACACAGTCTCGGCTGTCGCCTCGACCATGTAAGTTGCGGTATACGGTCACCACTTCGACATGTAACCGCTTATTATAGATCTACAGGTGTGAACCCATTGCCTCATCGGGTTCTGGTGACAGTAGCTCTACTCACACCTGTTATAGTGTACTCACGTTCCAAATCCCCTTGGGATACAGATAAGAAACCAAAACACTTCGTTCTTGGTGCTTCCCTTTAGGCACGTGCGTAACAGAATTATACATACAGAATTATGTATATAGTCAACTGCCTTACACGATATATATTTATGTTGGACAATGAATCTGGGAATCGACATTTTGGGGGTTCAAAAAGTTTCAAATATACGTGTTTTTCTTCAAATTTGCCCATGTTAACGTTTGACAACTATTACATAACCATTATCATGATTATTGTTGTTGACGGTTGTCAACCACCCACGCGCTGTATTTAGGGGGGTGTTTAGCACTCAAAGGGTATATATTAGCTTTATAATACATTAATACAGTATCACGATCGTGACCTCACTATTTGGCAGAATTCCTGCACATCTTCACAGGGGGATTGTTAATGACTTGGTCTTAGGTCAATAACGCTGTGATGCTCTAGAAGTACAAAATATTATGCTGATATAATATGCACGCCACGGATCGATTGGTATTGGCATATCTGTCGCATTATCGTCTGTCAAAAATGTGCATTCAAAAAATGGGAAAACTGCAGCTGAGAAGCGTCGAGTTTCCATGAATTCTATGATCTGAACGTATCGCACTACCGGATATGAATTATCACACCCTCCGCTCTGCTCAGCTGGTACAGAAGAAGAGACCAGGAGGAGGAGCCTCCAAACCTCCCTCATCTCGGAACCAGGCAAGCACCGGTATATGATCTCTCTCAGGCTGCTGTGCCCAATTAGTCAATTAATTAGTCACCCTTAGTCAATTAACTGAGGTCTGCGTGCCTGTAACATGTCGTGTGACGTCATCAATGTAATGGAGGTCACTGTCCGACGTCCGTTTTTCCGAAAATTAGAAATTACGAAAAACAGATGATCAGGGCAAAACGGAGAAGTCCGTTTTGTTCGCTTATTCCGTTTTGTCCCAAAAATCAAAAACCAGTCCGAAAATTTAAAAAAACAGACTCTGACCCTCCCCCTGTTATGAGGTCACTCGGCTTGATACTCGTTCGCAGTCCCTCCGATGATGACCGTACAGAGATTTTGCACGTGGTGGCTTGATTGAAAGTGATTTACAATGTGATTGTGATTGTGAGGTTTTTTCCAATTCCCCAAATATTCTTGCAAATAACAAAGCATGTAAGCATAGAATATGTTATCGTATAGTGTATAGAATAGTGCTTGTATGGGCTTCATAAGAAGCATTTCAAGGTTATGTTTCGCAGTTTTACTGGAACAACCTTTCTTTTTTCTATGTTTAGCACTCATGTGTTTGTGTATTGATACATTGATAGTACATGTGATTAATTCCCTGTTCCGATTGGACAGTTGTGCATTTCTGATTTTGCTGAAGTTTTGTGATCAAACCATAATAGGAACCTGGTACAGTATAGGTATACGCTTTACGAATAATACACGATAGATATTCTTTGCTTCGTAATCCATAAAGTATGAGTTCTAGACGATGTACGCATTTAAAAAGTAATTTAGCTTCTGGTTTAGATCCTAATAAAAAGTTGAGATACGATTCCTTCATTATCCCTTTATCACTGCCATTCCCTGCTTGTTCGGTATGAGAGTTTCAGAGCGCTAAGTGCTCCCCCAACCAACTGTAGTAACAAGGCATGCCTGGGTACGTAGTTACTACGCCATTTAAATTACTAAATACTAATGAAATGAACATTAACCAAGTCTTTAGTAGATACATTCCTTTTTAAACAAATAATCACTGCAGCTCACTTTGCAAAAAATACAGAAAACACTCAGACTTTTTGATGTCATCAATTTGCTGTGTAAAGCGGTACTGTTGACGTCACTCTCAACCGCATATTCCCTTCTCACAGCCCATGATAATAGGAATATCTGTGTGTTTTCCAAATGAGACTATTACATTGCTATGACAACTGTGGCTGTTAGGGGTGTTTGTCCACTTGAATCAAGGTAACTAGCTGGTGATTGCATTCCTAATAAGCTAAGTTCTGTATTCTCAGTCCTTCAGTCAAGACGAGAGAAGATATTATGATCTGATCTTTTAAATCAATCTACTATTCTTTATCATAGCTACTTAAAAATTCCAGATTTTAATAATTAACTTTTCAATTGTGTGAATGAATTTATCGGATCACTTACTTGATCACTTAATTATTGTAGGAAAACCCATCAGTCAGACACACTGATAGAGATATTGATGTTTTCAATGTTTTTCTTTGTGCTTAAAAAACCTTTTAAAAGTTAAAAACCTTCATTTTAAAAGTAAGTTATTTTCTCTCACAATACTTTGTATGAAAATAGTGATAATTACTTATTAGTTGAGTGAGTAGTACTACACTCAGTAATTCGATACTCGACAACCCAGATATGTGTAATGACGTGTATATATCAGTAATAGGAATAGTGAGGTAATTACTTTATTACCTGTGAGGTAATTACTTTATTACACCTGAGAGTTTTGACGCAGTGAATGAAGCTATTGGATATCGGGGTGACCATTCAAACATAAAATCTTTTACATGAGTAAATTGCTTTAATAAACTGATAATTAACCGTGTTTGCAGCTCTCTTGCAATTAACTACCTTCAATTGATTTTGCTAAATTAACTAATTACCCTAAATTGCAGAATAATTGTCCGGAAATGAGTTAGTATTTTTCTAGATGATGCGAACAAAATTAAGCTGAGATTTCTACCCATTTTATCTCTGGTAAGCTGGTATTACTAAAATGGTGTACCATCATTTCTACATTTTTGTGTTTCGTAATGAAATGGCTACTTGCAATATAAAGTGAGACATGATTTAAGGCACTATCACTCTCGATCATAAAAGAGTTAAAGTGTGAGTCTTTAACCGCCGTTTTGGTTGTTACAAAACGTAAGAAAGATTTTAACCGGTTACTTTTCTCTCTGAGTCTGGACAGAGAACAAAGTGGTTTGAAAGGATGGGTTTAAACAAAGCAAATTAATTAATCAAACTTTTTAATTAATCCACTCCTTAGAATTCAATGAATGTGTGTAAACTTTCACACTCCTGGTACAATGAAAAAAGACTTCCAGAGGAGACCTCTCGGTCTGTCCGAGAAGTTCGTGCTTCATCGTAAAGAACACATTCACAGTTCCTGTGTTCCTGTGAATTAATTCAGCAGCTTCATCCCTGGCACAAAAGGCTACCAGTTTACTCTGGCGTCACTGTAACTGCAGTAACTCTGTGGCAGCACCTAGCAGAGATGTAAATCAGTCCCAGGGTGCAAATTACTGTTACACTCTACCGGGGTGTAATTGTTACGAAGTGCATCCAAGTGTGTGTGTGTGTGTGTGTGTGTGTGTGTGAGTGTGTGCGTGAGTGTGGGTGAGTGTGTGTGTGTGTGTGTGTATGTTTGTGTGTGTGTATGTGTTATAATCATATTATTTTGTCCTTGGAACTGGAACAGTCATGATAACAATATGGTATTATATACGGCATTACATTGCATGTTTGCATCCCTCCTTACAGCCTCCAATATGATAATGAGGCTAAGTAAAATCTGCGTGATGAGCAGGTGGTTACAATGACGTCATTATCATAGCTAAAAGTAGTGCGTTAATGATGATTTACCGTAGAACTGATTGGAAACAGTAAATGTAGGATGTTTTGTCCTCTGGTTGTTCCATCATGCCAGGAAGTTGTCCTCCAATGACCTCCCTCTGTAATATTTACAGTGGCGAAGGGAATGCCTGTAATAATTCCAAACACTCAAGTAACTCAAGTTGAGGGTAAATGGAGAATTAAAGTAAACAACAGTATGGGGAAATTCCTGCTTACGATTCATACACAATTATTGCTAATCAGTAATCAGCCAATGCTCGAACATAAACCCTTACAATTACTAATTATTTCTGATTTCAAATATATGATTGAACAAATGTGATTAAAATATGATTGAACAATTTCGCTTTTCGTCACCGAGCGGCTGAAATACAGCGAGACTTCATCTGAAATATAGCGGAACCCTTCAACATCGATCGAAATGCCTTATTAAGCCTAATTATTTTAACGAATTCAATAACAAATTACTGTACGGGAGAAATAAGGCGTTTCATGAGAGCAATTTAACACCATATTGATTAAAGGGTTAATCGTTCAGATTGTATTCATTTATCAATGCAATTGTCATAGGCCGAAGGCCGAATTGTTGATTGACACGATTGATGCATTAAATTCGGTCTATAGACATTATTTAACCATATTAGCCAAACGCTGCGATAGACCAAAACCACAAGATTTTTGTGGCAGTGTTTTTGGGGAATGGGTAAATTCTAAACCAGCATTGGATCGTGTTCACACGATCAGGGTATATCAGGGATTGATATATCAGGGATTGGTATATCAGGGATTGATTCCCTACAATTAGTGTCTGCATGGTTTTCAAAGTGTGTTTTAGTGTTGTGCTGTTTTATATAAGTGTGTGAATTAAAAGGGACTGTTATTGACCGTGGTAATGTGAATGCAGCTGTAATTTATTCGCCTATTTTTTTAACTCAATTGATGATCATATACTATGAAAATTTAACTTCCAATCTGTCATGTAGATATGTAATCTTGTTAGTTTGTTACCACATCTCTGACCCCCATTTTTCTCTCCCCTCAGAAGGCAGCGATTAAAGGAGCTGAGTTCGAGCACAGGGTGTCCCAGAGCAAGTACACCAAAGACAGTTTCACATTCCTCAAGGTCCTTGGCAAAGGATCCTTCGGTAAGGTAAGATACATTTAATTCTCTTCTGTCTTGTGTCGGCGGCTATAAAACTTACCTATCATACTGTATACACTTACATGAACCAATCAGAGAACGAGGTGCAGTCATCGCGCGCTATGATTGGTTCATGCCTCACCTCCTCAAACCATTCACGAATGTCATGACTAAGATTTCCAGCGGCTGATAACACCCCCTTTTATTTGCCTATACTGATATTTTGGAGTTATTGCGCGATTTAACCCGTGCTGTTATCAAAGTATGGTTATGAAAGTAGAGATATTCCTGACTTGTGTGTGATTGGAAAATAGGCTTTATATTCTAACTTATTGTGTCAGTCAGTTAGGCATTTAAGTGGTAATTTTCAATAGGTTAGAAAATGGGACTTTGTTCATAATATTACGCTAGCCTTTCATTGAATTCCACTCCTCCTCAGTCAATGGCACGCCTATACAACCTGTAAACATACTACTTATTCCTACGCCATTAAAATGTGTATTATACACATCAGACCACGTTAGCGAATAACTAATGTTTGCATAATATTCTCATGACGATCCTATGTCTCACGTAAAATAGGCTGTTTGTTCATATTAACAATGACGAAGAAGACGCCGCTTTCAGGACGCAATAGTCTAATACAATAATACCACGAATAGGTATTGTCTCGAAACATCTGTTTTGCGCGGATAGAGACGCCTGTTTCTTGTTAGGACCTTATAACACGAATAGCTGTATTGTCTATTGTCTCGAAACATGTGTTTTACGTGGAAAGAGACCCCGCGCCAAAATGCCACAAAATCTGGGTAATCAATCTCCTCTGGTGTTTTTTATAAAGTTTTGATAAGGATTGCTATATTGTTGGGTTTATGAGGCCTCTTACAAATCATACGACCCGTTGATAAGAGGGGGATAACAGCTATGGAGGAATTCTAAAAAGAATCAAAGTCAGGCTGATTTTTTTCTTAGTAAATGCAATGCCTGTATAATATGATAATTCATATTCTATTCGACGGTTCCTTCTTCATTTACTACAATAGTAATAAGTAAATATATCTTGCATTGTGACGGATAATTTCCGTGCAGTAAATGATCTTTTCTCTCTTTTCTCTACTAATCAATAGACAATGGAACTTCAAAAGCAGCTGCAACCATCTTTATTAGAATCTTATTTTCTAAATAAATGTTGAAATATCTACCTTATACAGTTGTATACATGGCATATACATCATTTAACTGGCTACTCGCAGATGTGTTGAGTTTTTCCAAGTGTGGTGTCAGGTGCTTACATATCCTCGCCTTGCGCAACTCTAAAGCACGGAGAGTGAGGATGGAATTTCATTGAAAATGCATCAAAACATTCGAAGTACACTCGGAAATATGTCAGTCATCCTTTGCACAGAATGTTGTCCGGGCTTCTCCTAACTAACAACTTGCAAACTTGCGAACCGTAGCCGCTACACGTCAAGTTTTCGAAATGTTTAAACCTAGTATCATCAGAAAAATTTTAGTGTTGAAAATATTATAGTACATTTTAGCAGGAAATGTAAGAAACTATCTATTTAAACAGCCAAAATCCTTAAATCATTCACGCATGACGACACGCGTCATGTCACGATTAGCTTGGGTTTAAGTTCCTGGAGGGAAAGTAACAAGATTTCATTTGACAGTTGACGGACGACACTAGGTTGGATACTAGATATAATGACACTAAATACTTAGATAGGGCAATTTTATTTCTATTGGAAAGGCACAGCACTCTGTTAGTAAATTGGCATTTTCATCGTAAAATTCCTCAATTTTGGCTGTAGATAGAATAGTACAGAAATTTAGCACTGAAACTAACCACTCCAAGATTATCTTGGGAATTGTACTTTACTGTCTAGTGTCTGGTTACCTTACTGCATTGCGTGTTATACCACACAATACTAATGTAACTCCGTAAAACCATCGTCTACTACCAGATCCATATTTTAAACGGGCCGTGATAATTGGTGCGCATAATCGAATTTACAATGGGTTGTCATGTTATGAAATTGGCGTGGAATAGCCAATCAGCGTGCCTGTTTCCCTGCTAATCGCTGCTAGACAAATGTGCAAATACCTGATGCTCTGTCGTGGAAATGAGGCCGTGTAGCGTCATCAACACACCACGTTAACCTGTCATAATGATGTCATCACGACCTTCTATTACTCGCACACAGTGTTCCTTCATCTTGCGATCAGATTATTATACCTTTTAGTGGTGGTGAGTGTGGTTGTGCCACTGCCACATTGAGTCTCGTTATCGGTATCAATATCAATAAATCATGATAGGCGCTCGTTGTTTATTTACAGGCAGCGGAGACAAAGTCCCACCCGGACAAAACCCCAGCTTAGAGATGAAATTGCACATGAGAAACGCTCGTGCTGCTCAAACTTCATTTAACCGGCCCCTCAGGACTGTATGCTCTGTATTCAAGCAGCTTGAAAGATGAAGGGATTTATCGTTATTTTTTTAGTGAATGGAAGATTGGAACTCAAACTATGCAGATTTGAGTGGTATCTTATTTACACATCGACCAAAATACTGCACGTACAGGACAACTTAGGTACATTTAATTAATTGATTAAAAGACTTATCAAGCGGTAAGTAATTACTACTCATTAAAGTGATTTAATATCTCCAGGTGATGCTGGCTGAGTTGAAAGGGCCGGGTATAGACGAGGTGTACGCCATTAAGATTCTCAAGAAGGACGTAATAGTGCAGGATGACGACGTGGAGTGTACCATGACAGAGAAGAGAGTCCTGGCTCTCCCAGACAGGCCTCCCTTCCTCACCTCCCTCCACTCCTGCTTCCAGACACCGGTAAGAGACATCACTTACATCAGTAACATCACTTTCATCAAACCAACATCACTTACATCACACTTACATCAAAAATCACTGTTTTCTACACTATATAAATGTTTCAAGGTTGTCAGTGACCCTGCAAATTCTATGCTAAAAAAAGAAATTCAGATGCCTCGCTCTCTTGTCTTGTTCCAAACCTAGCTCTCTTTTAGTTTATAGCTCATGTGCTACGGTTGCTCCATTCTTCTTTAATCATTTCCTTTAACAAGGATAAAGCTCTGTAACGCTTAACATTGATTTACTGATTTGTGAATATCTTTCGATAATAATATGTAGGTGTGAAAGTCCCTACACTGTCTCATTGTAATAGGTGTAATCTTTAAGGAGTTAACACTCAAACATAATCTTGTATATTTTGACGTCATTTAATCATTAATCATACCCATTACCAAATATAAATTGGTAATTGAACTTACTTTTAACAAACAAAAGATGTTTTTTCTTTTAATTGCTCACATTATTGTAGAATATGTATTAAGCGGTTACATGTCGAAGTGGTGACCGTATACCGCAACTTACATGGTCGAGGCGACAGCCGAGACTGTGTAAGTTGGATAATGGACGAGGCGTGCCGAGTTCATTATCGTAGGTATACGGTCACAGCTGAGATCATGGAACCGGATTATACCCCGACCGGAAACAGCTGGGACCTACTATTCTCTGACCAAACAACAGTATTTCTTCCTACTCGGGTCTGACGACCCTCGTCCGGATTTAACGCTTAAGTAGATTTTTGAGTGCTCCTTTATAAAATCAAATTTCATTTTAAGTTTTTTTTGTACTGTAATTCAGTGGAGACCGTATAACCAAACTTACACGGTCGCTAAAACAAGCATGGGAGGGGTATAATAAGCGGTTACATGTCGAAGTGGTGACCGTATACCGCAACTTACATGGTCGAGGCGACAGCCGAGACTGTGTAAGTTGGATAATGGACGAGGCGTGCCGAGTTCATTATCGAAGGTATACGGTCACAGCTGAGATCATGGAACCGGATTATACCCCGACCGGAAACAGCTGGAACCGACTATTCTACGGCCAAACAACAGTATTTCTTCCTACTCGGGTCTGACGACCCTCGTCCGGATTCATTGCTTAAGTAGATTTTGGAGTGCTCCTTTATAAAATCAAATTTCATTTAAAGCTTTTTTGTACAGTTATTCAGTGGAGACCGTATAACCAAACTTACACGGTCGCTAAAACAAGCTTGGGAGGGGTATAATCTATGTTATGAGTGTTTTAGGTGTAACTATTGTCCGTGTAAATCGTTTGTTCACCACTTTTACTTTTGAGGATAAATAAATACCATGCCCACTCTCCATTAACAATTATTTATTGCGATTTTAATTGTAACTTTGGCACAAGATCTGCCGAGGCGATGTTTTACGGGACTTGTGTCAAATATGTGTCAAATGTGTGTCAAAAGTCCCATGGATGGGACGTGGCGATTTGAGGCGATATATGACCTGAAAACGTATTATTATGATGAGATAACATATTTAAGAGTTCCTGAGTGCCAAACCAACCACGCCCAACCCTCGGCCACGCCCAAATCCCACGTCCCATAAATTCTCGAAAAGTGTGTCAAATCTGTGTCAAGCCATGGGACGTGGCGATTTGAGACCAGATATGCCTCCAAAACATATTATTATGATGGGAAAACATATTTTAGAGTTCCTGAGTGCAAAACCAACCATCTCCAACTTTCGGCCACGCCCAAATCCCACGTCCCATCAATGCGCGAAAAGTGTGTCAAATATGTGTCAAAAGTCCCATGGATGGGACGTGGCGATTTGAGACCAGATATGCCTCCAAAACGTATTATTATGATGGGAAAACATATTTTAGAGTTCCTGAGTGCCAAACCAACCATCTCCAACATTCGGCCACGCCCAAATCCCACGTCTTATAAATGTGCGAAAAGTGTGTCAAATTTTGTGTGTCAAAAGTCCCATGGATGGGACGTGGCGATTTGAGACCAGATATGCCTCCAAAACGTATTATTATGATGGGAAAACATATTTTAGAGTTCCTGAGTGCCAAACCAACCATCTCCAACTTTCGGCCACGCTCAAATCCCACGTCCCATAAATGCGCGAAAAGTGTGTCAAATATGTGTCAAAAGTCCCATGGATGGGACGTGGATTTGAGACCAGATATGCCTCCAAAACGTATTATTATGATGAGATAACACATTTTAGAGTTCCTGAGTGCCAAACCAATCATCTCCAACATTCGGCCACGCCCAAATCCCACGTCCCATAAATGCGCGAAAAGTGTGTCAAATATGTGTCAAAAGTCCCATGGATGGGACATGGCAATTTGAGACCAGATATGCCTCCAAAACGTATTATTATGATGGGAAAACATATTTTAGAGTTCCTGAGTGCCAAACCAACCATCTCCAACTTTCGGCCACGCCCAAATCCGACGTCCCATAAATGCGCGAAAAGTGTGTCCAATATGTGTCAAAAGTCCCATGGATGGGACGTGGCGATTTGAGACCAGATATGATGGGAAAACATATTTTAGAGTTCCTGAGTGCCAAACCAATCATCTCCAACATTCGGCCACGCCCAAATCCCACGTCCCATAAATGCGCGAAAAGTGTGTCAAAAGTCCCATGGATGGGACGTGGCGATTTGAGACCAGATATGCCTCCAAAACGTATTATTATGATGGGAAAACATATTTTAGAGTTCCTGAGTGCCAAACCAACCATCTCCAACTTTCGGCCACGCCCAAATCCCACGTCCCATAAATGCGCGAAAAGTGTGTCAAATATGTGTCAAAAGTCCCATGGATGGGACGTGGTGATTTGAGACCAGATATGCCTTCAAAACGTATTATTATGATGGGAAAACATATTTTAGAGTTCCTGAGTGCCAAACCAACCATCTCCAACATTCGGCCACGCCCAAATCCCACGCCCCATAAATGTGCGAAAAGTGTGTCAAATTTTGTGTGTCAAAAGTCCCATGGATGGGACGTGGCGATTTGAGACCAGATATGCCTCCAAAACGTATTATTATGATGGGAAAACATATTTTAGAGTTCCTGAGTGCCAAACCAACCATCTCCAACTTTCGGCCACGCTCAAATCCCACGTCCCATAAATGCGCGAAAAGTGTGTCAAATATGTGTCAAAAGTCCCATGGATGGGACCTGGCGATTTGAGACCAGATATGCCTCCAAAACGTATTATTATGATGGGAAAACATATTTTAGAGTTTCTGAGTGCCAAACCAACCATCTCCAACTTTCGGCCACGCCCAAATCCCACGTCCCATAAATGCGCGAAAAGTGTGTCAAATATGTGTCAAAAGTCCCATGGATGGGACGTGGCGATTTGAGACCTGATATGCCTCCAAAACGTATTATTATGATGGGAAAACATATTTTAGAGTTCCTGAGTGCCAAACCAACCATCTCCAACTTTCGGCCACGCCCAAATCCCACGTCCCATAAATGCGCGAAAAGTGTGTCAAATATGTGTCAAAAGTCCCATGGATGGGACGTGGCGATTTGAGACCAGATATGCCTCCAAAACGTATTATTATGATGGGAAAACATATTTTAGAGTTCCTGAGTGCCAAACCAACCATCTCCAACATTCGGCCACGCCCAAATCCCACGTCCCATAAATGTGCGAAAAGTGTGTCAAAAGTCCCATGGATGGGACGTGGCGATTTGAGACCAGATATGCCTCCAAAACGTATTATTATGATGGGAAAACATATTTTAGAGTTCCTGAGTGCCAAACCAACCATCTCCAACATTCGGCCACGCCCAAATCCCACGTCCCATAAATGTGCGAAAAGTGTGTCAAATGTGTCAAAAGTCCCATGGATGGACGTGGCGATTTGAGACCAGATATGCCTCCAAAACGTATTATTATGATGGGAAAACATATTTTAGAGTTCCTGAGTGCCAAACCAACCATCTCCAACTTTCGGCCACGCCCAAATCCCACGTCCCATAAATGCGCGAAAAGTGTGTCAAATATGTGTCAAAAGTCCCATGGATGGGACGTGGCGATTTGAGACCAGATATGCCTCCAAAACGTATTATTATGATGGGAAAGCATATTTTAGAGTTTCTGAGTGCCAAACCAACCATCTCCAACTTTCGGCCACACCCAAATCCCACGGACCATAAATGCGCGAAAAGTGTGTCAAATATGTGTCAAAAGTCCCATGGATGGGACGTGGCGATTTGAGACCTGATATGCCTCCAAAACGTATTATGATGGGAAAACATATTTTAGAGTTCCTGAGTGCCAAACCAACCATCTCCAACTTTCGGCCACGCCCAAATCCCACGTCCCATAAATGACCGAAAAGTGTGTCAAATGTGTGTCAAAAGTCCCATGGATAGATGAGACTTATGATGGGAAAACAGAGTTCTAGTGCCAACCAACCACGCCCAACCCTCGGCCACGCCCAAATCCCACGTCCCATCCATGGGACTTTTGACACATATTTGACACACTTTTCGAGCATTCATGGAATTTGGGCGTGGCCGAGGGTTGGGCGTGGTTGGTTTGGCACTCAGGAATTTTATGTTTTACCATCATAATAATACGTTTTGTAGGCATATCTGGTCTCAAATCGCCACGTCCAATGGCCTGATTATAGTTGGTACACATTTAACACATTTTTCTCACATACGTGGGATTTTGGCGTGGCTAAGGGTTGAGTGTTGTTAGTTTGGAACTATTGGGAAGTTCTGGGTAATATATCGCCTCAAATTGCCACGTCCCATACCTTCATGAGACTTTTGATTCCCACTTCACAAACTGTCCACGCATATGCCACCAAAATTTTCAGTACTTGATTAGCAATGAACCTTACTTAAGCAATTAGCCACCACAAAAACATGTTTTGTATCAAGTTAAAACGTTCGACATCATCAGGCTGAAATTGTATGTCCATCTTTATTATTGCTTTCAAGCAGACATATTTGAATATTGATTGTTTTGAGGGACAATCAATATCAAAACAAAGCACTATACATTTTATTACCCAAAGTTCAAAACTGTGACAAAATCAATAGCTGAAATCCTACTTCGTAAACTTACAACTATAAAGGAGATAGACAAAAAGTCGCGTCGGAACTGCGACTGATAGTGTGTGAACGGGATTGTGCATCGTTGATAAACTTTGCAGCGTGCTTGTGAGGAAATTGCAAACGCGCGCGCGAAGCGCGCGCATTTGGAGTGCTGAATTTCGCGGCGCGGCTTGACACAAGTCCCGTAAAACATGTCCTGGATCTGCCGATGTCACATTTGACATCTGACTTGGTGTAACGCGCGCAGCTTTGTATTTGATAAACATGGCGCAAGCATGTGATTTTTCGTCGCGCGCGCAGCGCGCTCACTCGCCTGATGCGGGGATGGAAACGAGTGGTCGAGTGAAAAGGAATTCGAGAAATCCCGGAAATATTCAATTTCAAAGCTCTCAAAGTCTTAAGTGATCGATGGCATTTGTTCTATCATCAGTTCCACGACACAAAGCTATCGTTCTTCACATATTACAATGCTATCATTTTTACTTTCATGATAGTTATATAGTTTGTTCATACATAAGTGATGACAATTTCAGTTCCAAGACAATTAGACTGAAGTTGCAACTAAACATATCCTCTAACATTCTTCATTATTTCAGGACAGGTTGTACTTTGTGATGGAGTATATAAACGGAGGTGACCTGATGTACCAGATCCAGCAAGTTGGCAAGTTCAAGGAGCCTCAGGCGTGTTTCTACGCAGCTGAGATTATCGTGGGGCTCTTGTTTCTACACAAAAGGGGCGTGGTCTACAGGTTCGTGTTAAGACAATGCGGTGTGTACATTGTAGTTTCTTTTATTTGCAACTCAGCCATACATGGAATGTTTCTTTGGAGGAAACAAATAGCCCTGTTAGGTGTGAAAGTGTGAGAGACTACCACATCACAATTATTTTAGTCAGTAGAAACGATAAACTTTCAGCATCATAAAGCTTTACAAAACCTGTTATTTCTTCCGGAAATAAGTAATTTCTGAATTTCCTCGGCAGGGATCTAAAGCTAGACAACGTGATGTTGGACTGTGACGGACACATCAAGATAACAGATTTCGGGATGTGTAAGGATGAGATGATGGACGGCAGGACGACAAGGACTTTCTGTGGAACGCCTGACTACATTGCCCCTGAGGTGAGAGTGATGTCATTATCACGGTTTAGAATGAGAAATTGGTGACGTCATTATTCAGGTTAAGAATAGGGAATTGGGGACGTCATTATCAGGGTTTAAAGTAGGGAACTGGTGACGTTGAGCCGTTTTTTAATTCCTCGGTTGAATTGAAGCTATGCCAAGAAGCCGAAATCTGGGAATTTCCTAAACTTTTAATTTAGAAATTTTCTAAATATAAATCCCCATCCCTTCAGATAATCCTGTTCAAGCCATACAGTTTCTCTGTGGACTGGTGGGCTCTGGGAGTCCTCCTCTACGAGATGTTGTGTGGGATCCCACCATTCGATGGAGAGGACGAGGATTCCCTGTTCGCCTGTATTCTGGACAGCACAGTGGGGTATCCCAAGTCACTGTCTAAGGATGCCAGCAGTGTTATCAAGGGGGTGAGTTCGTTTTATTATTCGTACTATTCACCAATGTTGAAATGTTACTGAATCCATGGGGTAAAATAGCCTTAAAATTAGAAAACCTATTAATTTTGGGTCCTCTTGAACGCAAGATTGGGAAGATTCACTAAGTTTGCATGTAAATGACTTTTGCATCCAATCCTCAAGTTCTATGTTTTCATGATTTCAGTTCTTGACGAGGAATGTTGAGACTCGTCTAGGATGTGGTCCCTCCGGAGAAAGGGACATTCTCGACCACGGTTTCTTTAAAAACATCGACTGGGAAGCCCTGGAGGCCCGGGCAGTCCAACCACCTTTCAAACCTAAAATAGTACGTTGCAAGTATTTCGTTTATAAGTAGTATCCATCATCCGTGTGAAATAAAATCGTTTGCCAAAAATTTACACGCGACAAAAGTGAAAGTTCTAAATTTTCTAGGTAGAATTTTGTGATTTTTGTAGCTGAGTAACTTTTTTTGTATCTGACTAAAACCTTCCTTCAGAAAAACAAGAGATCCACGAGTAACTTTGACTCGGAGTTCACCCACGAGCGAGTAGCCTTGACTCCCTGTGACGCAAACTTCATCGCGAAAATAAACCAATCAGACTTCCAGGGATTTTCCTGCGTAAACGACCAATTTAAGTGTTTATAGGTTAGTTTCTTGAATATTTAAGTGCAATTATTAGACGAGGAGAGGCCGAGTTTCATATCATGCACAATGTGAATATGCGCCGAATTATCGAAATGGTGGACTATAACTATATAATTAGGACTATAATTTAAATTACCTTACGAGACATATTTAAAAGGTACGAAATTTGGGGATTTTTCGAAAAAATCCCCATATTTTCGTTCCCCCAAAATTTCGATCCCCAAAATTATTTCCCCCGAATTAGTTTATTGCGGGTTTGTGATTTGACTAACAGTGCATAAAATATGGAATTCCCAAACAAATTTCAATAAGTACTAGGGGGCCATCCATAAAGGACGTCCGCAAAATTTCGGCAATTTCAGACCCCTCCCTCCCCCTTGTCCGCAAACGTCCGCAATCCAGAAACCCCTCCCTCCCCCGGACGTCCGCATTTTTCTTCAAAATCTTTTGGGTCATCATTTTTGGCCCCGAAATTTCATGATTTTCTAGTGAAATAGCCGTCAAATCGTCCAAAATTTCCATGAATTGCGGACGTCCGCATTGGGCCAAACACCCCCTCTCCCCTACGTCCGCAAACGTCCGAATTGGCCAGACTCCCCCCTCCCCCCTCATTGCGGACGTCCTTTATGGATGGCCCATAGGGCGTTCGGAAATGATTGTCACTACAGGCATAAAATGACAAATATGACCAAAAATATCAAAATTTCAACATAGTCGAGTACTAGGGTCTCTACCAGACTGAATTGCAAATTTTCAGTGTTAACAAAGATTTGTGAGTGGGTCATCCAGCTTGTTTTTTGATTGTTTTCAGGTGCTCCGCTGTATGGCGAATTCTACATCTTCTAGGTCATGTTTTTATGGTACGTTGATAGCGCGTTTTCTTTGACAACGAAATTTGTGGTCAGTTTCGTACAGCGGAGCAAATAATTAGAAATTTGAATCTGTTGTAGAATGGGCTAAGAAAACTTAGTTATCGGTAAAACTCGATTTTCTTAATCCAAAAATGTCTGAAAAAAACGAATATCACATCAAAAAGTCCCTCCCGGCAGCCGTTTCTCCAGAAAATTGCAAGTGACAATCTTTTCCGAACGCACTATTATATCAGTGCAGAAGAGTTAAAAATATGTAAAATGCAGTAATTCCTAATAAAACCTCCTACACTCGACTCGATAAAAGGGATCTTGTACTGGAAATTCTACTACTTCAATCACCTCAGTAATATTGGCCTTTCTGAAGTACTGATTTATTCCCAAAAGTAACCTTATTTTTTTTCGAATTTGAAAAAAGGCGAAAATCACCTTATTTAATTTGGGGTACGAAATTTGGGGATTTTTGAAAAAAATCCCCATATTTTCGAACCCCCAAAATTTCGATCCCCGGAATTATTGTCCCATGTTATTTTGTCTTGTAAGGTATATCATTTGGTAAGCAGTATTATCCCAGTGCATAAGCATACATTACTTGCATCCGAAAAGCCAGGGAACCTAATGAATTGACTTTAGTTGAATTGCCTACCATTGACTAACAAGAACCCTCCCATTTCAGATAATGATTACACGATTTTGCAGTTCTAAAGTTCAGTCGAGATTTCTTCTACACATTATATGAGAGACATGTCTGTTTTTACAGTAAAGTTTATAGTTCACTTACATGAAGAGATATGAACTAGTATATTATATAAATTGGTAGAACATTCTTCAGCTCATGTGATATCTAACAGGGGTAGTTCGAACTGCACTTTGCGCGTCTTTTGTGTGCGCGGCTTAAGTTTGTGCGGCTTCTAAATAACGCCGCGCATACTTAAGCAGCGCACACAAAAGACGCGCAAACTGCAGTTAAAACTGTCACCGTAAGACTTGATTAACGTGCAAAATACTATTAGTAAAGTTCTTTCGCTTGATAAGTATGAAACTTCGAGTATCGAACCCCTTGATTTCATTTAAACCTAATTTGGTCTTCAAGACCAAATTAGCTTAAATGAAATCAAGACCAATGGTCTTGGAGAACGTCAACGTTCTATGTAATTGTAACGCATATTATGTGTGCAGATTGTTCGATTGACCGGACGGAGGGATTGATAAACTTAAAGACGCAATAATTTACTGTTTGCACGTCAACTTTCGAATTCGGTTGAATTCTATCGAAAGAACTGTAAGTGCAAAATCGTGCGTCTTTATCAATCCCTTCATCAATCGAGTGATCTGCACACTTTTTGGATTTGGCCGATTTCAGGGCCCTTCCCCCTCAGATTAGACCTCTTCAAGCTGTTGTTGGTTACCAATTTAGTGTTCATTACGATAGCAGGTGAAAACCCCCTGACGCCTCCTTGATAAGGATCCCTTAGACGTTTTCGAATTGGGCATCTTTCTTGCTTTCCAATCTCAATCTCATCAATCTTCCTTCATTTAATTTAATGTTTAATTGCAGAAGTTGCACTTTATTTTTACAATTTTGAATAGGTCTGCACATCGATCGATTGAATGATTTGGGGATGATTGAGGCCACTCGATTATATTATTATACTGATAAAGCTGTTTTTCGGAGGAAATGCCCAATTCAATGGATCGATGTGCACCCACGCATTTTGATTCATAGATTTAACTGTGACACTCAACTGTTGAGTCAAGATTGAGTTTAAACCATGTTTTACTGTTGTAACGGAAGCATTTTCACTAATTCTTTAATACGACTGAATTTTAATATTCAAAACTTCAAGAATGAACTAACCTCCAAATTATTCTCGTTTTGATTCAGTTTCTTCAGTCTTGACATAGGGCATTCGAGGATCCTATGAGATAATCATGACTTAATTAACGTGACTTAATTAACATGACTTAATTTAGAGTAATTTTGAGTTTGATATCACAGTATATTCTGCAAGATTTTGATACATGCTTTTTCGTTGATTTTCGGTATTCGTTCAACATTAAATAAGTTAGAATTTATATATTGAATTTGAATTCGGACGTTCGGCAGGAATTTAAGAGATTACAATGAGTCAGTAACTTAACAATGGTGCCATAGTTTAGCTGTTCTCAACTGCATGCACCAAAAGGCAAAAAATTCTACATTTTCATCTTTTAAATCTTATCAATCCAGTGTGAGTGTGAGATATATCATTATCAAGTTTTTGGCCATTTTTAGTTTTCTCTTTGATGGAGTTACGGTCAATTAGCAAACAACATCTCCTAAATTGAATAGTATAATTGACTAGGCATTCAATGCAGTACTTTAATCATTAAATGAATTCTAAATCCATATTAATTAACTTGATAACATTAATCGATGTTGAATTTGGTAATTCAGATAATGTTCATGAACAAGATGACGGATGCCTTTAAACTTTAATCTTCGAAAAATATCATTAACTATAATTACTAATTTCTATGGGACAATTCAGCTTGGGTTTGATGCTATATATTTTGAAATATGATTAATGAGATATTAATACCTTTCCTTTGCTGTATTTTGAGAAAATTGTGGAATTTGAAGCAATATTGTTAAAGTTATTATAATATAAATGGCTTATTTTCAATATATTGATAATGATATTATTGATATTAATGAAATCTAACGTTCTTTACTTTGTTATGTTTGCAATTATTATAGTCTGGACGTAATGCCACTGTCTAAAATGGGCATATCTTACTTGTCTACAATGGACAAGTCGCTATTGTCTACAATGGAAGTATTGCCATTATCTACAATGGACGTATCGCCATTGTCTGCAATGGGTGTATTGCCATTGTCTACAATGGACGTATCGTCATTATCTACAATGGAAGTATTGCCATTATCTACAATGAACGTATCGCCATTGTCTGCAATGGGTGTATTGCCATTGTTTACAATGGACGTATCGTCATTGTCTACAATGGACGTATCGCCATTGTCTACAATGGACGTATCGCCATTGTCTACAATGGACGTATCGCCATTGTCTACAATGGACGTATCGCCATTGTCTACAATGGACGTTTTGCCATTGTCTACAGTGGACGTATCGTCATTGTCAACAATGGACGTATCGTCATTGTCTACAATGGACGTATCGCTTCTGTCTACAATTAACGTATCACCATTGTCTATAATGGACGTAACGCCATTGTCTACAATGGACGTATCGCTATTGTCTACAATGGACGTATTGCCATTGTCTTCAATGGACGTATCGCCATTGTCTACAACGGACGTATCGCCATTGTCTACAATGGACGTATCGCCATTGTCTACAATGGACGTATCGCCATTGTCTACAATGGGCGTATCGCCATTGTCTGCAATGGAAGTATTGCCATTGTCTACAATGGACGTATCGCCATTGTCTGCAATGGGTGTATTGCCATTGTCTACAATGGACGTATCGTCATTATCTACAATGGGTGTATTGCCATTATCTACAATGAACGTATCGTCATTGTCTGCAATGGGTGTATTGCCATTGTTTACAATGGACGTATCGTCATTGTCTACAATGGACGTATCGCCATTGTCTACAATGGACGTATCGCCATTGTCTACAATGGACGTATCGCCATTGTCTACAATGGACGTATCGCCATTGTCTACAATGGACGTTTCGCCATTGTCTACAGTGGACGTATCGTCATTGTCAACAATGGACGTATCGTCATTGTCTACAATGGACGTATCGCTTCTGTCTACAATTGACGTATCGCCATTGTCTATAATGGACGTAACGCCATTGTCTACAATGGACGTATCGCTATTGTCTACAATGGACGTGTTGCCATTGTCTTCAATGGACGTATCGCCATTGTCTACAACGGACGTATCGCCATTGTCTTCGACGGACGTTGCCCCGTCTATTTCTTCTGACTGGATGGCTATCAAGGTTGCAAAGTGACGTCCAAATGTGGAACGTTGCGCCGCGCGCGAGGGTAGGGTAACATCCTACGACCATTGTCTACAATGGACGTATCGCCATTGTCTACAATGGACGTATCGCCATTGTCTACAATGGGCGTATCGCCATTGTCTACAATGGGCGTATCGCCATTGTCTACAATGGGCGTATCGCCATTGTCTACAATGGACGTATCGCCATTGTCTGCAATGGAGGTATTGCCATTGTCTACAATGGACGTATCGCCATTGTCTGCAATGGGTGTATTGCCATTGTCTACAATGGACGTATTGCCATTGTCTACAATGGACGTATCGTCATTGTCAACAATGGACGTATCGTCATTGTCTACAATGGACGTATCGCTTCTGTCTACAATTGACGTATCGCCATGGTCTGCAATGGAAGTATTGCCATTGTCTACAATGGACGTATCGCCATTGTCTGCAATGGAAGTATTGCCATTGTCTACAATGGACGTATCGCCATTGTCTGCAATGGGTGTATTGCCATTGTCTACAATGGACGTATTGCCATTGTCTACAATGGACGTATCGCCATTGTCTACAATGGACGTATCGCCATTGTCTTCAATGGACGTGTCGCCATTGTCTTCAATGGAAGTAACACCATTGTCTACAATGGTCCGGGACGTATCGCCATTGTCTACAATGGACGTATCGCCATTGTCTACAATGGACGTATCGCTATTGTCTACAATGGACGTTCGCCATTGTATACAATGGGCGTATCACCATTGTATTCAATGGACGTATCGCCATTGTCTTCAATGGACGTATCACCATTGTCTTCAATGGACGTATCGCCATTGTCTTCAATGGACGTATCGTCATTGTCTACAATGGACTTATCGTCATCGTCTACAATGGAATTGGACGTATCGCCATTGTCTACAGCGGACGTATCGCCATTGTCAACAAGTACAATGGACGTATCGCCATTGTCTACAATGACAATACGTCCGTTTGCAATGTACTTTTATTTTGTCTACAATGTACTCGGACTACGTAATTTTTGCCAGACGTTGCCTGCTCCGTTGCCTGTCCCGACTCTTCGAGTCGGGGCGCGCTTGCAGGGGACCAGGCAACGCCTGGCAAGTGGCAACTGCAAGATAATTTTCAATTTGACAAAAAATGAAAACACGTTTTATCACAGAAAATACTTTATTATTTACCGATATGTACAAAAATACATGAAATACTTCTCTAGACCGCAAACAAAACTGTTAAATATCAAATATCATCATTCACACCAATAATAAATAGTAATTCAAAACACCACCAAAACTAAAAGTACGTAAAAATCATTAAATATCAAAATAAAATCCTATCTTATCTTGTCCAGAGAAAGGGCTGAAGAGGATAGTTTGGGGTTGTAGCACGCTTTGTTTCTCGTGAAAGTGTTCCACACTCTGAGAGACTGATCAGCAGATAGTGAGATAATGTTATCGTTAACGGGGGACTTGGCGATGGACACCACCATGTTAGAATGTCCGGACATCTTGCTGGTATTCTCGTTTTTCTTGAGATCCCACACCCTGAGGTTGGGGTCGAAGTGTCCGTGGGAAGTGATGAGTTCGTTACAAGAGGGCGACCACACCAGGCCCGTCACCTGGGACTTGGTGTCGATGCAGTTCCGGTACTTTCCCCCGATCAGGTCCCACACCACGATCCGCTGATCGTTCTGTCCTGAGCCGGTGGCGAGCACGGCTCTCTGGTTCGGGTTCCAGGAGAGAGCCTTCACCGCACTCTCGTATACCATGGTGAGAGTCTCGCTGGTGTTAGGGATCATGCTAGAACTGGAGAATACCTGGACCTTGTTCTCGTTACAACCCACTGCTAACCGCTCTTCGGAGGGGTCCCAGCTCAGTCCGCAGATAATACCTGGGTGAGGAGGGTGTTAAGATGGTAAGGAGGTTTTTAAAAAGGTGAGGAGGGTGTTAAGAGGGTGAGGAGGGTGTTAAGTAGGTGAGGAGGTTGTTAAAAGGGTGAGGAGGGTGTTAAAATGGTGAGGAGGGTGTTAAGAGGCTGAGGAGGGTGTTAAAAGGGTGAGGAGGATGTTAAGAGGGTGAGGAGGGTGTTAAGAGGGTAAGGAGGGTGTTAAGAGGGTGTTAAGTAGGTGAGGAGGGTGTCAAAACGTTAGTAGGCTGTCAAGAGGGTGAACAGGCTGTCACGCTGAGAAGACTGACAAGGGGTTGGGAAGGCTGTCACTTTCAAGCTGTGACAAAACTGTAACGAGGCTGTTAAGACTATAAGTATAACGAGGGTGAGAAGACTTTTTGAAGGGTGGGCAGGGTGCCAAAGGGAGGGTTACTTACCACTGGTGACGGAGAAAGGGGGGTTGGTGGAGTAGGGGGTTCTGATGTCCCAGTGAAGGACGGTTCCGTCCCCCCGTCCCAGGGACACGGTGTTCTCATTCTGCCAGCTGGACACGTACACAGTGGGGGAGGTGTGGGAGGAGACCAGCTTACACACTGTGCTGTCCCAAAGCTGAAATGGGGAGGGGGTTGCTTTATTGCTTCCACAAACTTTCAAGTCAATTTGAAATAGTAAAAAAAACGAATTTTTGATGAATTGAGATTATTGAGTCGAATTCCACTTTCGTTAATCGATCAGGCCCCATTGTGATGGGCTCGAATTATAGGTGACTGTTAACAATTGCCCATATTATGTACCTTGGTAGTGCCGTATCTGTGGGACACGATGTGTTTGGTAGCGTCAGGCTTCCACTTCACTGAAGTCACCAAGTCCCCATCCCTGGGTCCCACGGAGTCTTGGGGGAGCACGTACGCTTGAGCTGGAATAGAATAAGTCAAGACATGAGGCAAGACCAGTCAAATGATTCAATCAAATCAAAGTTTTTCTGTCACAAGTCCATTGTTTTTGTTGGAATAACAGTGAAGATGGAACTGTAAAACATGACTCATTACAGCTCTTTACTTCTTTAATGCAATTCTTGTTCCCGAAAACTCACATTTGACAGCGTCCCAATAGAACACGTCCTCCTTCAGCCCGATCACCACGATGTTGTTAGCCCCCCAGTCTACCAGATTGTAGTAGAAGTTCTTGGAGGCCCCGGGGGCGTTCAGGATCTTAGAAGCGGAGTACTCCTTTAGTTTACGTGCCCGGACAGTCGACACTGATGCACTGCACTCGTTGAAATCTGAAGGGTGTTATGATGTCATAATCAATGATGCTAAGGTTTCTGTTGAGTGCTATGGCATTCAATTTTCATTTTCAAGGTTTTCACTCAGCGATATAATAAACCATAGTGACCTGGTAAATAATAGATAAATGAATATTCATTCAACAAACTAAAGTCAGGAAGCGAAGATTCTTACTTCCCCCAGTTGCCCTTTAAATTTACCTAATTGTCTCTTGGCAGTGAAGTTAAGTAGTCTCGTACACTTCCTCTTGACACTCTCGGGAGAGAAGAGACACCGACCCTTCACGGTTTTAGAAGGGGTTTTAGAGGGGGTATCCGAGGATGGGGTGGTGGTTGGTGCTCCTCTCCTTGACACCATCAGGTGATGGATCAGATCAGAATCTGGGGAAGAGGAGTGTTAGTGATACTGGGATCTACAACTAAAAGGAGATCAAAGATAGTAAAACTAAAATCTGAAATGTTCCAGCCAGGTTAAGCGTTTGTTATAGAATTTGAATTTTATATGACAGAAATAAGAGCTTGATTGGACTTTTGAAGGAGCCTAGCAGGAAACAGCATTACTTACCAGTGGATAGTCGGTTAGGGATGTATCTGTCGCATGACTTCTCTACTCTCCTCCTCTTAGACTCACTCCTGCTGTCCAACCTCGCCAATGCTGCAAGAAATGCTTTTTAGTACACTGCAATTCACGGATTTCATGATACTCGTAAAAGTAAATAGGGTCCTTTTAGGCAGCATTGGAATATGGAGCAATAGAATTTTTATTGCTATTAGGCAGTCTGGAGGAATACTGACAGCTAAATGGCCTTGAATAGCACCATATCGGTGTTCCTCCAGATATGAAGAAATCCTGCAATTTCTGGTCCCTGGCAGTGCAGGGACCCCATTAAATCAAAATGTTTCCAGAACATATCAAAGAATTTCCTTACGTCCTGGGAGTAGCGTGAATGGAGGGGGTGTTCCTCTTTACAGGTGTCTGGAGACCCCCCTGCGTAGACTCACTGCACTCAGTACCTCTACCAGTAGCAGCAGTTTCTGTGGGTTTAGTGCTCTCATCGGCACCCCTGAAACATGGCCCTCGCTTTTCTGCCATAGTCACAACTCTGCAGGGGCTGCCTTGGGGGAGGGAAATATTCGTTTAGTTATACTCATAATGCTTACAATCCCAATCAACCTGTTTTTGTGTTTCATTCTGAAGTTTTGCGGTAATCGCTTTATGTTTTCAACTGAGAGAACTACTGAACAACCATAAGACAGACTCAAAAAAGAATTCATGACTGTAATAATGCGTTCCTTAAAAATTTTGAAACATTATCAACTTATCAACTTAAAAAGCACAACAGGCACATATGAAAACAGGCAATCTTGATACATATGCAGCTCATTCAACCATCATGATAAAACAGGGTACAAAAGATAAGAGTACAATTCAGACTGAGAATGAGATAACACCACTCAAGATGGGTACAACCATAGGACGTGCACAAGAAATAGACTTGTAGAATGAGGAAACTATCATGGCTTCAGATAAGGATCTGTTAGATTCAATTCGCCTATTTTTCGAGATAACAGAAAATGCCCGAGGATATGTGAGTACCATTACAGCATTACAGGAATTCAAGAAATGGGAGGCAGATGACAGTGAAATTTGTTATCGGAATGTCGAACTGCATGTCAAAACCCTTTTTCAGTCAGTTTTAAAATTTATAAGTGAAAAGCTGAAAAGTGATTGATTGTTGAGGTATTGGATTGTCGGAAACTGAAACTCAGAAAAAAGTCTATCGGCCGATGAGTAAAACTCTGAACAGGAAAATAGAAATAATAAGAAAGCAAGAAATTAAAAAAACTACGTCGCAATTATCATAAGACGATCCCAAAACAACTGCTCCATCACACCACTCTGTAATCATCAGCTCTTAAAACGCTGATACACGCATCACGTGACAATTACAAGCCAAGTCACGTGCTCTGCGCGCGTCCAATAAGCGTGTGAATAGTAGTCACGTGACAACTTGCTGACCAATGAGAGAGTCCGAGGGAGGAGGTGCTTGACAGAACGGCAGTTTGCTTGAGATGCACTGCTACTGGTTTACTTGCAGCTCATCACTATACGAAACACAGCACATGGGGCAGTGAAAGAGGTTGTGGAGTTGAAGTACAGCGGACTCTAACAAGCAAGAAAGGGGCAAGTAGGCACACAGAACTTGTAACAGTGTTTGCAAACACGCAGGAATTATAACCCTAAATAGACATTCTATTTCCATCACTTGAAATGTTCCAGGTTTCTTATTGATCGCATGCAAGTAAACTACAGGTGCAAGTCAACTACAGGTTTACAAATAAACACTATAAACAGAATATCAGATTTGATAATTTTAAAATCGGCCAAGGAAGATACTGGAACGTCACTGTTTCTAAATTAATGTGATTTTGCTGCATGATGCAAAGGCGATTGTCAAAATTTGAATAGAATTTTTCAAGATTTTGTGTGTCAATGCTCAATGATTGCGGTGTTAAAACAACTTTTGACGCACCAATCGTTATCTTAACCCTTTGGATGAACATTCAATTTCACAAGGTACAACAATTTCTATTCAATTTACAATGTCTGAATTCATTTCACAACATTTAAAGCAATTCACAGTATTCCTCTTTAATTCACGGTATTTACACAGTACTTACAGCCTACACACCTATCCATATTGCTACTCTTTTACCGGACAGTAGAAATTCTGACAACTGAAAATTGGGCGTTTATTTGTCCAATTAGCCAAGAGCAAGACACTACATGATACATTGCAACATGTGTTCTCACACTTATAGTAGCAGCAGTAGTTCCCTGCTTGTTCCAAGACTAGGTCAATAAATTAAACCAATAGGAATGGACCTTCATCTGCACTGTGATTTTAAGAATCATTGAATTTGAATCGGTTCCCTTAAACGTTAAACTCACGAAACTTTATCTCATCGATTAAACCCTAATCACATCCCTGACCATTTCCAGCAACTTTTCTCGTTTCCTGCCCCTTATTAACGGATTCCCAAACCTTGAAGTGGGATAAAAAGTCCGTGCCCATCCAAATAAGACAAAGTCGTAAAGCTATAAAATTATAATCTATTCAGGCGATACAGTTTACTAATTTACAAATTATACAATACACACTACACAAATAACAATTGGCAAAGAATATTTCAATTTATGAATCATCCTAATGCTAAAGCGATAAAATTTGAATGCATTAAAAGAGATAAAACCTCACGGCTGCGCAGTGCTCTGCATTGCCTAATCATTGGGTAGGGGGACCGAAGCGAACTAGCACTAGCAGTTAAGTTTATCAAACTGGGCTTGGGGTTTCAAAACATCAGGAGCGCGCCTTAATCGGGACAAGTTGGCCGTTAAACCTGTCACATCGTCTATAAACCAAATTATTCGGCCACTGTAAAGAACTAAGAAGTCTAGGGAAGAGAAGTAGAAACGAGCTTCACAAATCACAAGCAAATTCGTGAACCCCCTCACGGATATTACTAGGCACTGCAGAGTAGCTTCCAAATTTTTCAGTTAATCGAGGCATGCCTAACAGTAACCAACTGATACGGTACTCAATCCTTCAATCATGAAGAAAAGTGCAAGATTTTGATGAATTGCGAAAGTGGAATTTCTACATTACGCAAGTGTTTCATAAAGATCAAATTCCTAATTTTAAAAACTAAAATGAATCATCGAATAATATTGAAATACGCAAAATTTTCATCAATTTTCTAGATGCAAATAATACAATAAAATTGTCTAAAAATAAAAATTAAAATTTCTAAACTTAATCTTAAATGAAAATGATATATCTATATTTTCAGTCTAAAGATTAAATCTTCAAATCAGAAATATTTTTAACTTCCTGATAACCAGGGATTTATTTGAGATGAAGCCCAAATTTTCCCTGTTTCTTATCGGAGACAAAATCATCAATCAAAAATGAAAAAGGACTTTCTATAAAACATGGACAGTCCTTAAACACATCCAGAACTTTTGATAACCATCGGGTATCAAAATAATAAAATGATAAATCGTGCAATGAATCAGAAATGACAGCTATATTACTTTTAACGTTCTTCAATCTACAATATAAACCCTTCAATAACAATCGTAACCTTAAAATATTTTAAAATATTTTAAGCTACTAAACTTTAAATGATAACCCTCTACCTAAGATAATGTTCGGATAAAGTTCTGATATCAGCACATTAAACATGAATTTATCAGTAAAGCGGTTGCTAGGTAACGCGTTACTAGGAAACACGTAATTGTAAAGATATAATTACTATGTTGCTAGGTAACGCGTTACTAATATATACAACTAGGTCACGTGACCCAGACGCGTGACTGTAATTATCTCTGATTTATCAGAGTCCCACATAAATCATACATTTCATCATGCAGAGTTCTTGCCGCTGTTTCAGCAGGCAAATATTACGGTAAATGTCCGCAGGCAATCGATGTTCGGTTTCACTAACCGAGTTGATGTTTTGTGATGTTCAGCGATCATCAGTGTTCGGTGATAAATGATGTTCGGGTACGAATAATGTTCAGAGATGGATGATGTTCACTTTAGATCGGTATCTCAATAATTTTCTTTCTCCATTCGATAATTGAGCTCTTTTTGCATGATTGATGCATTCTCAAATCTTGATCTAGAATCATCCAGATAGTCACATCTCTATTCTTTGGGAATTCCATTAAAGGAATGTGGTCCTTTTCACAGCAAGGCATCCAAGTGCAAGAGACAATTTCTCTGTAATCTTCTGTTTAGTAAATGTTTTGACTGCTGGCTCACATATTTGGGAAGAAGAGTCCATGGAGAGATGCTGGAACAGATTTCCGGGATATCCACTCCAAGACTGGACAACATGGAAAATTATCTGACGCTAACAAGACACTTTGACACATTTCATCATTTAACTAACACTTACTTGACACAATTAACCATATAACTGACACCATTTCGACATAGAACCGACACTATCTTGACACCACTTCAACACGAAAGTGACACCATATCTTGGCACATCTTCAACAAGATCCGGACACTAACTTGACATCACATTTTGATCATGCAACTGACACAAACTTGACACCATAATAGCATTATCTTGACACCATACTGTTCCAGCTGGCAACGGATGAGGAGTTCCAAGTGCTCCCGGAGGAGCTGAGGTTGGAGAAGGAGGAGGTCAAAGAGGAGAGGGAGCCGGCGTAATCCTTGGGCTCAATCACCTGAAAATACTGTTTTCAGAACTCAATTAAATGGCTGCAAATCATACCGGATAAATCGACGGATAACATTAGAATAAGGGATGAAAGGTAGCGTTTTATTTTCAAGATTTAAGTGGTTTTCCTGACACCAGAAATAAGATGAATGATAAATACCACAGCTTGGCCCTACTACACGCACCTCGATTGAGTAGAGGAAGTTACACTTCTGAGTGGGTGTTTTGCCCCCTGTGAAGGCTGCATTGCTTGCCGAGGCTGTGGAAGTGACATGGGACCAGGTGAGGACGTAGGAGCCTGGTCTGGAGACGTAGTAGGAGCCCTGAACACTGTCGCCTTCCTGGTATACTGTCACTGTGCTGTCCTCAACTATCTCATCCGTGTAGTGGTCAGTCGGAGATTGCTGAGAGAGTAGGGTAGTGGATGAGTGGGGCGGGTAAGGAAGGGAGTTAAGTGTAGGATGGTAAAAGTGCATATTTAAAGGGCATAAACTTGTAGGAAAAGAGTAGAGTGGAAGAGAAGGAAAAGGGAATAGAGACCGGAGAGGAACTGTGGATGCTGATTGATAACACTTACAGTGGGTGAGGGTGTGGTGATGTCAGCCATCTGACATTACTTACAGTGGGTGAGGGGTTGGTGATGTCAGCTATCTGTGATTACTTACAGTGGGTGAGGGGTTGGTGATGCCAGCCATCTGACATTACTTACAGTTGGTGAGGGGGTGGTGATGCCAGCCATCTGTGATTACTTACTGTGGGTGAGGGGGTAGTGATGCCAGCCATCTGATTACTTATTGTGGGTGAGGGGGTGGTGACTGGTGATGCCAGCCATCTGAAATTACTTACAGTGGGTAAGGGGGTGGTGATGCCAGCCATCTGAAAGTACTTACAGTGGGTGAGGGTGTGGTGATGCCAGCCATCTGAGCCATGGCAGCGAGTGATGAGTTACAGTGAGCTTGTGAGAAGGTCCTGAGAGAAACACTGAACTGAACCTCTCCCAACACACAGTCAAAGTCCCACGTTATTACACCCTCCACATCGGCCTCAACCAACACCTGAAACAGAGTGTTATATGTGGGGGTGGGTGTTTTAATCATAATAGAGGTGCTTAACAGATACTTGCATTCCCCTTGCATTTGATCGATTCAAAGTATTCCTGCATAACGGCTTAACGAGTATAAATATTTGGATGTAATTGTTATAACGATTGATATTCTTATCACGAGCGATTATCAAAACTTGCATAACGAGAAGCTACCTTAGTTCTAAAGTAAATTTTAGAGCCTTACCTCGTGAACTTCCCCTTTTCTGAGAGTCTCGTTCTTGTAAAGTGACTGTAACCCAGCCTCCTTTTCAAGAATATCCTCCCGCGATCTGGTGTAATCTTCTTTGGGCACCAGACCATTGCACTCTATGTCACACTGAAACAGAGTTATTAGACAAATATATCACATTCTATGTCACATTGCAAGGGAGAAAGATATTAGACTAGAACATTCTCACACTGAAAGGGATCGTTTACGCATTAAGTATTTTTTCGTCAATTTTTAGACAATCCATGTGGACTTAACGATAAATAAACTTGCTGTTAAAATTTCAACTTATCAGCTTATTGATAACTGTAGAATAAACATGCATAATGCATTTTGATTAAATCCTAACACATTCCGAATCCAATCGCCTTGCATTAAAACTACTATCGCATTGGATTAAAACTAACATGTCTATGGTTCTAAAAATAGAAATATGCCCATTGCCATTTAATAATATCCATGTCAAATTGTACACAATAAACCTTGCATAAAGTTAACTAGGCTCATTATAAAACCAAGGGTATGATAATTTCACTACAATAATATTATTTTAAGCGTCTGTTTAATTGTGTCACGTTCGTACTTACGGTACGCGCGGCGCGCGCGCGGCTCAATGTTATGCTGACACGAAGTAAAATATGACCAGCGTGTTACAGCTTTTCGAATGTGACAAAATGGCAATTTTGATCAACTCACGCTACCCATTGCGTAAATAGAAAATTTGTTTATATCTTTTGGCCGATGTGAGTTTAGGATCAGGATCTGAAATCGGATCGTGAATGTTACGCCGCGCACATTGCGTTTCAAAAAAGAACATTTTACGTTTTTCGGAAAAGTGAGTGAAAAATATTGTGAAGGAGCAATCTGAAATTAGGAAAATCCCCATGGCAACGTGGGGCCGTATATCCCTGATTCCTGCTCATTTCTTACCCCCGCTTTGCTTACTGTTACTACTGCTGAACTTTTCTTGCTATTTGAGATGAAAATGCTGAAGACAATGAAGAAGAAAGTGACAAAATGTTTCAGGAAGAAGAGGAGTGACAGGGTTTACGTATTCGATGAGGAGGTAGAGGCTTATAGGAGGTCGAGGTTTGCAAGATTCTACGGGGCGTTGGGGTTCATCCACGTTCCGCGGAGACAGAGGTACCAGCCGGAGGTGTGTAGTCAGGAGGTAAGGGGGTCTCCACTCCCACTCACCCTCCTTGCTGGCGAGGGGGAGGAGTGGGAGGTGGAGGGGGTGGAGTGTCTCACTCTCGAGAGGGACATGCCACCCAGGACAGAGGAGGGGGAGCAGTGGGAGCCTCTCCCTGTCATCATAGCTTGGGAGTTCCCAGAAGAACAGATGCCTGTTTTTCTGGATTTCCACTATTTTGACAGGGGTTACTAGTTAGGTTTGTAGGTTTAGGGGCCATTTTCATAATATGTTCTTAGGTTCATGTCAACTCACACATATTCAGATATTTATGACGACCATACGGTCTGATGTCGTTTGAATTTGTTGAGGCGATTTGAATCTGATAACATGTCCTATTTATCCATATTTTCTACAGTGCTAAGTTCAACGTGACTCGATCGAAATCCAAACATTTATGACGACCAAATGGTCTGATGTCGTTTGATTTTGTTGGGAAACTTTGTACTTGTGTACATCATATTTCAGCTTTTCAGGGCATACTTAACTTTTACGTACGTTTTGGTACGTTTTGGTTAGTTTGACTGGGCGTGCTCAGGACATCTGCGTCGTGCGCGTCTCCTTCCAGCTCAGCAATGAGTTGTTGTTCACAGCTGTGTACCCCGGAACAGGAGGTGTATCCGGGAACTGCTCAAGGAACTTGCCCAAACCGATCTTGAAGCTTTCAAGTGACATCAGTTGAGAGACATCAGATGGCAAGATATTCCAAAGCTGAGCTGCTCTAACACCAAATGAACTGTCGTAGTCACTACGCACAGATAGTTGGGCTTTGGTGTTTATCTGAGGGATGAGTGCCTTGATCCCAAGCCGAGGGTGGTGCTTAAACTGCATTTCGACATCGTTTGGAGCGTGGTTGTGGATTATCTTCCAAACTTGAATGATGCAGTATCTTTCTCTCCGGCGTTGAAGTGACATAAGTTTCAGCTTCTTGAGGCGGTCCCAATAACTCAAATCTTTGAGTCCAGTTACCTTTCGGACGAAGCAGCGTTGGACGTTCTCTAATTTCTGTATGTCAGTTATCTTGGTAGGGTTCCAAACCGGACAGCAGTATTCAAGCCTGGAGCGAACCATTGACTTGTAGAGAGTGAGCATCACGAGGGCAGAACGATCACAGAAGGCGCTGAGAACCCAAGAGGACATTTTTCTAGCTCCTTGAACAGTTTGTTCAATATGAGGCGACCATGATCTATCACTTGAAACGAGGACCCCCAAATCTTTAGCAGTGTCCATAACTTCGATAACGTGTCCTTTGGGAGTTTTGTATTCTACATTCTCCGGATAGAAAGGTAGTTGCCTTAGAAGGTAGGAACTGTTAAGAGGATAGCTCAGCAGTTGGAATTTGTCTTCATGTAGCTCCATGTTATTCATGGTTGACCATTGTATTACCCTACACAGATCTTCCTGTATTTTTGCAGTACATTCCAGACCAAGCACCCTTGATATCAATTTGGTGTCGTCTGCAAAACATAGTCCCTTGCAATTTTTGAGTGTCGGGAGTAGGTCGTTTATGTATAAAAGGAACAGTATGGGCCCTAGCACTGTACCTTGTGGGACTCCACTTACCACAGGTTGGGCTGATGACAAAACCCCTTCCACCTGAACAGTTTGGGTTCGGTTTGTGAGGAACTCTTTAATCCAGGACAAGATTTTTCCACCGATGCCATACCGCTTGAGCTTTTCCAACAGTACTTGATGGTCTACTTTGTCGAAAGCCTTCGAATAATCGAGGTAAATCACATCTACTTCATCATTGCTATTTAGGCAGCTGTATATGAATTCGATGTGGCTAAGCAGCTGGGTCAAGCAACTGCGTTTTTTCCTGAACCCATGTTGGTTGTTGCTGATGAAGTTTGATTCCTCGAGATATTCCACAAGCCTGTCTCTCATAACTCTCTCAAAGGTCTTGATGATGTGAGAAGTCAGGGATACTGGCCTATAATTGGCAGGATCAGTACGGTCATCCTTCTTGTAGACAGGTGTTATGAACTGAGCCTTAAGAACAGGAGGAATGAATCCATTGGCGAGGGAATCCGACCAAATAATATGCAGAGGGACTGCCAATTCGTCTTTGCATGATGTGAGAATTCTAGCTGGGACATCGTCATCAGGACAAGCTGAATAAGGGTCAAGTTCCTTTAGGGCTGATATGATGTCTTCTTTTGAAAAGCTAAAGTCTAAGAAGGAGGTGCTCATTCCTTGAGGAAGACCATCCGACTGGAGGCATGCACGGATGTCAGCCTTAGCAGGGTCACTGAAAACTTTTTGGTATTGTGTTTGGAGAATTTCTGCCTTGCTTTTGGGGTCACTGGTCAATTCATTGCATGCATTACGAAGAACAGGAATCGTAGATTTCGTCTTTTGAAACCGTTTTGCATACGAAAAGAAGTATTTAGGATTACTTCTGATGGTTTCAACTGCCTTTTCTTCCCTACGACTCAGAGTATTCATTATTTCGGCCTGGATGTTGTACACAAGGAGGTTTACTTCTTCAGTTAACTTTGGGATTGTGCGGGACATGGGGTTCTTTTCTTTCAAAGCACGTATCCGAGCATTGAGTTTTCTCCTTTTTCTTTTCATGGCTGTAACAACGTTGTTTTGTCTGGGCTGCAAATGGTCAGATGGTGTCTTGCAGCTAGGGGAATGGAGGAGCGTGATCTGCAGGACAGTGAGCTTTAGTAAGTCGAGGAACTGCTCAGAATCTTTGTTGCAGAGGGCCCACAGATCTTCCCAATTGATACTTCTGAATGCTTCGTTCATGGCACCAAAGTCAGCATTGTGGTAGTCTGCAGCTCGAAAGGAGTGAGGACTGCGATTCTCTGATTGGGGAGCCGAGATAATACCAAGCATGTCGAAGCCAAGAAGTGCTTTAACTAGACAATGGTCAGAGAGGGTGGTTGGTCTGACGCTAACTTCTGCAACGTAACGTGGTACATTAGTGAGGACAAGGTCAAGGGTGTTTTCACCCCTAGTCGGCTTTGTGACAACTTGTGACAGATAGTTTTTGTCCATGAAGTCAATGAGGTCTGCGGCAGAGGTTGAGAGAGAGGATATGGGCATCTTCCAATCTATCTCAGGGAAATTAAAGTCCCCAAGAATATACAGGTCAGGCATCCTGTGGTTGACTGAGATGCGGTCGATTGTGTCTTGGAGGTTGGATAGCAGGGAGGAAAATCCTGAGGGGTTGGAGTCTGGAGGTCTGTAGATTGCAGCGATGAGAGTGTGGCTAGACTCAATGTAACAACCAACCATATTGTTCTCATGGTCTTTGAACCGGATGACTTCTTTGACAAGTAACTGGTCGTGGAGATAGAGAAGACAGCCTCCACCGACTCGTTTATCTCTGTCCGAACGATAAACTCTATATCCCTTGATCGAAACTTGTGCGTCTGTTATGTAGTCCTTGAGCCAAGTTTCAGTAACAGCAATTACAGCAGGAGGGGGACTGCTGCCATTAACAATGGTTTCCTGGATGAAGGGGATCTTCCATCTGCAGTTGCTGTTGGCAGCAGGTGACACGCTCTGCCCATTGATTAGCACAATGGAGGAAACTGTTGGTTGTACCACTGTGGGATCTGTGACTGGTACATCATTGGGGGCGCTGGTCCTTGCTGGGACATTGGGGCAGGATTGAAGGCTTGCTGGGGAGGAGCGGAGGGCTTGGTCTGTAGAGCCTCTTTGATTAGGTCTTTCAGGAGTCGAGGGATCTCGTTCTGAACCAGGTCTGTGATCTGCTCGTTGAATCCCTGCTTCATGTTCTCTATCTTGTGCAATAAAAAAGCAGAATCGTCGTTCCTGATCAGAGATTCTGGCTTGCTCCGCTGCTGCACAGTAGGAGGGTAGGGGGTGTCTGAAATGCTGAACCTAGGGATGGTTCGGGTGATGGTAGTAGGGGGAGGTCTGATACTATCATTTCTTGCAGCGGGGGGAGGTCTAGCAGTTTCCCCTCTTGCTGTCCCTTGACCCTGGTTTTGGTTTTCGCGGTCCAGGGAAGGCCTGGATCTTACTGTGCCTTTGAGGTGGAAAAATGTGCATTCTTCTCTTGAGCACGTTTGACTTCGCACCGACTCATTGCAAAGCCTTGGGTGCCAGTATTGGCAATTGGCGCCCTTGTTGCACCCCTTGGGGTTGCGTGATCCAAAACGGGTGAACTTGAAGCATCGTGGTGGGTGGGCTTTGTCGCACTGTCTGCCGTTCACGAGTGTCTTGCCCAGTCTCCCGTGTGGACAGTTTCTCCGTTTGTAGAGCTCACATATTTCTGATGCTGTAACTCTATTTGAGGGGCCAGGTTTTAGGGCAAAGTGTTTGTAGCTCAACTTAACTTGAACAAAATTCGAACATTTAAGACGACCAATTGGTCTGATGTCGTTTGATTTTGTTTGAGAAAAGTTGGACCAGACATTCCACGGGAAATCGTAGACAATAGGAATCTTGAATCTTACTTAAATTTGGTGAAAGGATTGTATATATCATCACTAACCATACTTTGCAGCAAACAGGCAGGTATTAACCATTTCAGGTTTCAGACAAGTGGCCCTTCACTAGAGAGATCAGGTAATCAACCTACAAGACTGTTATCAGGTAAAACATCTTTTATTTGTTTTACTCGAAATGATCTGTTTTACTCGAAATGATCTGTTTGCAATTCAAGTTATTGATTTTGTCTCTGTTACATTTTGATTAATGACATCAATTTCATTTCAGGGGACAGGGGCCTATAATCTTTAGGCGATCAACACAACCAGCCACACTCGGATGTTACAGCAACAGCCGAACTCAGAGTTTACAGACAGATGACGACAGAATTGAATAACGGATTTAACAGCCAGATGACAGAAAGACTGAAACAGAGCAGGCGTTGAGGAAGATCCACAAGGAAGACATCCATTATTTCAATCGTTTAATCATTCATGTCTTGTTCATAATATCATGTTTGCATATATTATTCTTGTTTCTGATTTTATTAGCGACTTTTACTGTCTTCAACATTACGTTTTATCTGAAGTAATCTGGCAATCTGGTGATATTTGTCACTCTAAAGGCAAGGCACGATAAATCGAGAGGGTCGGTTCTGCTCTGAATGCTGACAGGGGTCACTTTAGGCTTTACTTTTAGACAATGACAAGGGTCACTGGGTTATGCGAGAGGGTCGGTTTTGCGCTGATAGGGGTATTGGGTACTGCGACGCTTTACCCCGTGACAATATACCGCATGACACTTTACCTCATGACCTCATGAAACTTAACCTCATGACACTTTACCCAATGACATGTTACCCAATACCCTGCGACACGTTACCCCGTGATATTTTACCTCACATTTCTAATGTAGATCTGCTCGCATATATCCATGGATAACCGTGGAGTAAGTGACTCATTGACACCCCTAACGTGTTTTGATTTACCTGACAAGGGCCTCCTAAGAAGTCCGGTATGTCCTCGTGATGTATGTAGCTGTGGATACCATCGTCTTCTAGGTAGTCGTTACCAGAGTATACCAAACACTTCCTCCTGTACAAGTAGATGATGTGTTGGCAAACTAACTAAGGGCGTTCTTAGTTTTTTCTCCAAGTGAAAGAATAATTAGATGATGGCTAAGTGCAATAGGCCCATTCCACTTTTCTGCTTCAAGTTGAATATTAGATGATGTAGAGGTGGAAAGTAGTCTTCCTAATCCAAGTTTCATTGTACTTTCGAGTTTTGTGCACTCCAGAAACTTCAATCAAGAGTAATTAACTCCGAATATTAGCGATGATTACCTTGTATTTTCGTTGATGAAGCTCTTAACGAGAGTCCAGGCTAGAGGAAAGAGTCTTGGAGCTTGTACAATAAGAACCACACCCAAAGTCTCAGGATAGTTCTGTTCCATTACCTGAGTACAATACAGAAAGTATTAAATAATGTACTTATCTTAATGTTTTAATGTTCAAACCACTGCTGCAGAATTGCTGCACAGTGCACTGCGATCCGCCATATTGCCTCATATTGTGCTACGTCAAATTGATGCAGATATAATATGGTCTATGAAAAGAAAGGGGTAGAGAAGTAACTTAGTTATTGTAAGCAACGACGTATCTAATTGCATTTAATTGCCTTTAATTACTTTTAACTTATATTTAACGGTAAGAAAATATCAGAGGTGTGGGTTGATTAAGTAATTGACACTCAATATAAGTTATCAACTAATTATTCGTATTGTATATGTAGTACTGTCATGTGTACATTGTAGTACTCCAAATAGACTTTCCTTTCAACGTGTAATTAGGCCGGTGCATAATTCTAGTTAGCAGTTTAATAACTCGTAAAAAGAACAAACATTGCAATTAAAAGTTAAAACTTCAGCTTTCACCCTCGATTAGAATGAAATATTGCGCCCACGGTGCGTAACATCACGGGTTGCTTTGCACGTAGCTATACCTTCCATGAAGCATCGTGTATAATTCCCACATACATGATTATGAAACATA
The DNA here is from genome assembly GCA_011033025.1 of Beroe forskalii. Lineage (NCBI taxonomy): Eukaryota > Metazoa > Ctenophora > Nuda > Beroida > Beroidae > Beroe > Beroe forskalii. The sequence goes on along the minus strand of WFMF01000031.1, from coordinate 383,074 downwards.
ACGTCATGTTAACCAATGGACTTATAACCGGCCCCGGGTTATTTTAATCTATGAACTACAGTACAGAAGTGCTGTAGTCCGACCAGTCCATATCTCAGGGTTAAGGGCAACTAACATAACATAAACATGACTACCTCAGTAAATCTGCGCATAGCCATTCTAGCCGGTGCCCACAAGTGTCTCAAGTTGAGTCCCTCTAAGTCTATTAGCAAAGTCCACGAGCTGAGGGAGAATTGAGGTGGTAGAGGTTACACAAGCTTTTGATTCTACAGAAGGTTGAGGAATTCGTAAGAATTTGCGTATGCGTAACTTTGCAAGTTTTCTGTACTGTATTCAAGTTACAGTTAAATACTGATAACAGGCAATATTTGGAGACTGATAAACGTCATAGCAAGCAACTGATATCTGCTATGTGATAAAATTCACGTAGAAATAACTTAATATCAGTGTTTGATATTTCTTGCCTTCCATGGTACCCCTCCATAATTCTAACTAAAAACACAACGCTGAACACATGGAATTAACAGGGCTCATGTATAGAGAGATATTATTATCATGTGAGAGGGATCAACTCCCTCGTCTTCAAGTCAGAAAACACCCCCTCAATTCACTGAATACCTTATGTTAGGTACATCCTTCATGTTCTGAATACCTTATCTTAGGATTAGCCTAGGTTTCCTGAATACCTTATCTTAGGTGCTGTCTTGATTTTCTGAATACCTTATCTTAGGAGTAGCCTTGGTTTCATGATTACCTTATCTTAGGAGTAGCCTTGATTTCCTGAATACCTTATCTTAGGAGTAGCCTTGGTTTTCTGAATACCTTATCTTAGGAGTAGCCTTGGTTGTCTGAATACCTTATCTTAGGAGTAGCCTTGGATTTCTGAATACCTTATCTTAGGAGTAGCCTTGGTTGTCTGAATACCTTATCTTAGGAGTAGCCTTGGTTGTCTGAATACCTTATCTTAGGAGTAGCCTTGGATTTCTGAATACCTTATCTTAGGAGTAGCCTTGGTGTTCTGAATACCTTATCTTAGGAGTAGCCTTGGTTTTCTGAATACCTTATCTTAGGAGTAGCCTTGGTTTTCTGTATACCTTATCTTAGGAGTAGCCTTGGTTTTCTGAATACCTTATCTTAGGAGTAGCCTTGGTTTACTGAATACCTTATCTTAGGAGTAGCCTTGGTTTTCTGTATCCCTTATCTTAGGAGTAGCCTTGGATTTCTGAATACCTTATCTTAGGAGTAGCCTTGGTTTACTGAATACCTTATCTTAGGAGTAGCCTTGGTTTACTGAATACCTTATCTTAGGAGTAGCCTTGGTTTTCTGTATCCCTTCCTCACAAATGTAGAGAGCATGTCTCAGGAGGGCCTCCTCGCCCACAGCACGCAGCATTCCTTTAACGTCCAGGTGACCCAGTCTCAGGATGTACACTGGTCTGCCGTCTACGAACAAGGGGACAATGTTAGGAAGTTCAGTTATTGGCAGGTATGGGAGGTTTGCTACATACAAGGGAGTAAAGGGAGGATGCAATCAGATATGAGAAGGGGTGAAGGGCTGAAAGTGCTATAATGGACACTGTTATACAGCTACAGTCTCATTGATTTCAGGTCCTCACAAACAGCAAGGAATTTAGCTGTTAACAGCAAGGAATTCAGCTGTAGGTACCTTTATCTGAGCGGTGCCAGGCGCCAGGCAGGTACTTGCTGATAACGTGAGGTGGACTCCATATGTCAAGGTGCACATCTATCTTATACTGCTTCCTCCACGCCATCGTCTTCAGTAACATCTCACGCGCCTGATGGAGGGGCGGCTGATTAAGCAGATTCCAGCGTGCAAACGTTTTTATGGTGTGTGTTTTTTAATTCACAGTGTTGTGAAAATTCCAGGCAATTGCCGGTGACTTATTACTTTCTTATATACCATTTCCAGGCAACCTTTCAGTGCTATGTCCGATGATAATTCGGAATTCTACACAATTGAAGACTTGGGGTATGAGAAGGGATCTGAAGCAAAACACATGCAGAGTTATACAGTACTTACACGTTCGATGTCGAAGTTTCGAGCCCTCAGGAAGCGTAGCAAAACCTGCTCATCTGGCGTCTGAAAGCAAGTCACAGTTCAAATTCCGCATTTCACAAGTTAAATTTCTCAAATCACATTTCACAACGTACATTTCACTTTTCACAGATCAAGAGTCGCAAAAATCACAGCGCATTCTTTGAATACAAGCACAAATAAAAAATAAATTATGTTTCATATGTCCTCGTTCTCCTTTATGAATATATGCAGATTTGCTTTTGCAATTTGCACCTCTCAGGATTTCTGTGAGGCGCGTGTACACTGTACCGGCGTTAAGGCACCTGTAGGCACCCCTTTTACACACGGTGTCTTATCACCCTTCTACTCCCTTTGATCAATAAAACATCCCTTTAGCATAATAATGCTCCTAATCAGAGTTTGTATGTGATGAACAGGCTCACTGGGTGTATAATGAACAGGCTCACTGGGTGTATGAAGTACACTGAAACATTACTCTTGACAGATCTTAGCCCGTCTTAGCATGACATCAGATCTGACAGACACTGACTTAAGACCTGAAATTGCCATGCATTGCTTGACGCTCGCACAACTTTCTATGGCACTTAATATCTTTCTCATATATTTTACTATGATAATTGGGCTGCCTGCGCTATCTGAAAAGCTGGGTCACTGCCAGGAACTAAGAACAATGCTCTTAAACGACACATTCTTGTCTTATTCATTGCTCTTATTCTTGTGGGAGTGCCTCGTCTAATTTTAATGGTTGATTATACACTGTAAGGCGTGTGGTGTGTGCAGTGGATTAATGTGCCTTCAACAGAGCCGAGAGCGGCATCTCTGCCTGAGAAGTGAGAACCTATGTATGAAAGTATTAGGGAAACATCATTGATTATTAATTTCATTTCATAAGTCGAAATTTGGGACACTGAGGGTTAAAAAAGTCGAAATATTTCAAAGACAAAATGTTTTATGAAAATCTTCACAGAATATGATATTCTATTCAGGGTAAGAAGGCGAAGGAAGCTAGTAGCAAATCATCTCACCTTCTCGAAAGTCTGCTTGAGCCTCTTTGCCAGCTGTATGATGGAACACTCCTCAAGAGGAGACAAGTCTCCGAGGTGACTGGTGATGTAATCGCTGTCTAAGTTGTACCCAGCACTCTCTGTAAGGATGAAGTTTTAATGTACATTATGTGTTGCAATGTACATCATGTGTAATTGTATGATGTATCATCTATGCAATTTCGAAATAAACCGTTGCAGCATTTTCAATCAATACTAAGATATAAAACGGAAATTTGTAAGTTTGAAGCTGATGTAAAATGTAGTTTTAGATACAAAATACCACGATATGAACATAGTTCAATCTACAATCTACACTGTGAATTGTACAAGCTCGCATTTTACAATATACATGCTTGTACAATGTACATGACACTATTACCTGGTGATACTTGGTCGGGAAGGTTTTCCTCATCTGCACTGGCGAAGGAGTCGTCTGAATCTGAATTTAACAGTGTTTTATGACGAAAATTTAAATTTTATTCATAAAGTTAGGGTGGCGAAAGAGGCGAAGGTTTAATAAAGGGTGAAAGGTTTGAACTTGATAAATAAAAGACTCATGTAGCTGATGAAAGTTTCAAAGGATCGAGCCAAGGGATTGTTAACAAAAAAAACTCATGTCCCTAAGTTGAACAGCATACTGCGTAATACAGGTTCAGAGAAAGCAATTACAGTTTACAGCTCTGCTTACAGTGTCCAAGGCACCCCAGACCTCGGTTACTTATTATCCTCTTGAGTATTTTAATTATAACTTATCATGACAAAGCGCAGTGTAAAGGATTTATATGCAGATTGTAGACAGAATCGACTTATCGAGCCATCTCAGTATATACATATTGGATGCAGGTAGGTTCTGATGACGGTCGTAAGGCTCAATGTTTGTCTACAGTATATGCAAATTCTTACCATAGTATGATAAGGTATTATTACCATGTCCATAACAAAGGTTACTAAGCTTTAAACGCTGGCTTCAGGATAGCTCGTAGTTGGTACACACCAACAATCTACACTTAACCGTCTCATTGTGGTATGCAACTGTGCACTGTGATTAAACAACTTGTGCATTGCCAAGAAGTGAGATTCATACATTCATGTAAGAGAGCCATGCAAGTTATCGCACACTACAGTTCACAGTGTACAGTGCAAACTTTAACCGCTCAAGAGCGCTTTCAAGCAAGTAGATTTATTTCAAGTGGATAACACCAGATATAGTAGCCGTAAAGAGTAAAGATTCATAGCTTATTCAATACCATACGCTTTAATAAAGGATTAAAGGTTTGAACTTGGGATTTTTTAGTTGTTTACATGAAAATTCAAGTTTCCTATGTACTGTTAAGATTAAGTTGCCCTCGTTCTACCTAAAATGTGCTAATTACAGTCCCCTAAGAATGAGTGTCACTGAGAGAGTACAAGACATAATATGATTCTCTATTATATAATACTACCCTCACTAGTTACTACCTTGAATAGTTTAATACACCAGGGAAAGCAATTATTACAAGTCACACCAGCCTGTAACCTCAGTTTCTTTTTATCCTGCCCATTGTAATCATGTATTATAATGCAATGGTTTAAGGTGTAAAGGATTTACATGCTGAATATATCGTAGAAGAAATGGAAAGCAAGGAGGTTCAAATGAAGGTTGCAAGGCTCAATCCTTGTCTAGGTACAGTACGTTATGTAAATTCTTAAACACAAGGAATGGTTACAAGTGCCTATAACAACGGCAAAGGAGCTTTAAACAGCTTCAGCGTTGCCGGTACTTCCAGTACACACTTAAAATCTACGACTCTACGCTCAACCGTCTAACTGTGATGTGCAACTATGCACAGTGATTAAATAACTTGTGCATTTCCAAGAAGTGAGAGTCATGCGAGCTATATCTCACACTGCAGTGCACAGTGTACAGAGCACAGTGTAAATTATTAAACGAAATTAATAATTCTCCAAATTTTAACCGCTCACGGCTCAAGAACGCTTTCAAGCAAGTAGATTTATTTCTAGAAGGTAGAAGCATTCGATTCGTCTTGAAAAATCTTTATTTGAAATTAGAATAATTTGAAAATTTGAACACAATGAAAAAAGTTACAATTCATCAAGGTTTACCACCCTCCGCCAATTTACCCTGGTACTATAAAAGTATAAAGTGGGAGAACAATTGAAACGATTCAAATGAGACAAAACAAAAATTAAACATGTAAATTACAGGAAACTATTAAACTACAAAACTAAATCCCAGACTCGAACATATGAAGAAGCAACTCTATTAAACCAGCACACACAGTGTTTACTTGTATCTGTATATCTTAACAGGAGTCTGTCCCTCTTCAGGCTCCCCATTAATCCTGTACTCCGTGTTACCCTCGCTCTCATCCCATCCCTTCATCCCGGGTCCCTTGATGTAGAAGAAGCCATCCCCAGGCCTGTACACAGCCAGTCCGGAGCTTCCCCTCTCCAAAGTAGTCGTAAGGCAGCGGGATATCCCCTTCCTTACCGTGGTTGACCTCCACGTTACCCGTGCTATTATCCCACGGCTTGTTACCCAGTCCCTTGATGTACCAGGTCCCGTCTGAAGGTCTGAAGACTGCCAGCCGCACCTTCCCTTCCCCGTAGTAATCCCCTGGAACGGGGATGTCTCCTGTAGCTCCGAACTGCAGCTCCAGGTTCCCTGTGCTGGCCTCCCAGCTGTCAAAGCCCGCCCCTTTGATATACCAGGTGCCGTTAGCTGGCCGCCACACCGCCACACGCAGCTTCCCCTCGTTAAAGTAATCAAAGGGAACTGGCACATCCCTCTTAGACCCAAACAGAATCTTCTTGTTGTCGACCAGCAGCCCCCACCGCTCGTCAGAGAGCCGACCCCGCACGAACCAGGCACTCTCCGCCGGTCTGAAGACCGCCAGGTCCAGCATCCCGTCCCCTGTGTAGTCCCCCGGCAGCGGGATGTCCCCGCTCTTACCCCACGGGATGGCGATGCTGTCGTTGCTGTCCGCCCAGTTCTTAACCCCCGCTCCCTTGATGTACCAGTTGCCATCAGAGGGCCGGAAGAAACGCCAGACGCGTGGCGTTTTCTCCGTAGTAGTCAGCGGGGACGGGGATGTCGCCCTCCTTGCCACCCTGGATCTTAGAGCCTTCCAGGTACCAGAAGCCGCCCTTAGGTTGGAAGGCGATGGGCGGGGTGAAGCCAAAGCCAACACAGAACACACCCATTAACAAGATCCATCTCATAGCCTCAACAGGAGGTAAACTACAGTCAAACGCTCAAACCCTCAAACAGGAAACTTAAATCAATTAATTGTCAACGTGGACTCAGTTCGTACACAGTCTGTAGCAATAGGTAAGAAGCAAGGCACGTAAGGTTTTCTAAACTCCTATTCCAAACTTTTCAGTTAAAGGATGAAGAAATCGCAATTGATGAGAGTTAGCATTCACTTTGCGACAGTTTCCACGAAAACTTAAGACACGAGGCCGCAAGTTCTATTCTTGAAAGGATATCTTAAAAAGTGAGCTCACCTAAAACGAAAAGGAGCGTTAAAAGAGAGTATATAAAAGGGAGTATAAAATATCACGGACACACCCCTCAGAGCATAGAGCATGCCAACTTATACATTGCCTCAACATAGAAATGTATACCCGCAGTCCGCAACATGGCATACAAAGCAGTGAAAGAGAAATTGCCACGATGTCAATAGGCATTGTGCAACCCCCAGTCATCTCTATAATCAACGGCACACACAAAACGCAGTCTGGTTCAATGCATCAATAATACAAGCCGTGGTAGGAGCATTGTGTCAAATACCCAGGATGTATATTATATATAGAGCTATATAGCACGTTGTTATGAGTTGATGAGGAACACAAGAATATAATATATAATGGCCATGTCTCAGTTAAACCCTGTGTTTGTTTTATCAACAGTTACAATGGGTAACATTTTGAAATTAATCATACATACATACATAAATACATGAACGGGGGCCTACACAGCTCGAATGTATAAAAAAGTAACAACACGTATGTTATATTAAGAGACCACGCAATAATCCACAAAGCAGCTATAGACATAATAAAATATAGCAAGGTACGCGCCAGCTCAATTCCGTGAAAACAGGTGCGCTGGTATATATTATAAAATATAATTCCTTAATAAACTTCATGTAAAATTATATAGGTACAGTATACTCCATTCATCGTATACTACAACAGTTACACGTCGAACCTGATCCTAAGCAACTATAAAACAGAGCTATACAGTGTATAAAAGCGTACATGATTGTTGCAAAGTAATTTAACAATTTCACAACGTCAGGTCACGTGAAAGGACCTCGTATACTGTCAAGGTTTAAGCTTGATGAGGTGTCTACAACCCTATGAGGGTTAACAAATCAAGCGACAAAAGTACAATCTGTGTTCTAACTTTTACTGCATTACATGATGGCTATGCATCGTGTTATTGATGTACTTTACTTTATACTGTACACTTGATATATACGCTGGAAGAGTATCATGGGACTTAGCAAAGTACACGAGGTGCAGTGAGCGACACGTCAGACTAATAAAGAGAACTGTAACACCTCACTGACGGAATTGTCACCCCTTGTACTCGTGAAGCACCAGATGGTCAAAATTCAGTTAAAATAGTACCTGGTATTATAGTCCTCATATTATCGTCATGTCATTGAATAAGGAAATAATAATTCAATATTCTATTCTGTGTTCAGAAGAAGTCTTATCTCAAGTAAGCACTGTGCTGCATGCATAGAAGGATCCACGAACGACCCATCACCCATTGTCCATATCCGATGACAAACATGTGAAGAACATGTTACATGGAAATCATTTGATGCGGAACCGAACAAGAGTCTGCACTCTGCAGGTAACACTACCCTCAACCAACCCAGTTACATCATCAATCTATCTGAATCTCGACTGTATTCACATATTTCGCAATATTAGCAATTAATCAAATCTGCCTTTATATATACTTGAGTATCCAACACACCCACAACAGTCACCCCAACTGACCTACCAATAATATAACCCTCTGAAGTGTGAAATCGTACCTGAATCCGAGGTGTCGTGGGTGTCCTTGAGGGGCGCTGTCCACCGTGGAATGAAGGTGACACCCTCCTCATGCAGCTCATTCAGATAGTACATGATAATCTCCTTCCCCTGATTATACGTGCAATGGTGAAAATTACAAAACAATTTGAGGGGTATCATAAAGTGGCATTTTATTAATGTAAAATCAAAAGTACATAAATAAATGGTATTAGAGTATTAGGTATTGATGTTGACAATTAATGCATATAACATGCACTACGTCTCTCTTGAATTGGTTACCTTTTTGATGTTCTTGTGGTAAGCCTTGATCCCTATCTTCTCCACCTGTCCCTCAATACCGAAGAAGTTGATGATATTCAGCATGGCTTTCTGGGTGAATATGGTCCACTCTGGGTTGTCAGGGTGAGGCTGAAACACAGGTCTATTGGTCAGGTGATAACCCCACTGATGAGCTAGTTAGTAGATATACTAGATAGAAGATACTTATTATTTGCATTCATCAATTATTTTATCGAACGAACAAACAATTAAATTATGGATTAGTTTCACTAACAATAAACATATATTCATCAATCTATTTTCTTCACAATTAGAATTCATGGTATTCAGGATAAAGATTTTTGTTTTCATTGCTTTGATAGAGAGCCTTGACCTCCAAAAAATAAGTTCCCAAAAATCAGAAAAAATTTGTAATCTGACACATTTAGTGAAAAACCATCGTACAAAGTAGTGCCCGTAAAAACTTTCTAATTCATTCACTGGTGTCAATCATTCAATCATCACTGATGTCAAGGCATAGTACTTAGGATAAAGATTTTGTTGCTGATTGCTTTTATACGACACTGGTGTCAAGGCACCTCTAACACTGGTTTAGCCTCCCAAGCCGACATTTAAAACTTTGACACTGACATCTTACAATGACCTGGTGTCAAGGCATAGTGCCTTGTAAAAACTTTCTTACCGGTGTCAAGGCATACAATGACACTGATGTCATATGCTGACACTGGTGTCAAGGCATACGCTGACACTGGTGTCAAGGCATACGCTGATACTGGCTTCAAGGGATAAGCCGACACTGGTGTCAAGGAATACGCTGACACTGGTGTCAAGGAATACGCTGACACTGATGTCAAGACATTCGCTGACACTGGTGTCAAGGCATATGCTGAGACTAATGTCAAGGCATACGCTGACACTGGTGTCAAGGCATTAGCTGATACTGATGTCAAGACATATGCCGACACTGGTGTCAAGACATACGCTGACACTGATGTCAAGGCATACGCTGACACTGGTTTCAAGGGAAAAGCGGACACTGGTGTCAAGGCATACGCTGACACTGGTGTCAAGGCATACGTTGACACCAGTGTCAAGGCATACTCTGACACTGCTGTAAAGGCAAACGTTGATACCGGTGTCAAGGCATACAATGACACTGATGTCAAGGCATACGCTGAAACTGGTGTCAAGGCATACGCTGACACTGGTGTCAAGGCATACGCTGACACTGGTTTCAAGACATACGCTGACACTGATGTCAAGGCATACGCTGACACTGGTGTCAAGGCATACGCTGACACTGGTGTCAAGGCATACGCTGACACTGGTGTCAAGGCATACGCTGACACTGGTGTCAAGGCATACGCTGACACTGGTGTCAAGGCATACGCTGACACTGGTGTCAAGGCATACGCTGACACTGGTGTCAAGGCATACGCTGACACTGATGTCAAGACATACGCTGACACTGGTGTCAAGACATACGCTGACACTGATGTCAAGACATACGCTGACACTGGTGTCAAAACATACGCTGAAACTGATGTCAAGGCATACGCTGACACTGGTGTCAAGGCATACGCTGACACTGGTGTCAAGGCATACGCTGACACTGATGTCAAGACATACGCTGACACTGGTGTCAAGGCATACGCTGACACTGATGTCAAGGCATACGCTGACACTGGTGTCAAGGCATACGCTGACACTGATGTCAAGGCATACGCTGACACTGGTGTCAAGGCATACGCTGACACTGGTGTCAAGGCATACGCTGACACTGGTGTCAAGGCATACGCTGACACTGGTGTCAAAGCATACGCTGACACTGATGTCAAGGCATACGCTGACACTGGTGTCAAGGCATACACTGGTGCTGACACTGGAAACTGGTGTCAAGGCATACGCTGACACTGGTGTCAAGGCAAACGCTGACACTGGTGTCAAGGCATACGCTGACACTGATGTCAAGGCATACGCTGAAACTGGTGTCAAGGCATACGCTGACACTGGTGTCAAGGCATGAGCTGACACTGATGTCAAGACATACGCTGACACTGATGTCAAGGCATACGCTGACACTGGTGTCAAAGCATTCGCTGACACTGGTGTCAAGGCATACGCTGACACTGGTGTCAAGGCATACGCTGACACTGGTGTCAAGGCATACGCTGACACTGATGTCAAGGCATACGATGACACTGGTGTCAAGGCATAAGCTGACACTGGTGTAAAGGCAACGTTCATACCGGTGTCAAGGCATACAATGACACTGATGTCAAGGCATACGCTGAAACTGGTGTCAAGGCATACGCTGACACTGGCGTCATGGCATAAGCTGACACTGATGTCAAAACATATGCTGACACTGGTGTCAAGGCATACGCTGACACTGGTGTCAAGGCATACGCTGACACTGATGTCAAGGCATACGCTGACACTGGTGTCAAGGCATATGCTGACACTGATGTCAAGGCATACGCTGACACTGGTGTCAAGGCATACGCTGACACTGATGTCAAGACATACGCTGACACTGGTGTCAAGACATACGCTGACACTGATGTCAAGGCATACGCTGACACTGGTGTCAAGGCATACGCTGACACTGGTGTCAAGGCATACGCTGACACCAGTGTCAAGGCATACGCTGACACCAGTGTCAAGGCATACGCTGACACTGGTGTCAAGGCATACGCTGACACCGGTGTCAAGGCATACATTGACACTGATGTCAAGGCATACGCTGACACTGGTGTCAAGGCATACGCTGACACTGGTGTCAAGGCATACGCTGACACTGGTGTCAAGGCATAAGCTGACACTGGTGTCAAGACATACGCTGACACTGGTGTCAAGGCATACGCTGACACTGATGTCAAGGCATACGCTGACACTGGTGTCAAGGCATACGCTGACACTGGTGTCAAGGCAAACGTTGACACTGGTGTCAAGGCATACGCTGACACTGGTGTCAAGGCATACGCTGACACTAGTGTCAAGGCATACGCTGACACTGGTGTCAAGGCATACGCTGACACTGATGTCAAGGCATACGCTGAAACTGATGTCGAGGCATACGCTGACACTGATGGCAAAGCATATGCTGACACTGATGTCAAAACATACGCTGAAACTGATGTCAAGGCATACGCTGACACTGGTGTCAAGGCATACGCTGACACTGGTGTCAAGGCATACGCTGACACTGGTGTCAAGGCATACGCTGACACTGGTGTCAAGGCATACACTGACACTGATGTCAAGGCATACGCTGACACTGGTGTCAAGGCATACGCTGACACTGGTGTCAAGGCATACGCTGACACTGGTGTCAAGGCATACGCTGACACTTGTGTCAAGGCATACGCTGACACTGGTGTCAAGGCATACGCTGACACTGGTTTCAAGGGATAAGCCGACACTGGTGTCAAGGCATACGCTGACACTGATGTCAAGGCATACGCTGACACTGATGTCAAGGCATACGCTGACACTGGTGTCAAGGCATAAGCTGACACTGGTGTCAAGGCATACTCTGACACTGGTGTAAAGGCAAACGTTGATACCGGTGTCAAGGCATACGCTGACACTGATGTCAAGGCATACGCTGACACTGGTGTCAAGGCATACGCTGACACTGGTGTCAAGGCATACGCTGACACTGATGTCAAGACATACGCTGACACTGGTGTCAAGGCATACGCTGACACTGATGTCAAGGCATGCGCTGACACTGATGTCAAGGCATACGCTGACACTGGTGTCAAGGCATACGCTGACACTGGTGTCAAGGCATTCGCTGACACTGGTGTCAAGGCATTCGGCGACACTGGTGTCAAGGCATACGCTGACACTGGTGTCAAGGCATACGCTGACACTGGTGTCAAGGTATACGCTGACACTAGTGTCAGGGCATACGCTGACACTGATGTCAAAGCATACGCTGACACTGATGTCAAAGCATACATTGACACTGATGTCAAGACATACGCTGACACTGGTGTCAAGGCATACACTGACACCGTTGTCAAGGCATACGCTGACACTGGTGTCAAGGCATACGCTGACACTGGTGTCAAGGCATACGCTGACACTGGTGTCAAGGCATACGCTGACGCCTGACACTGGTGGCAAAGCATATGCTGACACTGATGTCAAGGCATACGCTGACACTGGTGTCAAGGCATACGCTGACACTGGTGTCAAGGCATATGCTGACACTGGTGTCAAGGCATACGCTGACACTGGTATCAAGGCAAACGTTGACAGTGGTGTCAAGGCATACGTTGACACTGATGTCAAGGCATACGCTGACACTGGTGTCAAGGCATACGCTGACACTGGTGTCAAGGCATTCGCTGACACTGATGTCAAGGCATACGCTGACACTGGTGTCAAGGCATGCTGACACTGGTGTCAAGGCATACGCTGACACTGGTGTCAAGGCATACGCTGACACTGGTGTCAAGGCATACGCTGACACTGGTGTCAAGGCATACGCTGACACTGGTGTCAAGGCATACGCTGACACTGATGTCAAGGCATACGCTGACACTGGTGTCAAGGCATTCGCTGACACTGGTGTCAAGGCATACGCTGACACTGGCTTCAAAGCATATGCTGACACTGATGTCAAGGCATTAGCGGATACTGATGTCAAGACATATGCTGACACTGGTGTCAAGGCATACGCTGACGCTGATGTCAAGGCATTCGCTGCCACTGGTGTCAAAGCATTCACTGGCACTGGTGTCAAGGCATACGCTGACACTTGTGTCAAGGCATACGCTGACGCCTGACACTGGTGGCAAAGCATATGCTGACACTGATTTCAAGGCATTCGCTGACACTTGTTTCAAGGGATAAGCCGACACTGGTGTCAGGGCATACGCTGACACTGATGTCAAGGCATACGCTGACACTGGTGTCAAGGCATACGCTGACACTGGTGTCAAGGCATACGCTGACACTGGTGTCAAGGCATACGCTGACACCGGTGTCAGAGCATACGCTGACACTGATGTCAAGGCATACGCAGACACTGGTGTCAAGGCATACGCTGACACTGGTGTCAAGGCAAATGCTGACACTGGTGTCAAGGCATACGCTGACACTGATGTCAAGGCATACGCTGACACTTATGTCAAGGCACACGCTGACACCGGTGTCAAGGCATACGCTGACACCGGTGTCAAGGCATACGCTGACACTGATGTCAAGGCATACGCTGACACTGATGTCAAGGCAAAAAATGACACTGATGTCAAGGCATTCGCTAACACTGGTGTCAAGGCATATACTGACACTAATGTCAAGGCATACGCTGACACTGGTTTGAAGGCATACGCTGACGCTGGTTTCAAGGCATACGATGACACTGGTGTTAGTTAAGGCATTAGCTGATAATGATGTCAAGAGATACGCTGACACTGATGTCAAAGCATATGCTAACACTGATGTCAAGGCATACGCTGACACTGGTGTCAAAGCATATGCTGACACTGATGTCAAGGCATACGCTGACACTGGTGTCAAGGCATACGCTGTAAAAACCATCGTACAAGGAAGTGCCTTGTAAAAATTTTCTTACCACGGTGACACTGGTGTCAAAGCATATGCTGACACTGATGTCAAGGCTTACGCTGACACTGATGTCAAGGCATATACGCTGACACTGGTGTCAAGACATACGCTGTAAAAACCATCGTACAAAGCAGTGCCTTGTAAAAACTTTCTAACCACGCTGACACTGGTGTCAAAGCATATGCTGACACTGATGTCAAGGCATACGCTGACAATGATGTCAAGGCATACGCTGACACTGGTGTCAGGGCATACGCTGACACTGATGTCAAGGCATACGCTGACACTGATGTCAATGCATATGCTGAAACTGGTGTCAGGGCATACGCTGTAAAAACCATCGTACAAGGTAGCGCCTTGTAAAGACTTTCTAACCATGCAGTGCCTTGTCATTAAACCCTCTAACCCTGTAGTACTTCATAACCATGTAGATTGTAGTACCTTGTAAGAGCACTCCTCCCTGATTTTGACTCTGCTGGAGAAGGTTTCATTAGTAGCCACTATGTTCAGGGTCCTATTCCTCATATTCAAAGAGTTCTTTTGGATGAAGTAGACATAGTCAGCTCCACACATCTGAGAATGTATTGCATTGGTGGAAACGCTATAATTAATGATTGCAAGGAGTTATAAAATCAATTCGATAACGTTTTGTTTTGCAAATCAATTAAAATTATAACCTAGATAATACTTGAAAATGGATGTTATACCTTCTTCAAGAAGTAAGATACGTCCACATCAATTTTACACCTTCTCTCTATGACATGGATAGCACCATCTTTGCTCCTGTGTTCACTTATTGTTTCACTTCCCAAAAAGGAAGGAATCATGGCACAAGTTGGGAATCGACGCTCATATGCCTGAAACATTACAATTGAGTATTGTACAATTAACAAACCAATGGGAGTACTATGATATTGAAAATTATCACACAAGGCGTTAGCTGAGTTTCACAATTTTCAATATCACACGATCCATGAGTTTGTTAATTGTATTATTACCCGACAAAACAGTACTCCCTCCACTCGGGTCTGACAACCCTTCTCTGAATTTGAGTGCTCCTTCATAAAATCAACAATTTATTTAACAATATTGTGCTCTATTATTCCGCCACTGTACAGTGGTTCTATAAAGGAGGTGTATAGTGAACGATTAACTAACGAATGGGAGTGTTATATCGAAAATTATCACACGAGGCGTCAGCCGAGTTTGACAATTTTCGATATAACACGATCCATGAGTTAGTTAATTGTATTATCACCCGACCCTACTTGGCTAGACCTAGCTGCTTCTGATTTCGGTATTTACGCTGCCTACATCACAATTCTAGCTCTTTTCTTCAGGATTCAGCCGGGGGCTAGCCATACAACAGTATTTCCTTCCACTCGGGTCTGACGACCCTCGTCCGGATTGAATGCCTTTATAGATTTGCAAGTGCAGCTTTATCAAAATTTCTTTTCAAGTTTTTTCTGCACTCATTTTTTTCGGGATGGCTGTTTACCGCCTAGATTTGGTTTTATATTTGGGCTTCATTTGCTCCTTTAGAAAATTTTTGCGCGCGCCACTATACAGTAGTTTTAAAGGGGTGATATATCGATAATTATCACACCCGAATTATAATCACGGGAGGGTGATATTGATAATTATCACACTGGAGTTTGAGCCATGGGAGGGTAATAATCTATTTTCAAGGACTCTTCTATGTGGTTTTCTGTTAATTATATGCTGTAAGTTCACAATCACCAGAAATTAGAAAATAATATAGATTATTTGCCTTTATTTAGCTGGCCTTTTTTTAACCGGCTCTATGGAAAAAAATTGAATCATTTTTGAACCATTTTAGGCATTTTATCCACTCCCTTGGATAAAATTTTTCAGGTTGGTTCCAGATCAAGGATTTTATGCTCTGAAATGACCAATTAAAGTCCTTTATATTCAATAAATTGCATCAAAAGACTAATATTATGATTTAGGTCATTAACATGTTATGTTATGAACCTCAAGTGAATTTTAAACTAAATTAGCCATTAGCCAAGTCATAAAAGTTTCATTTGATCTAAACTTATTGGCCTTTAATTTGACCATCCCCACTTTTACAGGCCTTTTTTAACTGGCCCTTTGGACAAAAATTTGATAAGGGCTGGTTAAATAAAGCCCAAAAGGTAGGTAAACAAAGTTTTTAGGTAAACAAAGTTTTTTATTGATCTCCACAACTTACAATCAAAAACACACAAAAGAATGATGAAGGCATAACGCTACCCAATTCTACTACTCATATTGATATTTGAGGGAGAGACTATTTTTCGCATTAGGCATCTAGGACTTGGATTCATAAGGTAGATACAGATAATTTAAAAATCTAAGAATGATATGACTAATGACTATCTAGGTAAGATTTGTAACATCTTATAAGCTTGTAGTTTTAATATTATAATGGAAGAGTTAGTAAAAACCATTATATCTGGAGGTCTGCTGCATTATCTGTATTGTATCAATAGGCACCGTTATAATTCATCAGACCAATTCAGGTCTATTTAAATGAATCATGGCTTGACATATAATGTTCTACCATGGAATAGATAACTCTTGAGCTTGGTCTGCTATACAAAGGAGAATTATGATACCAGACCCCTTTGTAGAGCACATACTTCATGACATGGCAGT
The DNA here is from genome assembly GCA_011033025.1 of Beroe forskalii. Classification (NCBI taxonomy): domain Eukaryota; kingdom Metazoa; phylum Ctenophora; class Nuda; order Beroida; family Beroidae; genus Beroe; species Beroe forskalii. Next base: position 366,385 of record WFMF01000031.1, on the reverse strand, counting down.
AAAGTATGCACCTTTAAGAACACCAAGTGTATAGAGAAACCTATTTTATATTTTTACATGAACTTATTGATAAGGCTATTTGAAACTGGTCCAATGAATTCGCTAAAAGTCACTGTTTAGTTGACCAGATCCGTTTCAGGGGGCCAATTGATTAGTGTAGCAGTATATGTGGCTGGAGAAAGGACACAGTTGCTATATGCTTAAGAGTGCCCCTAGGGACCACCTGCCACACCAATCAGGGCCCATTTTTTCGTTATTCACAGTCATGTTTATAATCTTCAAGAGTATACTTATTCAATAGACACATTTGTCTATAGCACTGAGATAAAGCCTTATCACGTACAATTTTAACTCATCAAGTACGGCATTCATGTACAACTCTCATAAACTTTCACAACTCTCATTATAACATGAAAGTTGTTGCACTTGATTCTCAAGTGATGTTAGTTTCACCTTACAACACCCATTCTTTAGAATTCAGTAAAAAATTACCTTCCAGCCTGTGCCATGGTCGACCCTCTTCTTAACCTGCATTGAGTTTGAATTAAAGAATTAAAGAACGGCATTAACATTGGTCAGATGAGCTACAATTTGTTTTTGTGAGCTCAATTGAGTGAACTCCAGAAAGTTTTCGTTACTCCAGGAGTCCAAGTTGTTGTTTTGTGCCTCTAGGAGAGACCTTTCAGCAGACTTTTATCAAATTTTCATCGCTATCTAAGCCAAATTTCCCTAAGTCAAGACTTTGGGTAAAGCATTCCACAGCCAAGGGGCTCTATATGTGAAATTCTTAGAAGGAACAGGAGTTATAAATCGGTTTTTATTACGTTTTGATCTATTAAGGATTTGGTACAGAGACACAGGCTCCTCTTGCTTTATAATTTTCACTAGTTCCATTATGCAGTGTAAGCGGTACAGATTTTGTACAGTTAGTAGGTCCTGTTTTTTTAAATAGTGGTTTCGAGGGTTCTCGAGAATAAAATTCCTTATCTAGCTTCTGTGCACCATGTTCCCGAGCTCGCACACAAGTTCGAAACTTTTCAAGAAAGGCCTCTGTATCACCAAACATAATACGGAGACATTTCTTTTGAGTTCTGAATACTGAGTCCAGGTTGCTAAGGGCTACACCTCCCCATACAGAGATTGCATAATTTAGGTGAGACTCAAAAAGTGAATGATAAATTTGTTTGTGAAGTTGATCGGGCAGAGAGTTGCAATGCGGTATAGCCTGCCACATGCACTTTTAAGCTTCTTATTAAGTTTTAGAAGGTGTGGCTTCCAGGACAGTTCATTATCAATAGTAACACCAAGGAATTTAGTTTCATCAACGGCATTAATTATTCTTCCTTGATGGAAATCTGAAGCTTATCTGAGTCTATGACAGCCTTTGCTTACTACGATTGAGAAAAAATCATATAAAAACATTTCTTGGTATTAATGTGAAGTAGATTAGATTCCCAGGGACCCTACTTTTCGTCTCATTTTGGATCTTACGGTCTTCTATGCGGACTACAATTCTTATATTCCGTTTGGAACCAAGATACGCCATATGCATTGACGGTTCTTGCATGGCTTGGTTACAGCCTGAGCAGGATCATCCAATGCATATTTGTGATGAGAAAGGGAGGGAAGAACAAGCGATACCAGGAGCCCAGTAATCAACTAGCAGAAGCCTGGTTATCAGCTAGCAGAAGCCTGGTAATCAGCTAGCAGAAGCCTGGTAATCAGCTAGCAGAAGCCTGGTAATCAGCTAGCAGAAGCCTGGTAATCAGCTAGCAGAAGCCTGGTAATCAGCTAGCAGAAGCCTGGTAATCAGCTAGCTGAAGCCTGGTAATCAGCTAGCTGAAGCCTGGTAATCAGCTGCCAGCAGAAGCCTGGTAATCAGCTAGCGAAACCTGGTAATCAGCCAGAAACCTGGTAATCACTAGCTGAAGCCTGGTAATCAGCTATGCCAGCAGAAGCCTGCAATCAGCTAGCAGAATCAAAAAACAGGCTCAAAAAACCAAATAACCAGAAAACTTACTAAAAAAGGCTTTATTTGGGGAAAAGGAACATCAAGGGGGAAAAATTATACCCTTTTGGCCCTAAATAAAATACTAAAGAAAAAAAAACCTTTGAAAGAGGGTAAATAATGATTAAAAAGTCAGAAACAGTCTCTTTTCTTCCGTTTTCTTGAGATTTTGTGCTTTATGAAAGCTCAATTAACCTCTGAAAAGTAATAAAAGAAACTTCTCAAATGTAACCTCGAACTTGAATTAATCCCCATCTACCCTCTCCCACCCCCTTTCCCGGGCCCGGCACAGTGGGCGGGCCCGGTTTCACTGCAATGTTGGAACAGAAACCTTACAACAGCATCCCGAAACTGGGACGGGGCTCACCCCTTTAAAATTTTGCTAAAATCGGTATCTATCTTTTTTAAATTTTAAACCCAAATCTTTAAAATTTGAAAATTGGGACAGCCCCCAGGATTAAATCAAAATACTGTTCATTTTCACAACTACTTTTTGATGTTAAAACCAGTCCACCCTCAATGAATTTCATCTGACAACTTCTAAAAATTTCCGGGATGTTCTAAAGGGAAATTGAGGATTTTCCCTCCGGTAGAAAACCCTTTCCCTTCTTCGGGGGAAGTACCCAACGTTTCCGGATTTTCCCACCCATCCACCTGTTTTCCAACAAAACCCCTGCCTTTCCCACAGAGCTGTTCTGGAGGAAGGAAAACCTAAACGATCTCGCAGGGGGAGGGTGGGGATTTTGATCATCATCCGAACCCCGATTAAAATTGGGCAAAGGTTTTTTTGTCCTTCACCCACTAATTTTTTGTTTAAAAATAAAGGGGATTTAAATAAAAAAATTTTCTGATTCGGAAACTCTGGACTTCCCCTTGTCCATTCTTTAAACCCAACTTTTGGGAGAACACAAGGGTTCCCACAGGGGAATCATACGCTGGAGGGCGGGGAAATTATTTTACCAAAAACTCTGATGTTTTTCCCCCGAAAAAAATTCCCTTTTTACTTTTCAGAAAGAAAGAAGAAATACCTCTTCTCAAGTTTTCAAATCCCCTTTCCCTGCATTATCTTTTTTTAATCGGCCGCTCCCCCTCAGATACGACGAAGCTGTGCCTGAAAGCGGTGGAACGGGAAACCTTTGAACCAACAAACCTCGGTCTAGGGGAGGGTCATCTAAACTTAAAGGGAAAAAAGAGGACTGGGGAAAAATTGGGGAATAATTTGTTTGAATTTGGGGAATTTTGACTTATCTTTCCCCCAAAATCTTATTTTGTTTTTTTGGGGCCGGTTATTGAAAAAAGAGAGGAGGGAAAAAAATAGCCGATTTTGCATGCCTATGGGCCCCTTGGGGAAAATTTTTTAACCCCCCCCCTCATTTTCTATTTTCTTCCCTTTTGGGCCCATTGCTACCAAACCCGAGCTTACATCTGTAGGGACGCTAATAGGTCAATCAAGAAGCTTAACGCGGCTCTAATTGACTACACGCGAGCTAGTGAGTTAATTCCCGTTTAAAAAAAAAAATTTTTTTTCTAACGTTAAAACTTTATTAAAAATTCAAAAAATCAACATTATAACCACAATCCCACCAAAAACTTGATCATCGAAAAACATAAAATTTCCTTTCTTCACGGGAACCCTTTTTGGGATGAGTGACTCTTCCCCTTGCCCGGGGCGAACTTGGCCCCCTGGTGGAATTTTCTGGGGAATTCTGTGGGGCCGCCGGGGATTTGGGGCCCCCCCTTTTTTTAATCCCGGGCATGGGTGAAATGAGTCGCCGCCCCTTACCCAAACCCTCATTACCCCCGGCAGCCAGTTGTTTGGCCCTTAACCGGCCCGTACGCCCGGCAGTCAGGAAACCCCAGGCCCGAGACCGAGGTATTTACGGAAGGTGGAGAGCGGGGTCGTTGTTACCGGACCGTCAGTGTGGGGGCCCCAAAGGGGTCTTTTATTTGAAAGGGGGCAGGAGGGCAGGGAAAGGGGGAGGAGGGGAGGAAAAAGTTAGACATCTTTTATTAAATTTTGAAGAAAACTGCAGCAAAACAAAAAAGTAAGAAAAAAAGTGCAATCTGCAAACAGAAAGTTAGGGGGAACCTTTAAAAGCCTTTTAGGAAATTATTTTAAAAGATTTAATTTTTCCCAAAAAGTTGGGCCTTGCACCTTTATTAAACCGGGGGATGCCCCAGATCATTGAATAAGTTTTGGGAAAGCAATTAATTTAATTGTAGCATCCAGATAACCGGTTTAAGGAGACGGTAAAGTGATAAGGAAAGTACCATTGTTTGAAACATAACACAATTCTGCAATTGAGCAATTGGAAGCAAAGTCGCAAAACAAGATTAGAGGGTATGATGACAGACTTGGTTTATGATGCCATGGTTAAGGTTCAATCAAATGCTTCTTGAATGACATGGGTTAATGGTTGCAACATACGCTTAGCAGATATTCAACCTATAGAGCTATAGGCTTCAAAAAGCGTTTCGTCAAAACCATCAAACTGCTCAATTCACATTATAACCCCTTGAAATCCAAGTCGGAACAATGCCATGTTCATGTACATTGTACATGTAGTTGGAACAACGGCATGTACATACGCTAAACTCGGATACTCACGTGTCATCCACAACACGTGATTTCCAAAACAAGGGTATTTAGGGTAACGACAAGGTTGCTGACTTGAGTTGCACAGAGGAAATTCACTTAAAGAAATATGAACTTTTAATAAAGAACTACTCACCCTTCAGTTTCAAATAACATGCATTTGGTTATATTGAAAACACTATAACACTTTCTTGTAAACATATTTCTTTTGAAGCTATTCTCTCCCTGAACGGTCCATTGTTTCGCACGAGCTGCACTTCATTTGCTGAGGTCTCTGTTTTGTAATTTGCTGAAGTTTCTGGTGGGAATTTGCTGAATTTGCTGTTTGGAATTAGCTGAAGTTTCCATTAGAATTTACTAAACATGTCGAACTCTTTCCTCCCCCTCCTCCTCCTCCTCCCCTCCTGCCACGCCCTTCTCAACATCAGAACCCTCCTTGACACCACCTACACTGACAGATCCGGTAACAACGTTACCCTCTCCGACCTGTCCGGTAAATACCTCGGTCTCTACTTCGGAGCGTCGTGGTGCCCTGACTGCCAGGTAGTTAACGACCGGCTACCATTTCTCAATGAATCCGGTTTCGGTTGGCTTAATCGCCCGGTATTTCGGTTTCAATTCAGTTAACTGAACGTTTCCCTAAACAGTTAATTGCAACATCGGTTTCAGTTTCGGTTTCGGTCTCGGTTAACCGAAAGTTTCCTACTGCCAGGCGTACACCCCCAAACTAGTAAAGGTGTACAACCAGATCCACGAGGCAGACAACTGGCAGGTGATCTGGGTCACGAGGGACCGGGTGGAAGAGGCGGCGGACTCCTACTTCACGCACATGCCCTGGATCAGGCTGCAGTGGGCGGAGAAGGACACGCGGGGCTTGGCCATGTTTCAGCTGACCCAGCAGAAGTTCATCCCGGCAGTTACCATGGTGGATCCCGAGTACAACGTCATTAATCCCGAGGCGAACGTGGAGATTGTCACTCATCCCAAGAAGTTCCCGTGGACGAAGGAAGAGGAAAATTCTTATGAATTCTGAGTGATCAAGTTTCTAGTGGGATTGTAGTTCTATTGTTGATTTGCTTTCAGTTTTTAAAAGTTTAAAACGCTAAAACAGTAAAACGGTTAACAGATTTTTTATTTGTCTGAAAAATTAACAATTCAATTCATCCAACCACTTGAAAACCAAGACATTATAATTAATTACAAATCTTGAAAGTTCTAAGAGGACTGAGGAAGCAGGAATCAATGCTTCTTGAAAAGTTGAAATATAAAATCTAAGTAATTCGTCCTTCCAGTTCATCTAAGACCGGACATAGCACGATACTACCTGTACCGAGGCAAACTGTTGCTGGAGATGGGAAACCTGGACCAAGCTGCCCAACACATCAAGTAATGAATGAAATAACATCATGTTTCTGTGCCTGTCTTGTTGTTTGTTTCAATATCTGTTTCTGCTTCCGTTATATTTCCATATCTGTATCTGTTCCTTTGTCTGTTTTTGTGTCTGTTTCCATTTCTGAATTTGTCTCTTTACCTGGCTATTTTATTGTATTTAAAGGCTTTGTTACTTTGTTATGTAAGTTAATATATAAGAGTAACTCAATAATACTCAGCAGGATTTAAGTTAATAAAGCTATAAAGGTACATTTTAATAAACCTCCTGCAGGCTGCTGGGTATACATTAAAATAGCCTCATTGCTCGCATATTTCTTTGAGTTAAGTTACATTGCCATTGGCAACCAGTCTGATGCACCTTATGCAGTTCGTAAGTGTTTGGGTGTCTGTATGTATGTACGTGTCTGTATGCTGGTTTGTCTGTCATGTTGTCTGACACTTCTTACGTCTGGTTGCAACCCAGGTATATTGGATCATTGTCGTCAGGGCAAGTACCTAAAGGGACTCAAATTTCAAAGGTGGTGGTTATATTAATCTAAAATTCCGATCAAGTTTTAATCTATTCAAGTTTCTTTGTTTTAACGTTGCATCGTTGGACTATACAGTGTACATGTAGGTTTGTGTGTTGAATTGTTTGTTTTTGAATTATCAGGTAATAATTTGAATTATGATTCTTCAATACTGCCATGGTTAACTTTACCTACAACAATAATAGTTGAATTGATAAAATCATTTCAAATAATTATGTTGATCATTGATCATTTTCAATCATCAATCACAAAGCTCCTCACATACATAATTTCGTCGTCCAACACTCATGGTCCATTAACATGCAATCAAGTTTCAAGCACAAGTGTATTTGACTGACTTCATTCTCATGCCTCATATTTCTGAACTGATGACGTCATATTATCAAAATAGCTAAATACATGAACACACTGTGTCACCGTTGATTGAGATGCATAATATATTGAGTTACAGAGTTCAAAGGATCGTGTGTTCAACACACTTCGTGTTTAAAATGTAAGATGCGTGCTGACTGCTGCTGTTGTTGCTGATGCTTTAGCTTTCAAGCATCTCAATATGTTTCGATGTTAAGCTTGAATTTATTTTGTTGTTGCCGTCCAGATTAAAAGTCGTTGTATTCCGTTTTGCAGTTTCCAAAGGATAAAGGAAATAAGTTTTGGGACTAATCAATCTTCCACTTGCTGCTTTTCCAATTGCAACAGTTTCCTTTTCCCAGTAAATTATTCAAATTATTTCCAAATTATATTTCCTTGTGTTTATTAATGTCTTAGTGTCCGTTTAGCATGTCAAGATGGTACAAAAGAAGTCCCGAAGTCACCCGAGGTGTAACCTGGAGGAACAACAGCTCCGGAAACTGATGTACAGCGTAACGAACAATGATTTCAAACAAGTGGGGAAGCTTATTTCGCTGGGTATTCCCAACCTGGTCAACATGCTCGATTTGGTGAGTTGGTGATTGGGAATATTGTGATTTATTCTAATGATTAGATTCTAGATACGCAGAATTATTAATAGTAGTTTTCTCTGTTCCATATTTTCATGTTACATTCGAGACTTTACTAGTTTATTAGACCATAGACATAGGTAGGTACTTATCCTGACTTTCGTGGACGATAACGCGACTACAGCTTTACAGGTTTATAGATAACACGTTACAGATAAGGCATTGATAGAGATATTTTTTAACAAATAACTGTAACGTGTTACGGATAACACGTTACAGTTTTAAAGATAACGTGTAACAGATAACACCTCAATTTACAGATAACCCGTGAGACAGCGCTACACGCAGCGGTGTGTAACGGTTTGGAGGATATGGTCAGCTTTCTGATCGAGCAGGGCAGTAACATCAGCAAGAGGGACAAACAGGGCAGAACTCCCCTCATCAGGGCTGTTGATAAGGTGGGTTAAGGGATATGTTGTTGTTAGGGAGGTTGATACCAGTTCCCACTTAGTGCCCCCCATGTGCAACATTGGACCGGCATCGGGGAGTTTTCTTCTTAACTGAGTAATTGGGGGACTGGGCGAATCTCTTACAGATCAGTGTTCTGTTCAGTAGTACTGTCGTAGCAGAGGGAATAAAATCAATATTTAAACGGATTTAATGACTCTAGTACTTCACTTTAAAAACCGCTCCTCTTGACTCCACTCCTCCGGCAGGGTAACAAGAAGATAATGGAACTTCTCCTTGAAGCGGGCGGTAACCCTAACGACCACGACTCCTCCAAACTACACGTTCTCTTCTACGGTCTCCAACCCACCTCACGACACTTGTCCTGTATCGAGGTCCTTCTCAAGGAAGGGTTCAAAGTGTGAAGTTATCACGTGCTAATCCTCGTCCTTTCTCGTTCTATTCTTATCCAAAAACCACAATCTACAGAGTATTGATTGCCCGAATTTGTGTCAGTGGTACTAATTCCTTTTATCCAAATATGATTTTACAAACTCTTCAATCTATAGTTTTTAAATTACAACTCAAGCCCTTCAATCTCCCTTAATCTCAGGAAGAGCAGACATCAACACACGTGACCAAAACGGCCAGACGATGCTGATCCACACGGTAAAGAACGGCTACGTGGACATCACTGAGACTCTGATACAGCTGGGGAGCGATGTGAACATTAAAAACGAGAGTGAGGAGGGGTTGCTGTTTGTTGCTGCCAAGGAGGATCATTCCAAGCTGGTTCCGATACTTGTCAAGGCGGGGACTGATGTCAATGACCCGGGTTAGTGCGAACAGAAAGATGAAAACTTGCAAAGATTATTTCATGAATATCGCGATTGAGTATATAATTCGAGTATAATTCCTCAATTCGCATTCCTCAATAATTCTTGTTCTTCAGATCCAGCTGGAAACACTCCTGTTCACATCTGCTGTACGAACAAACGGATGGAAATGCTGAAACTCCTGGCTTCCCAAGGTTTGGAACTGACAATCCAGAACGAAGAAGGAGATACCCCACTTCATCTAGCCGTCAGGAGTAGCCAACAGGTGCATTTACAAACACAAAGAAATAAATTATTTGAACGGAAATTTATTGTATTCAGCAGATTCACGATGTCTCAACGTTAGAACTTTTCAAGCATCAATTTTCTTATTCAGTAATAATTCATCAATATTGATGTCATCCATTATTTTCTCATTTTGCTTCTTTGCAGGAAGTTATCAAGTTCCTACTGGCACGAGGATGTCCTATTGACGTGCCCAACAAAGAAGGACACATCCTAAAGAACATTGCTGTATCTAACAAGGATAACGCAACCAAGAAGTTGCTCAAGAAGCAGGATCAGAAGATACGAAAAGCTATTTCAGACGGTAAGTTTACTGATAACCATAGAGCTTATCAAGTAATCAAGTTGGAAATCGGTAATTATCGTGTTCTCATTTTCAATATAATTATCCTCGTCTTACACATAATAACGTCCCTTACAACTTAACAAATATTTAAGCTTCTGAAGTTTAAACATTCAACTTTTCCAGGTAAAATCCAATCCCCAAGTGAATTTTGGAAGATGTGTCTCTATGCTTGGACTAAAGAACACAAAAACATCCTAATCGAGGAGTTCTTCGCTAAAGATGTCAACCAAACCGGTCTCTTGGAACGGAAGATATTCTGTAAAATATGGAATGAGTTTGAGGTGCCTCTCACGTTAGATCAGCGAGATATGATCCTACAGTTGCACAGAGATAATAATGGACTGATCAAGTACCTTGATTTCTTGGACGCTAGTTTGTATTTGAAAACTGCGGCTTATGATGGGTTTGCGAGGTCATGAGAGGAGAGGATTGACTCAAATAATTTGCGGAAAATCAAATTTTTTCAGAATTTCGAAGATGCAATATTCCTTGATCAGTTACCAGTCAGTTTACGAATTTTCGCCAAACACCATTCTCATAATTTTCTGACATAGTTTCTGGTCAGTAGAAAGTGGAAACTCAAAAATCGATTGGTTTTTGGAAATTAACGTTTGATCGGCGTAACCAAAAGTTTATGAAAGTCTAATGACTTTGATATTGCAAAAATAATAATAATTTGTTTTGGTAGGAATTTCAGAAGGTTTGAATTAAGAATGAGATTTTATACAATAACTTTTCTACTAATTGTACATAGAATAATGCTATTTATTACCGAAATGTCTGTATATTAAGCTTTGATATAATTCGTGCTTTCGTTGTTTTATACATGTAATCCTTTCAAATTCGTGCCTTTTACTACCACCGTGTTTCATTACATCACATTGTTTTTGTATACTTTATTTTGTTCTCGTTCGGAATTATAAGATTGATTTTCGATGATAATCACAACATATTCCATCAATCAAAGCATACAGATTGAAGAGTCTCACTCCTCACAATTATCAAAAATCAACATTTAATTTCATTATTTGCTCAACCAATCCCTTGTGTTTGCAAAATACTTGTTCATTTCCTCTAAACATTTCCTTGTGTTTCAGATTTGCCTCCGTTCTCAACAAAGAAACAGAAGGTCCGGCAGCACTTCAGAAGGCCGTGGTACAAAGCTTCCTCCACAACTACGACGATGCTATTCTGGTGTTGGATCGGGCAGCGGGGCTGGATCCTTCTCCCTCTCAGTACATCCTTCTGGGTGAGAAACACGGGAATATATTTGCTGAATTTTTGTCCAAAAAGCATAAATTTTGCAAATATTCTCGAGTTTATTGGTGCTTATTTGGTTGCTTTTCCGGCATCAAAATTGATGAAGTTGTATAGAATCTGCCCAGCGATTTAAGCTGTTCCGAGTTTTAGAATTTTAGAAATTTTAATCGAAAAACCAATTACCTAATAACTGAAACGTTTCCCCGCAGGTAAAACGTATCTGAAAGCCAAGCGGTTCAGTGAAGCTGTTGAGAACTTCGAGAAAGCTCTGATGTACCTGGTAAGTCCATGCTCCATTCCAGCGACCTCAATATAATTCCCATATTCGGTGACACTCGAAAACTCCTGGGCACAATTTCTACTTGTCTTGCTTCATGCTTGCATAGCAGTAAAGCATATATGTGCAGATTGCTCTGAAAGGAGTCCTCGATAAGGTTAGATACTAAAAACAGCGCGCGCAACTCTACACGACAGGACGTTAGTTATCGATGACTCCGTCTCGAGCGATCTGCACTCATATGCGTAAAGCAATGGGACGATTTGAAGCTCTTTACGCTTGATTTGCAGTGTCCGTGCTAGTTAGCACAATGAAAAGCTGGCCGATGCAGCTTTCTATATCTGTCTTGGCCCTGATTGTACTTTTTAATCCAAAAACCAAGGCCCATCGCTCGTGGTTTTAGCGCCTTTTTACCGATTATCTGTGGTTTTAGCGCCTATTTACCGATTATTTGTGGTTTCTAACGTGGTTTTAGCGCCGCTGCAGGAGCACGGTTATGCCCTTGCTCGATAGTGGAGGTATCGATTTGAAGGCTGACCTTGACAACTTGGGGAAGGTGATGTGTTCAGCATGGTCATGTGATGTCAGATGTCACGTGATTTTGTTTAGCGTGATATATCACGTGCTATGTCTCGTGATATTTCACGTGATATGTCTCGTGGTTTGTCACGCGATGTGCCGTGATTTTTTGGTGATAAGTCACGTGTCGTGATTTCACCCGTTCCGTGAAGTGTGTTCGGTGATCTGTGATGTTTTATATCCCCAAAAATCTGAATATTTGTGTTCTTCGGTACCTTCTTCTTTGAAACAAAGCATAGAAAGATAGAACCCAAAAATTAGCCGCATGGAAGTTCCTTTTTTCTTAATAAGAAGCATGAAAAATGCCTTCTTTTCGAAAACCAATGAAATTAATTTGTATCGCTTTCATAAAGCTCATGAAATTGCAATTTGCATATCTTGTCCTTTATCTTTTCATATATGCAAAGGATCGAAGAATCTAGCAACCTTATAACTTTCATATAATACGCAAGCTTTTAGGACATCAACCCTTTTTAGCGCCCCTTCTCTTTTTACGCCCTGTCTTTTCACCCCTTGTCTTTTCACCCCTTTCTTTTCACCCATTCTCTAGCCCCTTTCTAGCCCCTTTCATTTCACCCCTTTTTTCTGCACTCCTTTTTTCTGCACCCCTTTTTCTGCACCCCTTTTCCCTTCTTCCCCATCAGGTAGTTCCACGTTCCCTCTTCTTTCTAGCCCGCTAACTCTAAAATCCTAGTCCATGCATCAGAATCCCAAGATATTGAAGCAGGAGATGCCAAAATCCGCAGCCGAGGTGTACTTCTTGATTGGGAAGTGTCATGTGGAGTCTGGAAACTACCCGTCAGCTCTGGACGCTCTGAACAGTGCCATACGCATTAATCCTGCTTATTCTGAGGTTATTTGTATACGCATTAATCATAAGCATTAATCGCGTGTTTTTGCTGGAAATGCTCAAATAGAAATAGTTTCCAAGGCAGATATTTTCAAATGTGCGCCCTTCAATATCCAGATATAACAATCCTGGCAATTTGTTAGTTCCTTTCGGTCCTGCAGTTATTCCCTATATTCTGAGGCGTACTTCCAACGTGGTCTAGTCAGGATCTGGGTCAAATCACAGCGTCCTCTCCTTGACTTCAACAGAGCTCTTGCCTACAACCCTAACTACTTCCAAGCCTACCTCACCAGGTATTATTTTATCATTGACATGAAACGTCTTTTGCCCTCAACATTTAATATTATTAACATGGATTATGATCAGGAAAATTTATAAAAAGATCTGATTATGATAAAAACTTTCAACACTCCAACGTTGGCCACTCCATACTTAATTAACCACGAGCCCAACTTAGGTTTTCAACTCTGAACACTCTCCCACTCTACCAATGCCTTTTGCCCACTTAAACCACGCTCTCAGGGCAGCGTATTTCGGGATGAAAGGTCGGTACTCCAAAGCCATGTTCAACTGTAACGAAGCCCTGAAGATCCAGCCGAACAGTGTCCGAGCATACCTTTACCGGGGTGCGCTTAAGTTTGAGATAAAGAACTACAGACTCGCTGTGGATGATCTCTCAGCTGCTATCAAACTAGGTAGGAAGATGCAGGCATCACGATGGTATTTGTTGTGGATTTGAGTTCGATTTTCTTTATTTTTTGGCATAGGCATATTGTGATGAAGGTGATTGAATGTATGATAGTATGATTATGATGCAAATTTATAACATTGTGAATTAAGTTTCAGAATTCTATTTCATCGATCTCGCCCATTTCAGTTCTTTCAACCCACTCTCCCTCTTCTAATTTCCCCTTCTTTACTTTACATTGAAACAATAATTATTTCTAAATTGATAGAATCTTCTTGCAACCCCTTTCGCCATTTCTAATTTCCCATTTTATTTTCTTTACATATCAACAAATAATGGAATCATATTTCTGATGTCTCCTCCTCCGGAATAAATTAATAAACAACAATGACAACGTAGAAACAATTTGCAAGATCAAAACCCGGCCAATAATAATGATAATCATGAAATATCAGATTATGAAAGGTATTATTATTGTTATTAATAAAACCGTGTTTATATGTCAGCAGAAAGTTTGTCTCCCAAAAACCTTCAACAGTTACACCAAACATTCGTAAATAAACTTTCGTAAAACTAAAACGATGATAAAAGAAAATATTATTATGCGTTAGCCTTTTTAAAAGTTCATAGTGTCCTAAGTTCCTGAAATAGGCATCTCTGGAAAATATCCAAATTGCCAAATACTTCCACACAATTCCATAGTAGACTTTTCTTAGACATCCTGTAGAAGTTCCAGGCTGCTTGGACACTATCTTCCCCCACACACCTTCTAAACAGTAATGAGACTCATTGAGAGTCTCTCGAGTAGAGACAGCTGTCTCAGCACTGCTTGGTAGAGGTATCGTAGTCGTTGAGGTTCACATCAGCATAACAATCCTTGCTCGGGAACACCATATCGGGAACACACACATCAGGGGAGTCTATCACCTCCGAGATGGAGTGATGGATGGAGTTGATGGTCTGGATGGCAGCATTTCCCAGCTCCTTGTACTTCACAGTTCCGAAGCAGTAGATGGTCTCGTAGGTTCCCATCAGCTCCACGCCAAGTTGTTTGTTGCTCTGTAGTAGCTGGGCGTCGTCCAGACAGATGCCGTCTTTCTTGACCGGGAACTGGTTAGACACCGTTGTTAGGATGCTCTGGGTGTCCAGCCAACAGTCACGGAGAGACTTGCTGATGGGCCGGGTCATGACAGGACAAGTCCGGGTGACGGTGGGTGCTGCTGCTTCAGAGGGGTGAGGACCACGGCAAGGAAAACAGCTGGTAAGAGGAGTGTTATCATCATGGTGGGGGAGCCAGAAGTTGTCATCATTATAGAGTTGCGCGGCAGATAGAGAGAGTTGCGCGGCAGGAGAGAGAAATCAGGAAATGGAAATATGTTTTGGATAGTGCAACTGAGTTCTGGGTCTGAGGGGCTCTGTTTTATACCTCCCGAGGATAAGGGAGGGTCACGCTGGACGCGTCACCCTAAACGTGCTCAGGTTGATGGTTGATGGTAAACTGCAAGCTGGACATTGCAGTGCCCGATAATAGATATATTAAAATATATTGTTGGAGATGATTTAAAGTTTAAAATAGATAATTGAGGAGGGAAGGTGGTGTTTTAGGATTCCATTAGCCGTGCGGTTTTAGAAGTCTCAGGAGTCAGGGAAGATGGCAGAACGTGTGAAATGGAATGCAAGTTTCCGATGAATATGTTGAGTTTGAGTGCTGCAGTTTGCACGGATTGAGGACATAAGGCGGGCTTTCTCATAGTCTTTAAACTATAGTCTGTAAACTTTTGCAGCTTTCTTGAAGAGTTATAATACGTCTTAAGAAGAGGCTTGCACAGCGTTCGGTATTAAAATTGCAAGCAAAACATGTAAAATGATTGTTCACTCAGTAAAATATCTAAAATCGCAAATATCGAAGCTAGAAACTTAGAAAGGTGTTCAACTTGCTAGGTACTCTTGCTTTCTTCCTGCAAAAATATTCAACAGAATCATCATTTCCTCGGGAACTATCGTTTGTGAAAAGATGAACTGGAAGTGGAAAATGAAAATGAAAAACCATCCTTTTTCCTTTTTTCTCCTTTTTTCTCTATGTCTCCTTTTCTTTCCTCCTTTTTCATCTTTTTCTTGTGAAATTACTAGATAATTTTAAATTTCAATGTTTCAGATTCTCTGTGCAGTCTAGCCTACTACAACCGGGCCGTATGTTACCAGCAACTGAAGAAGAACAAGGAAGCTCTCATTGACTACGGAATAGTGCTGCTGTTGGAAAAGGAACTCAATCAGAATGTAAGTTTTCATGTACAATGTATTAAGACGCGCATCGCATGGATTGTACTTTTTTACCCGCAATTCTCAAATGTATTCCATGTTTTGGAATACGAAAGTACATTTGCGCGCAAAAATACAACCCATGCGTCGTAATACTCCGCGCGGCGCGCATGAAAACATCAAAGATCAAATCACCACGGCGATACTATGGAATGTTAATTCGGCTTTTTGTTTTGATGTTGTACCCGCGAATAGGTTTTTCCGTCTCTTGATAAGTAGCCCATTGTATTGCTAAATGCTTAGTTATCTCACCGTCCTTGCAAATAGCCTGTTTCGTAACCAGATACTCTGCAAGCATTTGAATATTCTAATATTTTATTAATATGTTAGGATTTAGGATTATAAATATCATTAACGGAGTTAGGATTATCATTAACGTGGTTCCGGTAGTATTTTCAAATCCTCGTCCTCATTCTCACGATCGCCCAACTTTTAGTGCTCAATTTATTCTTGATTTATCGACTAATTGTGGCATTTCTCAAATCCGCTAATTCTCAAGTCCGTAAAAGCTGCGGAATCACCGATCTGTAAGCCGGAATATAAATTCCCATTAAGTTAATTATTTCAAACGATGAGTTAAATCACCACACCTCCAGAAAATAAGAAGGTCCATTGACCAATCAGCGTGCGAGTTGACTATTTCGGGATAATACTACGGGTTATGCACCGATGTATTATTGAGATAGACCAGGTCACGCTTTATTGACTGGTTCACGAAATATGGAAATTTATTGCATCAAGTATTGCATTAAGGATATTACTTAAATTATCACGTTCACGAACAGATTATGGGTCACGCTTTATTACTTTGCTATTCAGGAAGGTCTTGCTCAATACTTTCTTACTTTGTCATTCAATAAAGTAATAAGGTCTTGCTCAATAAGATTAATGCAGTGAGACGCTTGGTGAGACACTTTTGAGGGGTTTGTCACCCTCCCAAAAATAGTAAATAAAAAACTTACCAAAGTTAATTTGAAAACCCATCAGGTATTACTGAATAGAGGTCTCCTCTACTACCAATCTGAAGACTACGACAACGCGCTAGTAGACTTCAAGTTAGCAGTGAAAGACGCGCCTGACAACGCTCTGCTTTACCACACGCTGGGACTCTGTTACCATAGGAACAATCAGCTGACAGAAGCGTTACAGTGTCTCACACACGCCATGACACTCAGGGTATTGTTATATTTGATCTGCTCAGTTCACAGTTGCTTTCGCGAGAAACATGCAGTCATGATGACGTCATTATCAAAACTTTAAGTAGTTAGTTGATGACGTTCAACCACCTATTCCAAGCGAGCACGGTTCTCATGAGGCACAAATTTTTGACAATCTGCGAATCTTGTCTGCCAATCTTAGATTTTTACCCCGTGACTTTTTACCACGTCAATCACTCAAGATCACGTGATTTCTTACCACGTGACATACCACGTGACTCACGCTCACGCACCAGCCCACCCAGGAGCACTTCATCCAAGCGTACATCTCACGGGGCAACGTGTACATGTCGCTGAATAGTGAGGAGGGATACAGGAAGAGTAAGAGAGATTACTGCAGAGCTCTGCACTACGATCCGACTAACCTCACGGCACATGTTAACTTGGGGATAGCGCTACAGAGTTACGGTAAGTAAGCAGGGGATTTGTGGAATATTTGGATAATAATTTTTTATGGTTTAAAGAATCCTAACTAAAATTCCCCGCCCGCCATTATAATTTACACCTAGTTTACAAGATAATTGTGTGTCAGACTCATGGTTGGAGCAAAGATCAAATCAATATTCAATCCCCCAGGTAAAATGAACGAGGCATGGAAGCAGTTTACGTCTGCCATTAACATCGACCCCTCCTGTTACTTAGCCTTGGAAGCAAGGAGCATTGTAAACCTTCAGATGTCTCATCTGTTCGGAGCCTTCTGTGATATCAACACTGCCGTCAAGTTGCAGCCTACTTCCACCATGCTTACTAACAGGTGATGGTGAGCTGGTGATGGTTTTGTTGGTTTGGTACACAAATTTGTCTGTTCGTTATTGACACAACCGTTGGTATTGGTGCGCGATTTAAACTC
Organism: Beroe forskalii; assembly: GCA_011033025.1. NCBI lineage: Eukaryota > Metazoa > Ctenophora > Nuda > Beroida > Beroidae > Beroe > Beroe forskalii. Next base: position 348,964 of record WFMF01000031.1, on the reverse strand, counting down.
AATTTTTTCCCTCCCCATTGGCCTATTTGTGAATACAAAAAGGCAAATGAGAGGGTTGGCAGAGATCGTGGTCTGGGAGGGTGAGAAATAGAATATGTGTATATCAGGTCCAGTTTTGCAATACAACTACTGTAATTTCTGCAAAGTGCCCGGATTGCTCCTTTATAATATCAGTCGCGAAAATGTCCCTCCCTCCCTCCCTCCCTCCCTCCGTCCCTCCGTCCCCATATCACATAAATCTTCAAAATAACAAATTTCTTAATTCATGTAACAAATTTCTTAATTCATGTAATGGAGCTGTCGGTTGTCAAAAGTATAAATCTTATAGGTTGATCTGGCCCATCCGTGCCGCATGCTCGAACTCCTAAATTATGATAAGTTCTAAATTTAATTAGGCTGTTGAAGAATTCGTGTCTTAAAAAGTTAAAATCTTAGGTGTGAGTTGGGCGGTAGATTCGAGGAAAAGTCTTCGGTTTTGTTCTAGGTTTAGTACCAAAATGCATAACTATTAGAGTTTCTGCTGGATTCGACTGAGTTTGAGAAATACCATTCGCTGTGAAAGACGAATATTGCTTTTTGGAACAAGAGACAGCATTGAAACAGAAAACACAAGCACGAAATTTGAAAATCAGATAAAAAGTGATATCAAATTAGTAAAAAGTGATATCAAATTAGTATAAACATTCAAGAAAATACATCGCGTGAATAAACGGTGACACAATTTGATGCGAGACGTAAACCAATTCAACAAAATGGCGCGAAATCTACAACGAACTGAGTACAACAACGAATGCGCGCGCAAGAATTTTAGAAGAAATGGCACGTGCCAATTCGTGTTCTCGGTGGTCGCGCGCAACACGCGCATCGGAACAGTATTTATACTCTTATTACTTTATAACGACTGCGTTTTGTATTATCTTATGATGATGCTAAGGTTACATCAAGCACCGCGGGGGAGGGAAATTAAGCGCCTGTATACGGCCTACGGGGAACAACAATAATTATGTCGGTGCAGGCGCAATTCTTGTTCTTTTTTGGCCTCTTTTTACCAATGAAACTTCGAAAGATCCTACCTCCCTGCTTTCTGTTCGCAGGGGTGTGATACAGCAGTACATGGGTGACACTTCCAACGCGATGCAGGATTACCAACAAGCCATTGCTGCAGACCCTACCTACTCACTGGCTTACTTCAACGCTGCTAACCTCTACTTCAATATGAGATTATCTGCTGATAAACTTAAATACTTCGATGTGGTGACGTTATTTATTGTTTAAGTTCCGTTCATCATGGGTATAAAATCCGTTTATAAACCGCCCATAGATCAATTAAACGAAATGACTTATCCATTCTTCCATATCAATCACGATTGGTTTGTGCCTATCCGCAATTCTAATTCACTGCGGTTTCATAAAACCACTGTTTCAGGTTATTCGAGAAGGCACTGAGGTACTACAACGCAGCAGTTGAGAACTGTACTCATGATGAAGGAGCCGTATTGAACAGGTATAAACTTTAAACCTGATTTGAAGTCTTATTTCAGGGATTGGAAGTTAATCTCAGTTGACAACGGTATTCACATGATTCTCCAAACTCATTAGCGTTTGATATTAAACATTGTCGTTTCATTCCACGTTTTCAAACGTTCCTACTAATTTATTGAATCTTTCAAAATATTGGATGTTTGCGAGTAAACGTAAAATTCGGCAATTTCAGGGCCATTGCCAAAGTGTTGCTGAAAGACTATAACGGTGCCTTGGCTGATTTTGATTCTGCTATCGCACTCAACCCATACGCGGCACATTCTTATTTCAACAGAGGAAACTTGCACTTAACCATGGGTGAGCTTTTGACATTCATTTTAAAGAACTTGATTACGATCTTTTGAATTGACTTATCTTATTCTGTTCATTTTGTGTGACATAAAAGTTAAATAACTATCTCGGTACAGGCAAAAACAATTTGGCTGAAGAAGACTACAGAAAAGCACTTTCTCTTTCTCCAAACGACAGCTCATCACATAGTCAATTGGCTGTTGCTCTGGGTAGACAATTCAAGAAGAAAGAAGCTTTGGACAATTTCAAGCTGGCGATCAAATTGACAGAAAAATAGTAACCGAAATCGAAATGAACGTGGAGTTTTTACGATGTTGAATTCTTAAAGTTATTAATTTGTAAATAAATGTATAAATACAAGTATGTAAATGCATCAGATGTTAAATAATATACACATTCACAGAACATGTTAGATTTAATTGTAAACTGTAAATTGTGACAAGAGTGGCAAAAATTGTTGGTGGTAATGAATCAGACTTTGCGTAACGCGCGAAGTCTTTATTTACAATTTCAGCAGTGCAAAATTAAGTTTCCATGGAAATTAGCTTGCGCATAGGAAGCCGCGCGCGCGGCTTCATTTCATGAAACTGTGACGCGCGCGCAAAGCTTTGTTTGGCACTGCATGTCTGCATCTACTCTGTTCTATTTATTAGTAATAGTAAGGTTTCATGGGCACACATCGCATGTATAACTTAACTGACAACTGTATGGCGTTTCCGTGTGCTGCGTCATCGTGCACAGCTTCCTTTTTGTTTTTAGCAGCCAGTAAGCCGCGCCGCGCAAGGAAAAGCCGCGCACGCAAAAGATTGTTTAATATATTTGGCACTTTTATTTTATATTCAAACAGTGACTACAACCTGAACAAAATTACTGCCCTTCTGCCAAAGGAATTTTGCGTGGCTCAACATATTGCTTATATGATTAATTTTCCTTTCCTATTTGTTTATATTTTTAACCTGCCTAAATTATTTTCCCTTTCCACGATTCCATGGTGGTGGTCGCAGCTCAAGTGCTGTTTATTAATTTGATGCCCTATAGAAAAGCTAAATTATGTATCAAAAATAAAATATGGTGGCATTTTAATGTCAGTGTATGATCAATGATCATATTTTATTTTTGTTTTCATGAAACAGGCTTGTCCCAACTAAATGAAATCTAAAATATAATGGAATCGAAAATATCTGATAAATGAATGGGTGTTCATGTTGGGTGTTAGTAGCAGAGAGTATGATTGCTCTCCACATTGTATTAACTAAAGGGATCATGTTGGTGTTGAAGAACAGAGATTGAGAAAAGTCTTGCAGATTAAAGTCTTACAAATTGATGTCTTCATGATTTAATTATTTTGATGAACTTGTAAGTTATTGTTCATATAATGGAATTGAAAATATATGATAAATGAATGGTTCTTCATGTTGGGTGTAAGAAGCAGAGAGTATGATTGCTCTCCACATTGTATTTACTAAAGGGATCATGTTGGTGTTGACGTACAGAGATTGAGAAAAGTCTTCCAGATTAAGGTCTACCAGATTAAGGTCTTGCAGATTAAAGTCTTGCAGATTGATGTCTTTATGCTTTAATCATGTTGATAAACTTGTATTTTATTGTTCATGTTGCATTTCTCATAGCTACATCTCTCAAAAACAGCTCATGATACAATCCCTAGACTCACCAAAACATCGACAATGCAGTAGGTATCTGCTAGTTACCTCATCTTTTGTAGCACATAGCAGTGCTTGGTGATGTCACATGGCTGATTACTGATATGCAAAGTTTAGTTCATGGATACTAAAGTTGTGAGCATGTGAATGGCCAAAGCCATTATATGGTCACATTCAGATATCTTAAACAGCACATTCTGGACTTTATTTTTGGGTATTTGTATAGGGGTCATCCATAAAGGATGTCTGCAAAATTTTGGCCATTTCAGACCCCTCCCTCCCCCCTTGTTTGCAAACGTCAGCAATCCAGAAACCCCTCCCTCCCCCGGGACATCCACATTTTTCTTGAAAATTTTTTGGGTCATCATTTTGGGCCCCGAAATTTCATGATATTCTAGTGAAATAGCCTTCAAATCACCCAAAATTTCCATGACTTGCGGACGTCCAAATTTGGCCAAACACCCCCTCCCCCTACATCCGCAAATGTCCGCATTGGCCAGACTCCCCCCTCCCCCCATTGCAAACATCCAGTTATGGATGGCCCCATATATGCCAATACATTCTTCTCAGGCAGAGTTTCATTAGAGATGGCTTTGCAACTCCAATCTTAGTCCAGCAGGTCCCCAACATGTAGCACATGGACCCATTCCTTGTCCCCATCACATACCCTATCACTTTCATATGCTTTTCATACTTCATGAATTTAAATAAATTCATATTATTCTCTACTTCTCCTTGCCCAATGCTACTGATTTCTTTTGATTTCATAGTCTTTTTCATAGTCGTTTTTGAAGATTTTTGAACTTTTCAGCTCAAATTATCTACTGAATTCCAATTTGAGAATCTTAATATCAAATATCCATTGTGATGGCTGTGTTTCATTAGATTTAAGTACTGTACTCTGAATTATTACACAAATACACTCAAGGGAAAGGCTGTTGTAAAGTATTCCCTAATTGATCAATCTGGTAAGATTGGGTGTCAATTTTACCTGCATAAATTCATTTGATAACTGCATCTTCATAAATGGATTTCTTATTTCATTTCTACTTATCAGAGGTACCAGAACAGAGTTCTTATTTCCCTATTATAGGAAATTCTTAAACAGCAACGAACAATAAAGCATCAAGTCCTCAAAAGGGTGTATTTTCATGCATGCTATTACCCATTTTTGAGCTAGTGAGGGCCAAGCCTTGGGACCTTTTGATAGCTAAGGGGGTCCTAAATTTCTAAGAAGAATATGGCTACCTGGCCTGCTGTAGCATTTTTCTATTTAGATATTGTTTATTTGACACCATTGTGAATATGACACCTCTTTCATGCAGGTAGCAATCTTATCTTGCCCTTTCATTAATCTTGCCCTTTCAAGCAGGTCTTGCAATCATGTAAATCAGATAATCTGAAGTTGAGTAAAGCTTGTAGTTTTGCATCACTTATGCTATGTGATGAATGTTTTTCAGCATATTGATTTCAATTACACTTCCTAATCACTGTATGACAGCATTTTATATTTGAACCTCTTATCAGATAATTACAATTTGTAGCTGTTATCTTGTTCATCCCCTATTATAAGTTCTGCTTACAAAGCTCACTCGTGTCACAAGATGTAACCCTACACCTCCTACTCCTATTTGGTGATATTAACTTGAGTAACGTGGTAAGGTGAGTCACATACTTTTTTCTTTATACACCTTTTCATTGACCTTCTCTTGTGCATTATTGTGATATGTTTTGTACTCTACTCAACCATAAGCAATTCTTGAAGTCCAACTAATTTTCTTCTTTGATAACCCCCACTTAAACTTGTTCTTAATTTTTAAGCTTTACAACTAATTTGGGAAATTTTTCACCTGCTAACCCACTTTATTTGAGGGAAGATGGGTGCAGAGGACACTCAACCACTGGTAGGTAGTGTGCCTTGTTTTCTAAGTATTTTCATTAAGATTTTGTTTGCTTCAAGTGTATGTGTAATGAGTTTGTATGATTCATTAAAATTTTTGAAATTTATCCCATGAAATTATTGCTGGCTGATTCCAACAATCATTAGTGATCCAAAATGTGATCCGACATGAATTATATTTGTTATGTCTTGTCCAGCTGATTGACGAAGTAGACCCTGTTATTGTGGGGACTGATGATTCTACTTCCATGCCATCGTCAATTCCATCGGTTAGTTAATAGCTGGTCCCCATCCCTTCACTATTAGCAATAAGCTATCAGCAAAAAGCATCATTGACTTCTGTACAGACAAATTCCTCTTTACTGTTGTTGAATTATTACGGACAGCATTATACTGTACCACGATCGATGGAATTACCTGTAATTTGAGATGTACAATGTACATTGCAGAATATTATACTTCAAGACAGTAGCCTCGTTTTAGAAATAGAAATATCTGTGGTAACAATACCTCAAGAGAGAAGAACGTCAGTGCTATAAGTCTATACTTTATGCAGTGCTTAGTTATTTAGTAGTCCACACTTCATTGTTTACTTCGTTATCACTGATCTAACAATTCAATGAGCAGCAAGTGTTTTTCTCTTACCTTCGTAATTTTGGTAATTACCAACTTTTACTTGTGGTGACACAAACCACGTTCTTGCCAAATTCATCTTGCTTCACTGCTGATTATCAATCATTATTTTAAAATTAGTGAACATGTTATCTGCTTGCTACCAGCATTCAGCATAAAATGCTTTGTGCCCTATGATATGTGTGTGAAATCATGCTACAACGAATACCAGCCTTTGGTATTGCCCACCGAGAGAGATCAGGTAAGGCGGCTTAAAACGCCATGGCCCATCAATTTAAATCTTTAAAATCTATCATCTATTATGTATTTAGGTTATTCAATACGTCAATCATCATAATTTGTTACTTAATAACAGGGTAATACTACTGCTAAATCAGGACACAAAATATACACTAGTTACGAGTTTATATATTAGTATTTAAGTACATTGTGCTTCGGTCATCAGTTAGATAAAATTATGTCGTCATCAGCATAGTTTGAATTGGTCACTGGTTTAATGATGCCGACAAATGCCGTTTTTTCCTCTTTTGATTTGTACCGCATCAAAAATTGGCATCCTAAGTAAGTAAGTAGCTGGTACATGCGTGGACACTGGACTGTTTACATTGTATATTTTGAGTGTGTAACTCTATCCTGTGTTCAAAGCTAGTAGCTATCATGAAATGGTCCCTGTATTGTTTGAGAATTGTAAATGATTATATTATGTGTTCATCTTTTGACTTTGATTTTCAAAATTTGTGAATTTTGTTTTTGTTTTGATTTCACTGGCAAATTCTAGTCTCACTCATCAATCTGTGATTTTCATTGGTGTGTCAATGTTGTCAACATTTAAACAACGTTCTAGCATGTTTCACGCCATAAGAAGTGTGTACAATAGGCATGCCAAGTCCGACGTTGATTACACACCGTTGATTAAGGTAACTCGTTACTCATAGGCCAGCTTAGCTTTGCTGAATCATCAGTAGTTGCCAGTGATTATTGCAGACCAATATGTTAGTAGCTATCAAAGCTGCTACTATCAAACCGAACCGGAAAAGCTTTTAATATCGCTGTCCAATCCATGCACTCCATTTCAATCCTAACATCCTATTGTTAAGACTTCTTCAAACTCCTGGGTCAAGAGCAGAAAAGCAGATCAGTTGAAATTGGCAAGGCACATATCTACAGAGGTTGGACTAAATTTACAACAACCTACAGCCGGAGAATCAACTTTTGCTGTAGGACGACAGCACTATAATGGGACCATCTGTTGATGAAAAGACACAAAACCGTTTACTCTAGTTATGAGATTACAATCATTTGCAACCCTGCAACAGCTATTTTAGACACTGTCAGCCCGATTTAAATTTTAATTGGACATTAAGCCAATTGCTACTGTTGTCACGACTGAAAAGTATTTTTCCATAAATATTTTTTGTTTCTAAATTATCTATTTTCAGATTGAGGAACCCAAGGTATGGACTTGTTCCCTTGTGCTCGCGATCTCAGTCGCCATTGTGGGTGGTTCCTTTCAATTCGGTTTCCAAACAGGTTTAAAAGAAACTCAAACTTTTTATTTTGACTTTCTTCCGTGTAAGTTGGATTTTATTTATTACTGATTGTTCGAATGCATGGCTGACACTCTATCTATTGAATATATTGCAAAGTTTAATTTGATATCAGAAAACAATATCACAACTTTTTTTTCATTGAAATCATGGCCTCAAACAAAACAAAGATAATACCTGGAAATCATTTAAATCCAACATACCAGGGTGCATGGCGAACACGCAGGATATCTTATACACCAAGTTCAACATCTCCCACATGACTATGAGTGTCATTGTCAGTGGAATGTGTATCGGAGGGCTCTTTGGGGGACTTCTGGCTGGTGCTATTGCAGATACGTGTTATGAATTGTGCTGTTTGTTTGATTATTTTTAAGGGAACTCAATTGTAGCAGCGGTTATAGTTTAGTGCAAGGGTTTAAGAGTTTAAAAAGGTGGTTTAATAAACTGGGACTAAAGGATAAACTTTGAATCTTTCTAAAATCGGCGTGAATCAAACCTATAAAATATCTTCTCGTATAACAAATTAAAACCCTCTCCCATTGAGAGCCGTGCACTGAACTCCCAACCCATGCGAGGTTTTATAAGATATAACTCTCGGAGAGTAGCATAATTCCATCTCTTCTCAGATAAGATCGGAAGAAAGCGGTGCATGTTAGTGAACAACTTCCCGTTCCTCATTGGAACAGCACTCATGGCAGTCGCATGGAATGAATACTCCTTTATTTTAGGGAGGATCATCAACGGCTTCGCTTGCGGTAAGAAGAAGAGAAAAAAGGATCCTACGCTGTGAAAATTGTGTTCAAGTCAACTTAATTCAAGATTCCATTTTTGATCGTTTGGAGGCATGGCCTGGCGCCAAAAACTGACTGGACTGATATTATGACATTCTTCCCCCTATTACACCGGTTTAACCCTTGCAATGATTCCCCCTCTCGCAGGCATAGCTACGGGAGTCACGACCCTCTACATCTCGGAGATATAGGCACTAAACTAACTAGCTCCCCCTCTCGCAGGCATAGCCACGGGAGTCACCACTCTCTACATCTCGGAGATATAGGCACTAAACTAACTAGCTCCCCCTCTCGCAGGCATAGCCACGGGAGTCACGACCCTCTACATCTCGGAGATATAGGCATTAAAATAACTCGTTCCCCCTCTCGCAGGCATAGCCACAGGAGTCACCACTCTCTACATCTCGGAGATATAGGCACTTAAATAACTTGTTCCCCTTTCGCAGGCATAGCCACGGGAGTCACCACTCTCTACATCTCGGAGATATAGGCACTAAACTAACTAGTTCCCCTCTCGCAGGCATAGCCACGGGAGTCACGACCCTCTACATCTCGGAGATATCCCCAGTAGCAGTGCGTGGTGGAGTGGGGGTCTCACACCAGTTCATGATAACCTTTGGGATTCTTGTAGGATTCGTTCTCAGCATAAGCAAAGTATGTGTTTATTTCTTACTCGCATATTTCGACCATTCTCTCTAGATCCCTATTTCTCTCTTGCATTCCATTCTGTTCAACCCTCTAAATCACCCCAGTCTCTAACAGTCTGACACTCAATACTATAACTACTCCTCTTTGTCCGCTCTGGAAAGTATCAAGAAACCCCTGAGCTTTTACACTTGAATATCCCCTCTTCTCAGCTTCTCACTTCCTTCCCCCACTACTACCAAGTTTACTTCGCTCTACCGGCCCTCCCAGCCCTCTACCAACTCCTGCTACTTCCCCTCTGTCCGGAGTCTCCTAACTGGCTGTATTACAACAAGGAACGGGAGGATCAGGCGAGGGAAGCTCGGTGAAATGTGAACTGTGAGATGTGAACTGTGAGATGTGAACTATGTGAAACACTGAAACGTGAACTATGTGAACTGTGAAAAATCAACTCCGAACAATGAGGCAAATTTCAATTCTTAAAACAATCTGACCAACTGTGGCTGCACTAGAAAGTATTTATCAACAACTCAAACAATTTAATAATTTCCAGCTCTGACCAAGCTTCGTGGTAGCAGGTCTCAAGCAGACAAAGAGATAGATGCCATGATTAGAGAGAGGACCTCAGTCGACTCTACAAACACTGTGAGTATGCTTATCATCCTCGTAGCTAATCCAGCTCATGATTCATTCTATCATGCTCAATCACAACCGATCTACAGCAATTGTCTAACTAATCGTTAAGTAGGCATAAGCCCTCGACCCTTTGCCCGTTATCTAATATTCAGGTGTCATTTCATGTGGAAATCCTTCATTCATATCCAATTTATTGTGTGTTTTGTCCCTTCTTTCACTCCTTTTCAGGCGTCATTCAAAGACCTGTTCACGGACCAAACTCTCCGTCTCTCACTTGTTATTGGAGTAGCTCTCCAAGGTGCACAGCAGCTCAGTGGTGTCAACGCGGTGAGTTAAAAGTGGTGTCAACGCGGTAAGTAAAAAGTGGTGTCAACGCGGTGAGTATAAAGTGGTGTCAAGGCGGTAAGTTTAGGTGGTGTCAACACGGTAAGTAAAAGTGGTGTCAACGCGGTGAGTTGAAGTGGTGTCAATGCGGTAAGTTGAAAGTGGTGTCAACGCGGTAAGTATAAAGTGGTGTCACCGGTAAGTATGAAGTGGTGTCAACTCGGTGAGTGAAAAGTGGTGTCAACGCGGTAAGTATAAGGTGGTGTCAACGCGGTTAGTAAAAAGTGGTGTCACCGGTAAGTATGAAGTGGTGTCAACGCGGTGAGTGAAAAGTGGTGTCAACACGGTAAGTTAAAATGGTGTCAACGCGGTAAGTTAAAGGTGGTGTCAAAGCAGTATATGGAAGTTAAGGAAAAGTGGAAAGATAGTTTATAGTGTCAGTGCATTCTGGTTTCAATTCAGTAAAATTGGTAGGTAGTGAAAAGTGGTGTCAATGAGGTAAGTCTCCAGGTCAGTATTTCAAGAAGTGTGTTACACATAAAAAACAGATTCACTGGCTCACATCCCACGCTGTACTAATTAACGAGTAATTTTGTCATTTTGGACGTCTATAGTTTTACTATTTTCTACCGGAAGTATAAATACAATAGCACAATAAATACTCGCAGCATAGATTTGGACCGAAGCCTAAATTACGCGAACTGTGAAAGCGAGTAGTCTGATTTATGCTCGAATTTTATTTTTTTTTTAAACTTATGATCTTGTTATTTTTCACCACTCTATAAATTATTCCTCAGTTATTTTTAACAACTCTATTTATTCCTCAGATTCTGAACTACACACCTGAGATATTCAAGTCTGCAGGTGTTGCCAACTCAGATCTAGCAACTGGGCTAGTCGGTGGCATAAATGTTCTTATGACTTTCATTTCGGTAAGCAGGCAGCGGCCTCGGATCACTTTTAATAATGATTTAAGGGTTCATGGTTCACATTTTATCAGTGAGGAGAAGAGTCGTGGTTTTCAAATAAGTATGCTACAATTCACGTTATTTGACATTAGATCTAATGCAACAACTGTAAACTTGATTGCGAGGAGAGGATTTAAAAGTGCTGAATATTGATTGCATAGTGAACGATACCTAACAGAACGCCATTTCTCTCCCAGGTACCGCTAATGGACAGACTGGGACGGAGGACACTTATGTTGGGTGGCTTGGCGTTCATGGCTATGTCCTATGTCGGGGTAGCAGGTACAGCATCCTTGGATTTATTTCTCCTTCAATTTATCTTCCTCATCAATAGTTTGTTCACTTTTTATTTTCATGAGAGCCTACTGTGAACAAACTACTTTACAGTTGTAATATTTGATAAAATCATTATCTTTTCCAACGGGAAGCTAATCCCGCAATTACTTTTCAGTATCTGAGACAGTTCATTCTTATCACAAAGATGTGACATGGACAGGACCTGTTTCCATGGTTACTCTGTTTACTTTCATCATTTCATTCGCTATCGGGCCTGGTGAGTATATTACTTTTTGAAGTAATATTCTATTGATTTATTTATTTCAGTGAAAAAGCATCGAATTTTAATCATTTTTTGTTTAAGTCTCAAAAATAACAAGTGTCCAAAGCAAAACTTGGGCAAATTCCAACATGCATCTACAGTCGCGACAAGATCAAATTCACGCAACTTAGGTATAAGAAATACGTAGAGTACGTTAAAGAGTATTCAAATAAACGTAAAAATACGTAAAATACGTACCTATAATTAACGTTTTTCCTGGATCCATCCCGTGGCTGATCGTCGGTGACATTTTCACTGCCGAGGTCCGTGGCAAAGCCAGCAGTATTTGTGTTGGAGCTAACTGGCTCTTTAACTTGGTCGTGGTCTTGTCCTACGATAAACTCAATGTGAGTAGAGCGGCGACTTTCAGTGTTTTAATCATATGTGAAATATTATTCATGAAATTGTTATTAACATGAAAAAATTTATCTAAACATAATATTTGACCCTTTTCTCTTTCATTATTGGGTTGCATGTTCAATTCCTCTATTTTAAAGTCTTTATCCATTCCCAATTTCCCAACTAACCCTCCTCTTTTTCAGTCCGCCCTGGCCCCCAACACCTTCTTCCTCTACATGGGAGTGGTTGTTCTCTTCCTGGTCTTCACTCTTCTATTCGTACCGGAAACCAGGAGGAAACCAGTCGAGCAGATCCACAGAGAAATCAGCGAGCAGGCTGCTAGGTGCCCTCCCATGGTCTACTAAACAAGAGGCGGTGTGACGTCATCAACTCACTACATTAAGCTATGATAATGACGTCATCCTACCCTATGGTCTACTATTTACTAGCTACGTCATCTTTTGTAGCGCGCTGCAGTGCTTGGTGACGTCACATGGCCGGCGGATTACTTATTCGCGAAGTTTGACGACTAGACAGTAGACATAAAAATACTCCTTCTGTGGACTTGCCAGGAGTGAACCGAGCGCCCTCGCATTTCGAACGTTTGAACTCCAATTATCCTCCTAACTGCCTCATAAACCCTCTTTTTTTATTTTTCAACGGTGTTAAACTTTAGTAAGACTTTTGATAAAAATAAAGTATTGATATTATCATGATAAATCATCATTGCTACTGATAACTTTGCTGGAAATGTGCATGCTGAGGATTAAATTTAGTGTTGTATTGTTTACTAACGAATTAATTGATATGAAGATTACTGATTTTATTATTTTAATTAATAGATTAAGTAAATTACCCTTAATCAAGGGCGGTAAGTTTAAGTATTCACGCATGGTTTGCATGTTACACCTTTTAACTTATTAATAGTGAAACTGTTGGCATTTTGGTTCATGAAATATGAAAAGATAGTTTTGACTTACATTACACATTATAAACACAATCATAAATTGAAAGCCCCTTCCGGTTAAAAACGTTATTTTTCATTGATCCAACAATCATTATTTTGGCAGCCAAATAATCAGGATCAATCCGTAAGATTTGAAGTTATAATTTGTGAACAGTATACGTGTTATTACATTTTGTAATTGTTGATAAATGTAGTTTTAAAGATAATTTTAAACATTTTGTTTGGGTTGTGTTTCAGATTTAGTTGATATTGTGTTATTTAAATGGATCTACTCTGTTTGTTTGATAATTTTTGTCCTGAATGAAGTTTTGTTTTTACCGAAAACTGTATTTTCACTGCTTCCGTTTCATATGCCTATGTCATATGCCTATGTCTGAATTTTGGAACAAACTTTAAAAGAAATAGCAAGCATACTAAGGAATAATATGCATGTTTAGCCAGTTTTATGTCTACACCATTTTATACGTATAACCACATACTGTCTGAACTAAATCTAGAAATACTAATAAAATTGATAATTTTTGGCCTTGTTAAATGGTAGGCGTTTGAGAGTGTTACGACATCAAATCAAAGGTTATAGGTGGGAAGTGATGTCATCAATTCGCCTGTTCTCCGAGCACGGAATTTAGAATTCGTGCCAAAATCAATAAATTCTATGCTATTAAAAGTACTGTAATTATAAAACGAAATTATACCTTCCAGTGCTACTGTGATGAAATTGAATAATTTAAAAATTTATAGTCCGATGAATTTTAGTTAACATCTAAGTTCGAACAACCTTCGCTAGCTTTGTTTATGATAACGTGTGAATTGTGTTAAAACACCATTATACCGTACAAAGTAAAAGGCAGGAAGTAAACTGGTGATCGTATCGCATTTCACATAATATTACGTAGACCACATGGTTTTATCTCATTATTTTGTAAAGAGGTGGTAAACCGGTTTAGCATAGTTTGAAAATGCAAAGTCTGATACGGCAGGAAAAACTGTAATTTATGCCTTTGACTCTTAAATAACATTTGATTCGTCTCATTGATAAATGATTTAATCCATTCAAAGCAGCCTTGCCTCAACTTAATGAATGTGTGTTCTAACGTACTTTTAACGTGCGTGTTTTAACGTACTTAATTTTGGAACCAATTCTAATTCGTATATTAATTATATCACTAGGCCCTGAACTAGAAAATTGTTTGGCATTGAAACACATTGAAATATGATAATTCTAACGAATAACCCTGTTGTAGACACAGAATGTCGCAAGAAGCAGATCTTTGACGTCACTCCCTGTATCGGCAGACTCTGTCCTCCAATTGGCTGCCGATCTGATCATCTGCTCCTGAGATTAGCTATCAAACATCACGTGCTCTTCTCTGATTGGCTCCCACACTTCACCTGATATCTTGTGATTGGCTCTCAGACACCACGTGACCATCATGGGAAACTCCGAAAGTAAAGTGGGATTCCGGCGTGCCATCCTAAACCTCACAGGACGCACCAACCAAACCATCGACACTTCCGACGATGCGTTCTGGGACCAATTCTGGAGCGGAACAGTCAACAATATCAACGATATCTTCGCTCTGGTAACAGCTCACGAGATCCATACTCTCCGAGAGGAATCCCCAGCAAACTTCATGACTCTGATCTACAAAGCAGTGGAGAAACTCGATAGTTCAGTGATAGGCAGCAGTGCGAGCATGAGTTTATCCGAGCAAACTGTCGTTCTGAACTGCGTAAGGCTACTAACACGTTTAGTTCCCTTTGTTTTTGAGAGCGAGGAGTGGAGGGCTTTCTTCTGGTCTAAGAACTCCATTGACATTGAGGATTCGCTACATGATGAGAGTAGTTGTGGCAACGCACCTCTTGCTCAGATTCTCCTCAAGAAGCTCTCTGATTTGCTGTTTTGTCCTGACTTTACTATCGTTGCTCCTAATCCCACCGGCCCGGATACTCTGGAGGACTTCAGTATTGAGAGCATCCAACATATCTGGGAGAAGGGCGTGGGATTCGCGTATTCCCGGAAAACTCCCCCTCAAATCGATAGCAACCGCACGGAAATCCTGAAGCTTGTCCTGACCTGTTTCTCCGAAACCATGTACTACAGCCCCTCGGATTCCTCCCAACCCAACCTCTGGCTTTCCTTCTTCACTTCCAACGAAAACAAGCACGCTCTACCCCTCTTCACTTCCCTCCTTAACGTGATCTGTGCGTATGATCCGCAGGGGTATGGTCTGCCCTACCAACATGTCATGTTCTCAGATCACAGGGAGCAGTTGGTCGAGGTCTGTGCTCAGGTAAGAAGAGGAGAGGGGCGATCTTTTTTATGAGTTGCATGTTATTTTGATAATTCTGTGAAAAATTTCTGATTTTCCTATACTTTGTGACAAAATGGGAAGCAGCTCTATTTTCGTAAAACTTTATAGTTTTTACAGAATTATCTTTTTCACATAATTATCTTTGCTCAGGTGCTGATGGTTATCCTGGATCACGAATCAGCGAGCATGCAAAACGCTGACGAGAAATCTGTGCCAACGAATTATTTCACGTATTTCCTCTCCCGAATCCATCGTGAGGAAGACTTTCATTTCATTCTGTCGGGCTTGATTAAGCTGCTCAATAACCCGCTGATGCAGACCTACCTGCCGAACAGCTGTAAAAAGATAGGGTTCCACGAGGAACTCCTGGTGCTTTTCTGGAAGATGTGCGATTACAACAAGAAGTTCCTTTTCTACGTCCTGAAAACGAGTGATGTGCTCGACATTCTCGTTCCCATCCTCTACTACCTAACGGAATGCAGGAATGACCCGGGAAAAGTCGGTCTGATGCACGTGGGTGTATTTATCCTTCTTTTACTGAGCGGAGAACGGAACTTTGGTGTTCGGCTTAACAAACTCTACCTCACTCGTGTTCCCATGGATCTTCCTATATTTACCGGAAATCATGCAGATCTGCTGACCCTGGTTTTCCATAAAATCATCACATGCGGTCACCTCCGACTGCAGCCTCTCTTTGATTGCATCCTGACGATTATCGTCAACATCTCGCCGTATCTCAAGCAAATGTGCATGGTTTCAGCCAGTAAGCTCATGCATCTTTTGGAAGCCTTCTCTACTCCGTGGTTCTTGTTTGCCAACCAAACTAACTACCATCTGGCTTTCTTCTTGCTGGAGATATTTAACAATATTATCCAGTACCAGTTTGATGGGAATGCTCATCTGATGTACAGCATTATCAGGTATAGTTCACCTTTAACTTGATCAGTTTTTCAGCACTTTTAAGCCCGTCCCCACTCCATCAGCAAGTTTACAGTTGTAGTATATTTTGTGTAGTGTTATCATTTGAAAACCCCCTGCCTCCCCCTGGCTGATTACGTAAAATCACGTGAACCACTGAACCCCATCCCTAAGGAAGAGGCATGTTTTCCACCAGCTGAGTAACTTGCCAGAAGACCCGTCTACTGTGTCAAAACCGAGTAGGAAACGAAGCGAAGATGCCGAACAGGTTGGTATTTATCATGGGAAATTGACCGAGTCTTCGGTCAATTTATTTACTCACGGGGGTCAACTTCCACACTTCCATATCGGTAAATTGAGCGATCCGTCGAGGCCAGTATCGCGCCAGTATCACGCCAGTACCGCGCCAGTATCACGCCAGTAGCGCGCCAGTAGCACGCCAGTAGCACGCCAGTAGCGCGCCAGTAGCACGCCAGTAGCACGCCAGTATCGCGCCAGTATCAGGCCTACCTCACGCCGTTATCGCGCCAGTATCACGCCAGTATCGCGCCAGTATCACGCCAGTAGCGCGCCAGTATCAGCGCGCCAGTAGCACGCCAATGGCGCCAGTAGCACGCCAGTAGCACGCCAGTATCGCGCCAACGCCAGTACCGCGCGCCAGTAACGCCAGTATCGCGCCAGTCGGGAATCGCCCAGGACGCCAGTAACACGCCAGTATATGATCTGAAACTGGCGTGCTACTGGAAACCTGGCTGGCGTGCTCACTGGCGTGATACTGGCGTACTACTGGCGTGATACTGGCGTACTACTGGCGTGATACTGGCGCGCTACCGGCGTGCTACTGGCACGTTACTGGCGCTACTGGCGTGCTACTGGGGCGCGATACTACCGGTGATACTGGCGCTCTACATCGCTCGACGCGATACTGGGTGAAATTGAGCGATAATTCGTGAGGTAGGCCTGATACTGGCCGATATCGCGGCGTGGTACCACGCATGTGGTACCACGCCTGATACTCGCGCCAGTATCCTGGCTGACCTCACCGTTATCGCGCCGACGATCGGTAAAGTAGCACGCCAGTAGCGCGCCAGTAGCACGCCAGTAGCGATCGTAGCTCGCCAGTATCGCGCCAGTATCGCGCCAGTAGCACGCGTATCGCGCGGTAAGGCGCCAGCACGCCAATCACGCCAGTATCACGCCAGTAGACACTAGCAAAGCCAGGACGCCAGTAGCACGCCAGTTTCAGATCATATACTGGCGTGTTACTGGCGTCCTGGCTTTGCTGTAATTCCCATGATACTGGCGATACTGGCGTTACTGGCGATACTGGCGTACTACTGGCGCGATACTGGCGCGACTGGCGTGCTACTGGTGGCTACTGGCGCTAATGGCGTGTTACTGGCGCGCTACTGGCGTGCTACTGGCGCTACGATACTGGCGCGATAACGGCGTGAGGTAGGCCTGGATACTGGGGCGCGCGCGCGCGATACTGGCGTGGTACTGGCCTGATACTGGCGCGGTACTGGCGCGATACTGGCGTGGTACTGGCCTGATACTGGCGCGATACTGGCGTGATACTGGCCTCGACGGATCGCTCAATTTACCTCCATATCTCTATTTCTATAATCATACCATCGAATGTCTAACTCCTCCCTCTCTCCAGCAGATGTTCAGTTCTGAGGAGTGGACGCCCAGCAAGGAATGGGTAGCCTCCTGGAGGAAGAAACTACCCCTTCAAACCATCATGCGACTGCTCCAAGTCCTCGTGCCCCAGGTGTGTAGCATTAACCTGAGTTAAATCTCCTCCCCTTTAATGTCCCGGGGATGTTGCCATGCCCAGATATTTTAGCCATCTAGCAATCTAGCATTCTGCTATTTTCACTATTCTCTTGATTAGAGTAGGGTTTTTTCTCATTCAATTGAACTGCAATCCACAATTAGACTACTACAATTGCTCCTATCTCAGGTAGAGAAGATCTGTATTGATAAGAATCTGACGGATGAGAGCGAGATTATTACCTTCCTTCAGGTAATAATTATAATTCAATTAGC
Organism: Beroe forskalii; assembly: GCA_011033025.1. Taxonomy (NCBI): domain Eukaryota; kingdom Metazoa; phylum Ctenophora; class Nuda; order Beroida; family Beroidae; genus Beroe; species Beroe forskalii. Next base: position 330,834 of record WFMF01000031.1, on the reverse strand, counting down.
TTCATTTTCAAGAGTCATGAATGAGTAACGTATAGATCAAACTCTCATCGTTCCTCAGTAAATACCAACCAATCAGCGTGCAGTATCGTACCAATCTTACGCGCTGATTGATGTCTCCTGTTGCATTATGCAATCAGCGAGCAGTATTCCAACAATTCCGTGCTGTGATTGGTTTAACTCTTCTCATCCCCAGAACGGCACGCTGGTCGGCCTGCTCCCCGTTCCTCACCCCATCCTCATGAGGAAATACCAGCCTAACGCTGCTACCTCTGTCTGGTTTAGAAGGTACATGTGGGGTCTGGTGTTTCTCAGGAATACTGCTCCTCCCATCTGGTGTGAAACGAATATCAAACTCTTTGAGGTGCAGAAAATGTGAAGAAATGAAGTGTAGAATTTATGTGAATTATAGAAAATGTGAAGTATAGAAAATGTGAAGCTCACTAAATATGGAGTATTGGAGTTGGTGAGGAGTTTTGTCGTTGCATTTATCTTTCGTGTGAGTTTGAGTTACGATTTATTGAGTTGTTGGCATGTTTACCAAACACCATTGACCCCGATCTATAAAAATATAAAATATCATGAATTTTCATCAATTCTGTAGTATGCCGACAAATTTGAAACCTGCAAATGAAAAATATGGATCTCTAATTAACCTGTAAAGTTACAACGTTATTTCCTGAAGAAGCTATAGTTAATTGATCTAATGATATATTCTTACGTTGGGAACGTTTAAAATTCTATTTGCTAATTATCTAATCAACCACGGCCACTTTAATTTGAACCCTTATTAATGCAATGTTAGTAGTTGTAAGTCATGATCAACAGCATCATACTTATCCTGATTGTTTTATTAAATCCTGAAGTCAACATACTAAGAATAAAGTATTGTTATATTATTTATTACATTAATTAATAAATCGGTGATTAATGAGTTCTGATTTGTTTTGAAGTTCTGTTATCATACTATATCGAATGCTTTAAGCTGGACTTAAATGCAATTCAATTATCTTCGCTACTTATATTACAATTGCGAATAGTGTGATTTATTACGGTATTTATTTAAATATTATTTGAAATTAATTAGGTAATTTTCAATAATTGATTCATTTTACTAGGATGAAAATGCTGGTAATTTTCACAGATCTGGTGTATTATTATTGTTGAATTTAATTCAAAGAAAAACGATAAGTAAAAATTCAAGCAAACTTGAATACTGAATAGGTATCATTTGCATTTCGTTTTATCATCATATGACAGGTGTAATTAATTGAATTCGAACAGTATTATTAAATTTATCATTGAACATTGAAAAACATGGAAAATGTCCAAGGTATTTGCTTTTCTGTTTGACTGATTATTACCTGCCTCTTTTATATGACAACTGTTAGAGCCATATGGCGAGACATCATTGATAAAATATACATGATCACTATTTATAGAGTTATATAAGAAAACGTGTATTGAATGTAAAAACCATTGTTTCCCACCATTGTTTCTTATGGCAGTGGTTGTGATATGGAACATGGCATCTTGAACTTTTGTATTGATGAATACATAACTTTGTCAAATTATTATTATTATTTTATTTGGTTTATTTGCTGATTTTTTTGTTTGTTCTGTGGCCCTAGCTGGATCTACCTAATATGTTTACTTTAAATTGAAACAAGTTAATATGATATGACGATATTACATCAATATATATTTATATGTATAGTATTTGATTAGAACTGTAAAATGTTGTAAGATACATTGCCTGATATACATTGTCTACTATGTTATTCCTTCAGTTGGCACATTCTCCCTCATTACCGTGTTTTATTCGTTTGATGCGTGAATATCTGAAGTGAAATATACATTTAGTACATATTCGTATACATTTAAATACATTTAATACATATTTCTATCAGTATACATTATACATTGTATCATACATCAGTTAATTTATCAATCAACATTTCATAGCAATATACATTCCATACATTGAATAATGTAAAGAAATACATCCTTCCCTCATGATGGAATATACTTTGATTAATCCTGGATAAAATCACCATCTAATTGCTAGAGCAAGCATATAATTTGACAATCACCAATGCATCGTAGTAGTATTCCAAGATTTTATTTTCAGTTCAGTGTAAAATCTAGAGAATTCCTGTTATGAGCTGTCTTTGGAATTTCTCTATAATAGTCTAGATTTAATGTACTATGATGTTCTAGACGTTCTGTTCTTGTACATTTTATAATTTCCTTCTTCTCTTCATGGACCATTTCATTCCGTCAATAGACCATACATTTCTATACATTCCCAAAATATTTCATTGTGTTTACAGTGCAATGTATGTATTGTCTAACTTCTGTATAATATTCTTCTTGGTTTACTCGGTCTATTGTTACGTAGTTTCAGCTTTGTTTTATGATGCTATACAACCCAATACCTTGGGCCAATTGGATGGTTTCTTTCAAGTATGAAAATATCTCCGAAATCAGTAATAACTTAATTTCAAATAAGCCCAATATCTGTATTGACTTAGCTTAAAAAGATAAAAACTCTCAAATCACTTGAAAAACCTTGGACTGAATAATTCATCTTGATAACTTAACTAATCCACCCTAATTAACCAATAACCATCCATCTTCTCAAAGAATAATACATGAATAACAAGAATATGGGTACTGACGTAGAGAAAGCGGCCAAGGCTGCCTTCCTACAACTCCGACCCATCTGTTCGGCTGCAGCTAACATTCCAAATGTGGCTAACTTTACTGCCCTGCTCACCGCACTGGAAGATATTGAGGTGAGGAAATGCAACCACAAACCATGTATTGATGTTTTGAACCAAATTGGTGATTTCTTATGTTCTTGCTTGAAGAGAAGGAACGGATATAGCAGAGTTTTGACACGGTCAAAACCAATGACGACTCTCTACAAATTATTTGAATCTGCGTGATCACTTTCTCAGAGTGAACGTTGATGGAGGCATTTCATTGCACTGTTTTTGCCACCTTTATTACTTCTAAACTACTATTTTGACCATTAAATCTCATCATGTTTGAGATAGAGAACGCTCCCAGTTAGTTCAGTACATTCTATTTCCCATGATGGTGGTCATACAGAAACACAACACTCACCCAACAGAGGTTAGATACAAGTAGATTGAACAAAATAATACCTTATTGAACAAGACGCTCTATCTGTACAAAGGCTTTGTACAGTACGGCTCTCGAACAAAGTGACAAGGTCAAATTGATTCAAAATAATTAGAATGGGGTTGGGACTTTCTAGAGCTTGAAAAGCGTGAAAAGCATAATACAACTTTAATCTCTGTCCCCTTGATCAGGTGAACGAAGCCGCGATAAAGTGTCTGCTGTGTGTCGTTAAGAAAGTCAGAGTCACGGACACCAGTGTCTTCCTTAGTGTGTTTGACCAGGTCTCATCCATCATCTTCCCTTCTGAAAAGACAGGATTCAGTGATGAGCTCATCCACCTGGCTCTACAGGTAAAGAAATGCCTCGTGTTTTTGAAATAGTTTGCCTTCACTTTGAGAAAAACCAAGATATGCATATAAGATCTATTCCACAATCAAATCCACAATCAGAATTTTCAATGCTTTACAATAACTCTTGCTCTCCTGTTGATAAGGCTAATGAAAAGTACAATCTGGTTATTGACTCGACTCCTTTTTAAATCAATTGATTAGCTATTATTTGGGGATAGTTTTCTGGAACTTCCTACAAAACATTTCCTTGTATTTAACTCCCCCCTCTCCCCCTTCAGGTGATGCTGACCATGTTCCAAGACATCACAGAACCAACTCTCTGTCTGCTCTGCACGGTAGAAAGGCTCCCCTTCGCCGGGCACATGATAGCTATTGCTCTGACCCACGCTCACAAGTGTGCCAGCAAGGATGTCAAACTCACCGCACTCCTCTTCTTACAGGTTAGAAAATTATGGCAAATAACTCACTTTGATTATAGTGTCTACTGTCTACCACCCCAGCTAAATTCTACTATACAAGTAGCAGAACTTCAGAATTTCTTTGTAAATTCCAGCCCAATATGGGCATACCCCATTTTTTTTGTTAGTGTCGAAGTCACGAATATGAAACATTGTTCAGACAATGTTCGACTTCATGTCTCGGATAGAAGGCTCGGAGGTAAAGGAAGAAACGGAGCAATACTGGACTCACATAAGCGGGAGCGACCTGTTGGCCAGTTTACTGCCGGGTATTGTTACAATGCTCTGCAAGATCATCACTGAACCGAATAAGGTAGGTTGAGACTAGTTTTATCGTAATCAATTCTAAGTCAAGAAAATGTCAGAATATCGTCCTATTTTGAAGCCGAGGTCTCGATCGATAAAACATTGATTCCCGGTAATGACCGAGGCCTGGGAGTGAGGAATCGGTTGATTATTGTGTAATATTCTCCCGTTCATTATTACTTAATTAATTTGCTCTAATGTATTCCTTTTCAGTACTCGGAAGTGCAAGCCCGGGCGGTGTCCTGTCTGGAAACCTTCATATCCCTGACCCTCAACCAGCGACACTACCAAACCTCCATCAGTCAGAACCTGCAGAGCCTCCTGAAACCGGAGACAGACGCATCCCCCTTCACTGTAGATGATTTCAAGAAGGTGGAAATAGTTCATTGCTATTAGTAAGGGTCGTATGTGCCCAGAACTGTAACCAACTGTGAACTAAATAGTATAGTAGGTTTGAGAACGTTTTTCGGTAGTTCATAGGCCATAGATGCACCAGAAAAAAACTAACCAACTTCTGAGTTGGGCAACCCCCTTTTTTGGACCCCTTTTCTTTCAAAATGGGGCAAAAACTTTGAATGACAATATCTCAGCTTCTGATTGAGATACGGAGCCAATAAATACACCAAACTATGCAGAATGAGCACATTATGGGGGGTAGAGCATAGTTTCAATGTCGTTACCCCTTTAGTTTTCGAGTTATCGACGAAAAACCCCTTTTAAGCCCTACGTGTATGACCAAAATTGCCCCTTTTCAATAAATAAGAACAGAAGATTGTAGAGACCTCAACAAGTACACTAGGGTATGCAGAATGAGCACATTATGGGGGGTAGAGCATAGTTTCTAAGTCGTAACCCCTTTCGTTTTCGAGTTATGGACGAAAAACCCCTTTTTAGCCCTACTCGTATGACCAAAATTACCCCGTTTCAATAAATGAGAACAGAAGGTCGTAGAGAACTCAACAAGTACTCTACGTTATGCAGAATGAGCACATTATGGGGGGTAGAGCATAGTTTCAACGTCGTAACCCCTTTAGTTTTCGAGTTATGGACGAAAAACCCCTTTTTAGCCCTACACGTATGACCAAAATTGCCCCCGTTCAATAAATGAGAACAGAAGATCGTAGGGACCTCAACAAGTACACTAGGGTATGCAGAATGAGCACATTATGGGGGGTAGAGCATACTTTCTAAGTCGTTACCCCTTTCGTTTTCGAGTTATAGACGAAAAACCCCTTTTTAGCCCTATGTGTATGACCAAAATTGTCCCTTTTCAATAGATGAGAACCGAAGATTGTAGAACTTCAGACAAATTGGACCTGGTCCTTTATTTCAACAGCGCCAGGAATATCGTCAAGATTGAACTAACTTCGCCAGTGGGGGTCAGTGGTGTAGTGGTTTTGATTTGGGCACAGGATCGAAAGATCCTGAGTACGAATCCCGGCTTGCACCATTGAGCTAAGGGTGAGAGATATTTCTCGAGCCTATGCAGCCCGACGGTTCACTCAGCCGAACGCACAGGAAACTGTGCGGGAGCAGTAACATAAATGAGGAGCTGGCCGTTACTGCGAAGTCTCGATCAAATAGAAGTAGGTATGGATTACACTTCCTTAACCGTCACTTGCTTGATTACTTTGATCCTTCGATTCCTGTCATTGGCTGTACAGCTGTTGGAATAGAAGTAAAACCTTCAAGATGAAAAAGCAGAAGAAAACAGAGAAAAATGATGGAGCATCGCCATCATAAAATCTAAGTACGAGAAGCTAGCGGAAAATATTCATGAGGCTGGCACATGAAAGCCAACGACCTACTTACCATAGAAGTTGGGACCAGAGGATATTTGGCAAAACGGACAAACTAAATTACTATAGGAAGCTTGGGCTGTCTTATCAGGATGGAAATAAGCTGTCAGAAAGATTCTCAAGGCTAACAATGCGGTGTTCCCATTTCATCTGGATATGCCGCAACACAGTTTCCTGGGCATCACCCATGGAGAGTACGTTATGAAATCTGGTATTGCTCTCCAAACCTACCGTCCATGGGGGCTTGTGTATGCTACGTGCACAAGCTCCGGGTGTGATCATATGCTTTGACCAGAACTATTTTACATAGTTCCAGGGAGACCTGGCCTGTGGGCAACTCAGTCATCTACTCATCTGTATAGTGTATATAGTAAAGATCAGGGATGCATTATTATTCGGATACAGAGATTTATGCAGGAATAACACCGTTCCCATAACTCAACTTCAAGCACTTGAATGAAGCGGTGTGGGGATGTGGACGTGATGGGCAACGAGCACCTCTCCCCTATTCCTGTCCCCTGGCTAAGTTGTGTATTTTTACATGACAGATTGTGATGGATGAAGTTGCTCTGCAAACAAGTCAGTTGTTGGTACAGTGTTTCTACCTCGTGGCCTATTCATGGCCCTATTCTGGCCATAGACATGCACCAGTCAGAAGCTGAAGGAGCATTGGAATAGGATCAGGGTTATTATTAACTTGTGTGAAGCCGTTCATAGGCGTCTGTCTCAATAGTTCAACACGAATCCAGGTTACAAGTTCATAGGGGTATGTTGCAAGTTCATAGAAGTTTGTTATTAAGAGTTCATTACTTCATAGGGGTCTGTGATACGTTCATTGGGGTACATTTCAAGTTCAAAGGGGTAGGCTACGAGTTAATAGGGTTATGTTACGAGTTTATAGAGGTATGTTCAAGATGCAATAATCGCCGTTTATCTTTCTCAATTCTCAGCAGTTTCAATTTTAATTTTTAATCTATAATAATAGTCAAACTATATTGAATATACCTACCTTTGACCTTTGTACATCCTCCGTGATTCAATAAAAAGGTGCGCTTTCAGTTTCAGAAAACACAAAATGGGTAATAACATTGGAACCATTCTTCATTCCCATTAATGAGAAATTTGCTTATTTTTCTGCATAGATTTGTAAAGTCGTGTGGTTTTGCACGATCTTCATTTCTCATTTGTCATACATATAGGGTAAAAATGTTGTTTTTCTTCCATAGCTCGAAAACGAAAGGGTTTCCGACCTTAGAAGTTTAAGACTACGCTCTATCCCCCAATAATGAGCTCATTCTCCATAACACAGCGTACTTGTTGAGTTCTCTACAATCCTCTGTTCTCATTTATTGAAGAGGGGCTATTTTGGTCATATGCCTAGGGCTAAAAAGGGTTTTTCCGTCCATAACTCGAAAACGAAAGGGGTTACGACTCAGAAACTATGCTTTACCCCCATAATGTGCTCATTCTGCATACCCTAGTGTACTTGTTGAGGTCTCTACGATCTTCTGTTCTCATTTATTGAACAAGGGCAATTTTGGTCATATGCGTAGGGCTAAAAAGGGGTTTTTCGTCCATAACTCGAAAACTAAAGGGGTTACGACGTTGAAACTATGCTCTACCCCCCATAATGTGCTCATTCTGCATAACGTAGAGTTCTTGTTGAGTTCTCTACGACCTTCTGTTCTCATTTATTGAAACGGGGTAATTTTGGTCATACGAGTAGAGCTGAAAAGGGGTTTTTCGTCCATAACTCGAAAATGAAAGGGGTTACGACTTAGAAACTATGCTCTACCCCCCATAATGTGCTCATTCTGCATACCCTAGTGTACTTGTTGAGGTCTCTACGATCTTCTGTTCTCATTTATTGAAAAGGGGCAATTTTGGTCATAGGCGTAGGGATTAAAAGGGGTTTTTCGTCGATAACTCGAAAACTAAAGGGGTAACGACATTGAAACTATGCTCTACCCCCCATAATGTGCTCATTCTGCATAGTTTGGTGTATTTATTGGCTCCGTATCTCAATCAGAAGCTGAGATATTGTCATTCAAAGTTTTTGCCCCATTTTGAAAGAAAAGGGGTCCAAAAAAGGGGGTTGCCCAACTCAGAAGTTGGTTAGTTTTTTTCTGGTGCATCTATGGCCTATGAACTACCGAAAAACGTTCTCAAACCTACTATACTATTTAGTTCACAGGGGGTTACAGTCAGACCCTTACTATATGTTCATAATAATTATAACATTCGATGGGAAGTCAATCAGAAGTAAGCGCCGTATTGTCAGCACGTAAAAAGTATGATACGCCGCGCAAAACCTGGATGTTACACGGGACTCCACGTTAAGAAGTTACCGAAGTTTTTTTAATCCCTTTCCCGGAAAGTTTTTAATTCCAGATCCCCTCAAATCCCACTCACTCCCACCCAATCCCAGGACCCGGCTGTTATCCTTGCTAAGCGAGACAGTGTGTGGTGGAGGAAGACAGTAGCTAACATCCAGCCCCTCATTCACCGGCTTATATCAACCCTATCCGCAGAGAAGTTAGTCAGCAATTGTACTCTGTAAACTGTGATAATGATGTCATATGCAAATGGCTATTAATTGAAGTTGACTCAGACCGTAAAATTCCTTCGCATTCTGTTAACTTTCGAGGATGTTTTTCTAGATCTTTTCTTTATTTTTTTAAATTTGAACCGAGAAAATCTTCCTTTTTCAGGGGTTGTGTCCGGATAGCAGTGGCTAAGTTCCTCAGAACGTGTATCAGGGACTGTATGAAACCTCTCAGAATGTGCATGGATAACATTATCGGAATGTTGCTCTGTATTCTGGATGATGAGGACGATGAAGTGAGTGGTGATACGTCACCAATGGAATTTGGGATTGGATTCATGTGATATCATGGATATTCTATAAATTGCTGATGCATGGATATTGGATAATCCACCGCTTGCTTGAATGTTTAGTAAAAGAATAACTAATTTGGACTCTTTATGTCCCACGTTTTCTGTGAATTTAGCTTAAGTGTTTTCAGGTAAGCGAGATCGCGATGGAGGGTCTGACGATCATATCCAAAGACAGCGGTGTAACCCTGGTTGCCATAGTTACTGATGCTCTTCAGGTACAGACCATGGGAAAACGGTTACTGTTTTTACCCCCACCAAAAGGTACATTTGAATTAGAATTTACTCAAGTCTTTTTCACCTTTCTTTCAACCAAACTGCTCAAATTTTCACGAGTCCTCACTCCTAAGTCCTAAATCTTAGCTCATAATATGCAAAATTTGCACGTTCTTTGATTACATAATCGTCGTCATGTGATTATCCCAGGACATCACCCTGAAGCTACCCACTATCGTGTTAGCCTCGTGTGAAGATAAGATAATCGTTCTGAAGCAACTCCGGAACTTTGTGTGTTTGTTGGGTGAACAGTTGCATGTTGTGCTGAACTCCGAGACACATTGGACCTACCTGGAAGTGATGAGTTGGGAGGAGGGTAGCTGACATGAGGGCATAGGGGAAGAGGAGAGGGTAAAGGGGTTGTGGTTGGGATGCTAAAAAGGAGGACGTAAGGGGAGGTGAAATGAGTTGTCTTGAGTGAATGTGACGAGCAAGATTCGATGAAATCCCCAAATATTAGGCAAGGGCAACACAACATTTTCCAAATTTCTCGATACATTGTCCCCTACCTATATTCCAGATACTTTAACTTTTTCCCCCAGATGTTTATGAAGTTGTTGGAGATAGACCCACATGAGATAAAGATAGAGGACCTGTCTGTTAACTACCCTAACTACAGCGCTTGTAACATCTCAGATAGCACGTGAGTTGATCGTATGAAAATATACCAATGACCCGCTGCTGACCCCCTGGTTCATTTGTTTGAATGTTTATGAGTGGTGTACACTGATTTTATGTTCTGTTAAAATGGACTACAAAATCGTGACAAATCTTGAATTTATGATATAAGCTCGATTTTTTATGAAAGCGAATGCCTATAGATTAGAATAACTATTCATTGTATCTAATATTTCCCAAAGATCCAAAGACACAATAAAAGCAGATTTGACTAAGTCCACGCAGACCATCTTTGCCTTCAAAGAAATAGAATTCCGGAACGTTGAAAACAAAGGAGTGTTAAACCTAATCCTGGATATTATCAATGTGTTGGGGTACTTGGGAAACATTGACGCTCTTGTCAGCTCTTTCATGGTAAGAGATTGACGGAGAATTATGGGTTTTGTTCAGATCTTCGAGATAAAGTAGTGTAAAATCTTAAGTTTTGTTGGACACATAGCTTCCGAACTGCTCTCTTTTTGAGAGGGCGCCCTCTCATGCCCTCTTTTTGCCCTCCTTTTTGGGTCTTGCCCTCCGAGCCCTCTTTTTTGCCCTCCTTTAGGCCCAATTTGCCCTCCTTTTGACCCATCTCAAAATACACCTAACATATATGGCCTTAAATAGGTCTTTCTGGGCGGTTTCCAAAAAAAAAAAAAAAAAAAAAAAAAAAAAAAGGTCGACCATATATTTCGGAAATACACCTAACAAGCACTAGTCTGATTGATTTTGGAAATCTACTTTACTGAGTTCACCTAAAATAGACCTTAAGTTCCTGAAGTGGACCCATAATTGTGAAAATACACCTGACAAGCACCAACTCGGATTGATTTTGTAAATACACTTTTACTGAATTCACCTAAAATACACCTTAAGTTCCTGAAATACACCCATGATTGTGAAAATACACCTGACAAGCACCAACTCGGATTGATTTTGTAAATACACTTTTACTGAATTCACCTAAAATACACCTTAAGTTCCCGAAATACACTCTGGACTCTGAAAATACACCCAATAAGCACTATCTCGGATTGATTTTGTAAATACACTTTTACTGAATCCATCTAAAATACACCTTAAGTTCCTGAAATACACCCATGATTGTGAAAATACACCTAACAAGCACTATCTCGGATTGATGCTGTGAATAGACTTTCACTGAATCCACCTAAAATACACCTGAAGTCCCTGAAATACACCCAAGGTTGTGAAAATACACTTAACAGGCACTATCTCGGATTGCATTTTTAAGGCGGTGTCCAAAAAAAAAAAAAAAAAAAAAAAAAAAAAAGGTCCCCACTTTTGTATGGAATATTGCCCTCTTTTTGCGTTGATTTGCCCTCCTTTTTGGGCAAAAAACTGCCCTCCGAACGGATATTCAATGGTCGGAAGCTATGGTTGGACACATCTTTACAGAAATCGTGAACCAGTAACTTGTAAAATATTCCAGGTTTAGCCTCACTAAATTTTATCCCCCCCCCCCAGGAAAAGTTCCTATCATCGTCAGGAAGGCGGGTACAGTCCTTGATCATTGTGTCTGATCTCCTGTGGGGCGCTAAGGGACACGTCTCACAACGAGCCAAGTCCCTCTGTCCGTCAGGTATAGATGGATCAGTCAGTTATAAATAGATCAGCCAGTAGTAAGATTTATTAGTAGTTAGGATTCATTTTGCAAATCCCAAAGATGCTATGTTCTTGATTTCCCCCTGCTGCCCCAAATGATATTATTCCCTTTCTCAGGTCGGAGTAACCCTGACCCCCTTCCTCAGGTCGCAGCAACACCCCCCCTCAATTATGAGCTTATGAGGTCTTTCTCAGGTCGCAGTAACCCGGACCCCCTGGTAATTGACACAGCAGAGGAAGTACTCCACACTCTGCTAGACAGCCCACTCTTCTGTGATACCCTTCCTGTGAGTTACATGCTAAATTCTGCCTGAAGAAGATAGTTAGAATCAATATACTCTATTAAAGTCCCAAATGGTAGAAATCTCTAGTTTTTAAAGTTAGTAGGTAGTCGAAATTCCAATTTCTGTGATTTCTGACGAAGGTTTTCACTTTTCATTTCTCCTGCAGAGTAAAAAAGAGCGACCTATCCGGGAGATAAAACAAGAGAAGATGGTTCACAGCCTCATGTTGTACTGTATGAGGGGGTGTTTCAGAGTGCTCGGTAGGATTACTTCCAGTGTCCATTAAATTATAACCAGTAGCAACTGTCCTTTGTTTACTCTACAGATTTATAAAGCATGATTATGATAAATATCATTCCCCCCATAGAATCTTAGAAAATATGTCCAGAATGAGTCATTAGATTAACATGGATTATGCCCATATATATGTTTTGTTGTTACTTTTACGCCGTTTCCTTTCTTCCATCAAAGGAAATGGGGTCTGGTACGTTTACAATTACCTGATACTTAACTTACCTTTCTCCTAGGTACGTACGTGCGCAGGGATCTATAATTCTACAGATTTATTAAGATTGAGAAATTTTCTCATAGTTATTTTCTCACAGGGAATATAGAGGATGATTATGAGAAATCATTTTCTCTCCAAACATCCAACGCCCCCCCCAGAAAATTTTAATTCGCAATTTGCTCACTTAATTAACATGCCATAATCCACGCATGTTTTGTTGTTAGTTTAACCGCGTTTCCTTTCTCCCAAGAAAGGCAATGGTACCTGGTAAGTTTACACTTACCTGATACTTTACTTACCTTTGTCACAGGTGAGTACGCACACTGGGATCTAAATCTATAGATTCATAGTGGACAACTATGAGAGAGAAATCTATTTCTCTCTCAACCCCCCCCCCCCGGGAAAAGAGAAAATATTCGAGAATGAGTCATTTAATTCACAAGCAGTGCCATATTACATGTTTTTTATTAGCTTGACACGCTTTTACCGTCTTTCTCTTAGGCAAGTACGCTCATAGAGATCTAATTCGAGCAGTGTACCCCATCCTTAACAAGCTAGGATCCCCCACACCCCTCGTCAGCAAGGCAGCCTACGCTACCCTACTGGTGATTATGAATCTACTATAAATCTACTATAAATGGAAAAGAATTTCTTTTTTTTCGAAATTATCGACCAATTGCACACTCACTGTAGCTTAATTATTTAATCATTAACATGGAGACGGGAGTTAACTGACCTTCATTCCCCAGGCGCTATGTCGCGAGTTCAACAGTCCTCACATAGAGTTCTTCCTCAAGCAGAACACGGATTACATCGTCAACACAGCGTGCCTTAACCTCCGGTATCTGGACCTGTACCCAAACACCACCAGGGTTCTAGAGGTGGGAGTTCAAACGCAAGGAAACATTCCTGTGTGTATTATGACAATGTAGTACTTTCGTTTGATTCTTACTTATTGCTCTGTTTCGAAGTTGGTAAAATTTTTATCACAGCTTAGCTTTTAAACCTTGATACGTACAGTGATTGAAATTTTAATAAGATTTTTTTGCACTTTAACGTCGATAACGCTCAGGTTCTCATTCGATATTCGTCAAAAGAATCAATGCCTCACTTCAACGATTGCCTGAAAGAAATATTCGCTGCTTTAGCTGCCCATCAGGTAAGAATTAACTTATTCGAAATGCTAGATTTTGATTTTATCTGATACTTCGTATTTTTCCAAAATTTCGTTCTATCATGATGGTTTTATTTAAAAATCCTCTCTTTTCAGAACGACTCTCACACCCTTCCCCTCCTAAAACTCCTCAAAGTCTTCCTGGAAATGGTAGAGGAGTGGTATCCTGACCCGGGCAGTGCTAAGGAGGAAATATACAAGTAGGCAGAATCTTGAAGCAAATGTTATTTTCTATAGATATATTTCAGATTTCGTTGATTATCGAGTTAGCAAATATGATATTCTTTGCGATCGTGGAAATGATTAGTTACGCAAGATACTTGGACCCCCCAGATAATTCGATTTTGTGTAAAAAGTAGCGAAGCATATAATTTGACGTGTTGCAATGTCAAGGAACTTGGTTTACTACGGGAGAATATCAGAGTGCAGCTTGATCCGTTAACCCCTAACGAGTTCAACAAAGCTTTCGTGCAGTACTTCAATCTGAATGTGAGTTATCTGCGTGTAGGTATTTATTCAAAACAGTAAGACTTAAATCTGCACTTATGCTTAAGGATTTGATCCTGCCAATAAATGCCTGTCGATTGTCTGTTGTTTAGGATTTCTCCGATGTCTACAGTTTACACAGAGTAAGTCTTTTCACTGTATATTTTGTTACAATTTCCCCCTTTTTCCCGTAGAATGATGGGGAGGAGAGTGTCTTCACGAACGAAGAGGAGTCGGAGGAGGAGAAGAAACTGCCACTCTACATCAGAACATGTCAAGCTGTCACAGAGGTTTGTTATCTCTTCTGCTTTATACAACTGTTATTATACTGTCACCAATCACCCAAGGGTCGTATTACCCTACCGCAAGGTATCAACCTTTAACCACCTCTCACAACCTCTAACCACCCCTCACCACATCTACCAACCTCTAACTACTTATAACAACCTCTACACACCTTTGACAAGCTCTAACAACCTCTTACAACCTTAAACCAGCTCTAACCACCCCTAACAACATCTAACCATCCTATCCTCTTGCGGACCCTCGGGTCCGGCCTCTCTTTTGATGATGAACATCTAACCAACTCTAACCCACCCTCAGGTTGCGATACAGAACCTGGGATGTCTGGACCCCAAGGGTCGCATTACTATACTCCAAGGCATCAACTGTTCTATGCGCGTTCTGTCAAAGTCTGAGGATGAATTGTTACCACTAGTTCATAAAGTGTGGTGGCAACTGGAGAAGAATCTACTGGATGATAAGGTACGATGTATGGGATATCAACAAGATGCAAAAGTTAAACATACATGTCCCCAAAACTGAGGAAAATTCAGTGAATTTTTAATGTTGACCCCTTCTGATCCCATATCATTTCTGGGGTAAGAATGCCGATAAAGAATTAATTAACCCCCTACTTTGAGATTTAAAGATATTCGATCTATTCGATTTTTCATTTTACCCTTCCCATTACTTTCAGGAGCATCTAGTCAAACTCGAAGCGTTGAAAACGTTACAAACAATCGGCAAAGTATCTCGGACTTTCCTTCTGCAGAGGGTATCAAGCAACCTGCTTCCTAAACTTCTCAAATCCCTAAAACCAGGTTTTAATCTAGAAATTACTATTCTTTCACGGGTCTCAACAAGTAACAGGCTGTGAATTATGTTAAGGAAATTTAAAAGTTGAAGAACACAAGATATAATTCGTATTGAGGTATTTAATGATACCGTTGTTCCCTAACAGATAACGTTTTGACGATAAAGAAAGTGCCAGAGGTCCCA
This sequence comes from Beroe forskalii, assembly GCA_011033025.1. Classification (NCBI taxonomy): domain Eukaryota; kingdom Metazoa; phylum Ctenophora; class Nuda; order Beroida; family Beroidae; genus Beroe; species Beroe forskalii. Next base: position 315,590 of record WFMF01000031.1, on the reverse strand, counting down.
CCTCTCAAGAAACCAGTTTCCTTTGACGAACTAAAGCGAATGACACTCAAACATGCGAAGGAGTCAAAATCTGAGGTGTTACTGTCATTTCAAGTTGGTTTGGAGTGGATTATAAATTCAACTTTCCGAGTTAAGTTGAACATATGATACTGATGTGCTTGTTAATCTCAGTTTCTTCCTAGGTATTGTTATCGCCAAACAGTCTGGAATTCAAGCTTCAACAACGTGTACTGAAGACTATCGCAGTTCTAACGACGTATCTAAAGTTCGGAGATCGAGATTTGTACAAAATCATTGATACAACGTACAAATACTTGCATAGGTAAATACTCTGATAGGAGTGGAACACAATCATGGCACGATTGAGAACACCATCTATTAGAAAAGATAAATTTTCGACCTACAGTTCTTACCAATTTGATCACCATCTGGTCGCGTTTTTAGGGATATGCCAAGGGAAATGCAGAGGTACGCGCTTTACCTCTATAGAGCACTGGTTGGTGTGAACCCAGATCTCATGTGGATTGTCTTTCACTCCCTGGGAGGTGAGATGAAATACATGAGTGCTTTTTCCATAGTTTAGATGATAAATGTTAATCGACTGAAATTCTACAATTATCAGCCGGTCACAGCGCTTTTGGTTTGTTTTTGGCGCGCGCGGAGACAATTATGTGACCTGACTTTTTAATGTGAGCATTTAGAACACGTAGATTTATGCGCGCGCGCCTTCGTTTTTCATGAATTGCTCGAAAAGTTGGGCGCTAGCCAGGTTTAAATCCTTCTGCAGGCCTCTGTTCTCCCGTAAAGGAGAGATGACGGTTCAAGGGTATGAGATGAACCAATGAGCAATCTAAAACCATGGCTTTAGAATTTTTGTCGACCCCCCATTTAAAAAAAGTTAAATATTTAAATTCAACGTCAAATAATTAAATTTTATTTGTCAGACGTTGTCTGACCCATTCGCCTTCGGCGCGAGTGTCCGCCGAAGGCTCTCACTTGTCGGACGTTGTCTGACTCGCTGATGACAGCCGCGAAGCTGAATTCTCACGAGGGTCTGTCAACGGCCGACAAGTTCTCACTTTTATGTTTCAGGAAACGGGAGATACGAATTAACATGTAACTATTTCAGGAATTCGACTTCCTTCGCATAGAATGAGCGCCGTTTCTATGTCCTTTTCCAAGCCTCCGCCTTTGGAAACTGAAGGCTTCAAAAAGACCTGCTCTGAATGCCTGTACGGTCTTCGATCACCGGCATTCGAATATTAACTCCATTCCTAACATTAATTGATGATCTGTCCGACTTTTGGACTGTATTAAATGTAAATTTAAATTTCGTGGTCTTTATCAAATTTGCCAATTGGTATAATATATTTTTTCGTTTTATCCATTGTAACGTTCCACTGAATCATTGAACTTTGTAAGCTATGAGTATCATTTTACTCTAAAACGTTCAGCGTGTATTGGTGAAAGAGGGAAAAGAACGAAAGGCAAGAGCCGTGGGCATGGTCACCGGCTGAGTGACCTTAATCGTTTTCCCTTTTCTAATTAATTTAATGTTAAACCAGAGGCTCCCTTGTCTGGCGTTGCCAGACCCCTCTGAAAACGTCAGGCGAATGATTCCACCGAATTGTCAGAAGTCTAACCCTCTGACAACCGCCGAAACGTCCCTCCTCTTATGAGGAACACGTATGTGTGATCAGTCAATAGGACCTCGTCAATTTACTACCTCTGTTATTGACTGATGAGCACACATAGCAGGAATGGAACCACGGTACGCTCCGAATGCAAAATTAAGCAAGACCCCGGTTAGATTAAATTATCAATACAACATCATCCTATATAGTCTGGGATCATTGCGGCAAAGTTCGCGACGGAGACTATCATCGATTCATCGGTGGTCTAAAATAAAGTGCGTGACCAAAAGAAGGCGTGGTTGATATTTCGGGTCTAAAACGCTTATTCTGACGTAGTCATCCAGAAGGATCAAAATTAAAAGGCATTTTAGGCCAAACGAACCTTTCATCTTTAGAATTTTATACGCCGCGCATGCCTAAGTAGATTCTACGAGTCACACATTTTATACGTACGTTGCGCGCCGTGTCAACTTTGAAAATCATTTGAGCGCGTTACATAAAAGTTGAAGTATATACAAACTTGTGGCACAAAATGGGTCACACTACTCGTTATGGGTCTTCAACAGGTGGAAAAGTAGGTAGAACTACGCCTTTATCGATGAGTGATGACCAGATCATGAAAAACTCACAACCTTCCTTTTACGACCTTGATTCTACTGAATACTACCAGATCATTAGAATTCTGAATTATTTAAATGCCACAGTAACAGTAATACCGGCCATGAATGCATACAGCTCAAAACGAACAGAAACATCAATTAGATTTTAAAAGAGAAAGAGTTTTATAAATATCAGAGATACAAAAACACGGTTATTGGTACCAAAAGTTATTCTTCATTCACTGAAAACAATACACATGCTCAGAATGTTATTGATACGAAAACATTCCTTTGACTCCTTTGTTTGAATCAATAACTTTAAATTGATGACTGTAGAATCTCATCTACAGTAAGTAATCTGAACCAGCATTTCCTGACAGTTTCCGTATATCATCTTAAAACTTAAAAGTTTGATATAAAAGTTAGGACTTGTAACGCTCCTACCATACGAGACGTTACATTGCGCTAGAATACCATGAGCTGATTCTCAGAGCATTGCGCTAGAATACCATCAACTGATTCTCGGAGTACCCGAGTTTCTCCAAGTTGGGTAAACACGCGAACTTTATCATGGGCGGGGGTCCGCACATCATAACCGCAGTGTCGTCTCCAGGGGGAGGGAGGTGGGCGGATATCATGTCAGCTGACACGAAACCTGTGCTGTACGACCAACCTGCGGGATATTGACCAATCAGAGTGGTAGATTTCATGATATTGACCATTCGGGGTGTGAGATTCCGGTTGTGTAATGATTGGCAATGAACATTGTGCCGGATTGAGCCTGTGGGTAAGCTTATGAAACGCCGTCGAAAATAATCAAGATGAAAGTTGAACCTATAAGGCAGTAGTTCCAATAGGGCTACCTATTTATAGACCGCCGCCCCTACTATAGTGCTACGTTGATGTTGGAGGGGTGGACTAATCAAATTGAAATGGATCGTGTTACAGGAACCGAAATAATTTAATCTCAGTTTGAATTATTATAACTGAACAGATGCTGTCCTGGATATTCAATTCTATTCAACATACACAAATTTGGAGTACTGTATTCAGTATTGAGGTAGAAATATTACAAGAAATCCGAATATTGACCACCAAATGTGAAAATCGATGAATCTACAATCTCATATTACTGTAGCAGCCCCACGTCTTAGTAAGAATAACGCTTTTTTAAATTTTTCTTAAACGATAAATGTTTAAAATAATATTCTAATTTAGTAATTTGAAGTCGTCACTCCATCATTTTCCACCTGTTTCAGGCGCTCTGTCCACTGTGTACCACACGTGGAACCGCTCATCCTTCTCCATTGCCTGAGAGAAAGAAGATTTATATACAAAGTTTATCGTTATATCTGAGAATAACATCTATCAAGAAACAATTTAGAGCGACACAAAATTATCGGGTGATAAATCACATCACATGACACGTGGATGGGTGATGAATTAATTGAAATTTTATCGCTTACTGGGAGATAAATCTCCATTGCCTGTATGATGTCCTGACAGAGGATATCTTCGGGAGTCTGGTTAGCGAAGAGGAGGTAAATCTGCGAGGAATCCTCCGGGTGTTTGAGGATCTCAGCAGCGACTTGGAGCATGGGCGTTATTCCTGGAGGGGTTCAGAATTTGAAGGGGTGGGAAAAGATTGCGCAGTATTTGAAACTTTAAAAGGGAGGCGTGGAGAAAACAGGAGAAAAGAAGAAACAATTCACCAGTACACATTTATTATATCAAATTTCGAAACAAATCGAAGAATGAAGCCTTGGAATTCCTGAGCCCCCTGCAATCATTCCTATCTTGTGCCCCGAGACGTTGCATAGTTTTCCCTTCCTCTCTACCTCGTATTTACCTTTACCCGCGTAGTGGATCTTACCCTGCAAAACACGATGTGTAAAATATGGAGATGATAGAGAGATGATAAGATAATATGATAATATGATAAGGACAGGAATTATGTCATTAAATGAAAAAAGTTCATGAATACCGTGGGGAATTCTTCTCCAGCCTATGTCGTATTGTGAGAGAAAGTAGTGCTAGAAGAGGGGTTCCGTATTATCTCAAACTTTAAAAAGGATATGAAAACTCCTTCACCTCTTACCTTGGGGCCCCTGACATCGATACAATCTCCTAGCTTCATTCCTTCCAAATATTGGGTCATTTTACCCCCGTCAGGGAACTTTGGGTGGACGTCTTTGAAATAAACCTGAAATAAGAGGTGGAATTCTCAAATTTTTAATGAAACTTTCATAAAAATGTCTCAGTGTGATGAATCTGACAGCACCAGTCACCACAGTACTGACAACATCATCTTGTATTTTGTAACCTTGACAACATTAATAAACCTTGACAACGAGATCCATGTAACCCACATCGTCATCACTTGACACCGGAGTGTAGGAACGGATCACTAACTCGTTGTTTATGTTCGCTATCAGACTCAGATGGTTACCTGGATGCAAAATAAAGATCAAGAGAAAAACACATTGAATTCACATTTCACTGCATTCCATTATTAATCATTTGCCGTTGAAATGGCGGAATAAATTACAGTTTTAGTTTACCCGCAGTACCACGAAATCGTCATGACATTGGCCAATCAGTGCTAAAACTTCGTCGAAGTATCAATTGTACATAAACCACTTATATTTTACGTCTGTTTATGAGTCAATAGCCTTTCCTCAAGATCAAGTGAATTGAGTTAATTAATTAATAACATTTGCAGATACAAAACCTAATTAATTAGTAATTAAACTGCTGTGTGGTGTACAGTGTACACTGAGTAAAATGAAGGAATTGGAGCTATTGCATTAAAACCAAACAATGCACTTATAATGATGCACTTTTAAATCTGAAACCAACGCCTCACCACTTATAGTTATATCATGAGTGTAATGAGTGTAATATAATGAGAATAGGGAATGTTAGAGATTAAGTTTCCATTTCAAAACTCAAGCATCGATCGATGGGGCTAAAACTTCGTCGAGATTGATAATAATGCACATTTTACGTTATGAGTCTATGGGCTTAAAAGCTATCCTCACCATAGTAATTTGAGTAATTAATTACTAAATTTACATATACAAAACCTTTTAAAAAGTAATTAAATCCATGCACAAAATAATATTATTTAATTTAACAGTGCGTTCAAACAATGAGTTTAAAATCCAGATTAAAACTTGAGCGGCCTCGTACTTTTTCGAATCATTAAATAATAGTGTTATAATGAGAATAGGGAATATACCTCAATTTGGTTTTTTTTGAACATGCATCGATCGTCGATTAAAGATGCAACTTATTCAAATCACTTTTCATATAATCTGTCGAAAGTGGTACAGTATTTTTTCGCGTCCATGTGAACACATATGCATGAAAAATTTATATGACATGGGAAAGCACTCAAAAAATCAAGGTATCAAAGACAAACCTATGGGCAGTCCGAGAATGTGCTCGGGAGAAAGCAGAGCAAAGCGAAACTTTCTGGTATCATGATTTATAACCTGAGATCATAGACGTTCAGTTAAGTTATTAGTACAGTTTGTCAATAGAAAGTAAAATTTCAGAATCATCATGTCAAGATTCGAGACTCACAATTCTATGACCCACACTATTATGACTCACTGATTATGAAGATTTGATACAGTATAACATAGGTAAAATTGACTTTTCTGTAAAAGAATCATAATGAGTAGGTACCTACTTCTTTTTCAATCAGTTTGAGAGGAATCTTCTTATTTGGATCTAGTGTGGAAGGTCGTTTCTTTTTGCGGGTAAACAAACAGAGAGAAGCAAGCGATACCACTACAACAGTTGCAATTCCAGCAACTATCTAAAGGTAAATTAGTTAATTTACCTTCAAAGAACTGTCTTATTAAGTGAAGAAGTGAAAAATTTCATGGTGTTTTCATGTAATGATGTAACTAAAAGTATTGAAAAGAAGCCTATTATCACGACTGCCATTTTAGGACCATGAAAGCTGTAGATACTAATACTATAGTCTATGAAAAATGAACTCACAAAACAGACACAAAATAAATCTCTCAACTAGTGCTGGCATTGTACTAGCACGTTGATTTTACTGGAATAGCATGCATAATTTCGATGCTTGTTAAGCACAGTACAGACACACTCAAATACTGACTTCATTAAGAATGTGTGATAAAATTTAATAATAATGTGTCATATTACAATAGAGTATATATTCCTAAGTGGATGTTTCTGACGATTTTTCTTGCTTTATTCATCTGGCAATAGACTGAAATGCTTTTGATACCTAGAGAGTTGAAACTTTAAAAGTACTACAGTATATCTGCTAAACTATCTTGGAAGAAACCAATCTTATCTTGATGTTTGCATCCATTGTTCTGTCTGATACATACAAGACACTCAGAAGTTTGGCATCATCAGTTAAGAATATCATTAAGAGAATATTGATAAAATGTAGGTACATCATTTAGAATTCAAATTAAAGTAGGTGACAACTGACAATTCAAGGAAAAGGCAAATTCAAGGATAAAGCACATTTTTTTCATTTCTTGAGGCCAATATAGCCCCCTCCCCCAATCCATGAAAGGAACTGAATAGCATTGTAATTTTAGGCAGTTGGTAAGCATATAATTAGGAAGGAGTGAGGCAATTATTACTTCATCTTTCACAATCAAAAGTACAATTGCAGCAAACTACAAATATCACAAAAAGATGCGAATCTGGGGTTGAATTGAGAAACACACTTGACACAAGAGCTCGCCAGGCTACTGGCTATACCCATACCCAAACAACTTTAGGACAAATATTGGCTTCATACCTCAAGGGTAATCAAGACATTTCCTTGTGTTTGACATTTGATGTCAACAGAGTATTATTATCTCCAATCTTCATGTCTTACACAAGATCGCTTCCATCTCCTCTCCTGTCTTCACTTACTTTAACTTTGGTATCATTTTCCCTTGATTTTAGCCCCCTAGTATATTGCTATATTATGAACTTTCTATGCAGTTGAAAATGTTCTCATTACAGCTGCCTCTAACACCACCTCCAAAACTTTCCAACCCAGACCTTCATTGACAAGAGAAAAGCCAAAGATTCAAGAGAAACCCAAATTGATTTCAAAGTTGAGTACCTACAGGAAGTGACACATATGTGTCTTCATAGGTCAAAAACAACAGGTTGAAAAGTAGGTCGAAAAGGAGGTCGAAAACACATGTAGAATTTTACTGTGTCCCAGTCTGGATGGTTTCCTCATCTCTCTTGAAGATTGAAAGCATGATCTACATTTTCCAAGCCAAGAAGGGTCTTTATTGAGTCCTTTCGACCTACCTTTTCAACCTACTTTTCGACCTGTTGCTTTCGACCTATGAGCACACATATCAGTTATAAAAGGCCATTTCTCATTTGACCCGATAGGATCATTTGACCCACGTTTCCCCTACACTATCCTAAAAAGCACTCTTATTTCCTCTCTCAGCAAAAGACAATTGTCACAAAAACTGACAACTGATTTTCTCACAATCAATGGTTCCAACTAGATGCAGCAGTAATGCAGTGTGATTCTGTAGTAGGTGTGAACACTCATACTCAGGGTCTGGTCAGTGATCCTGGTCCTACTACTAATAGGTACTGATTTGTTAAATACTCATCCCAAAGATAATACTCATCAAAGAATTTATATTATGAACTCTATATTCATGAACTTCAAATTGAAGAGACATACTCAAATTGTTGAACTTGATTGCTTTTAGCATTGACTGAGGGGGACCCCATAGTGAAACACTGAGAATGCAAGAATGGATTCAAATCAGATCTACTTTATACCACTGATTTACATACTCAAATATTTGAAAATCAATTACATTAATCCAGGCATATGCATTTGGATTAAAATTAGTAGTAACGGTGCACAACATAGATCAGTGTCAGACCGAAACTGCTGTATACAAATTCTGACCATGTCACTCATAAAACTACTTGTGAATGTCTTATCAATACCAAAATTTGCATGATACAGTTTATGGGCTATGGCATGGAATAAAATAAATGAAGTCAGTTATTCTTATGATGAACACATCAGCACTGTTTTCAAAACTCAAATATCTTAAAGTTTATATTATTTCCTGGATGAAATACCAAAAATTAAAGAAGTTACTGTAAACAACCCTGAAATATGAATTAGGCATGTTCATCCAAAAATGACCAAGATATAGCAGAATAACTGACTTCATTTTGCACTTTACCTTTTTCATTTTTGAATAAAAATGCTTCAAACTTTCACAAACTCTGTTTTATGCAATAAACAGACAAATTGTGTTTAATTGTACATATGATTCTTTTTAGTTGTGCAGATTTCTCCTATTCCTAGCACAGAACACTCGGAAATTTGTAGAAATCATGTTGCATATGACCCCGGGACCCCCGCGAAAAACGCAATGTGCGCGGCGGAGGCTAGAGTAACATCTTAATACTTTTCCGACAACTATGCTGGCTGAGAAAAGAGTCTGGGACCGGAAGTGGGAACGCGCGCGGTGCGCCGCACCACACGCTTAACTTGTCTGAGGCTTTGTGCTCGCGCAGCTTCAATCTTCATGTCACCAACTGCTTACGTGCTTTGCACGGCCAAACATTTCACAGTTGCTAGGCTAAAAACGTATATCCCTGTTCGCATTGCGCGTTGCGCTTTCCCAGAGGGGAAGCGCTGCGCGCGCGTACACACACCTATCATTTCAGTGACACACAAATAAAATTTTATCCATTTTCCGAAGTGTGAGATGAAGCTTTGCATTACTTTTCAACTGCCAGTTTTTAGAAAGTTCTCTGTCAGGATCGAACACAAAGAAATGTTTTCCTATGCATATGCCCACAAAGCTAAAGGTATCTGTACATGTCACACATAAGCCACACAGGGATATATATGTTGAGCAAAGAAATATTATACAGCATTGTAAAATTTAATTACAATGATTATGTAAACTTTTATATCATAGTGGCCTATCATTTTAAATTATTGTACAGCTGTGCCACTAAAACAATGTATTCAAAATTACTAATTATTAATTAAAGTTTGAGAAAAGGATTTTAAAAATAGATAATACTTGAGTGTTAGACTGAAAGACAAAGGGTCTTCACTTCCATACTCTAGTGATGAGGGTCTTGTTGACAAAAATTGATAAAAAATGCATATTTGTGATGAGGGTCTTGTTGACAAAAATTGATAAAAAATGCTTAATTTGTTTGTGTTCATGCATCTTGTCATTTTACTGTTTTGGCAGAGGCAAAATTTATATAATTTGCGAAGAGAATTTCTAATTCCAGCAAATTTCTTTTCTGTTGTGTTTGCTGTTTTCATCAATAAACTAAATATTTGTGCTGTACTAATGAGGTGCCCATAAGGTTTGTTGGTCGATCGAATGGAATTGGTCCATCAATCAATCCAATTCAATTATAAGATTTTACAGCACAATTATTGAAATATACTCTCTCTCCCTTTCTATTGGATTTATATATAGTAAGAGGCTCCATTTGGGAGCCAGTCTAGTACTTCACACTGTGATTGGTGTACAAATGTACCCAATTCTTGCAGTATAGAGTAGTTGTCCATGCATTGTCAAATTGGTTATTTATTCTTATAATTTCATTATCCATAGTGTCTATATGGAACTATGAAAATATGTAATCTCTCACAGTTTTGTTCTAAACAATGCTACCCAACTTGTTCATCATATTTGGTATCATAGTGAGCCATATCACAGCTGAAATAATTAATGTGTCATTCCCTGAGGAGGTAAGATTATTGTTACAATTCATGTGTTAAAGACTGATTCTCCAGATTTGAGAAATATGATTTTTCTTGAACTTATATGACCTTTACATTAAAGATTATATCAAGTTATTTCTTAAATCTTTGACCAATAGATATCTATTTAGTTGTGCCCCTTGAAAAGTAGCAATAATTCACATCATAATTCTACTTTCATTATTTGAAACAATAATGTTTTTCAGGAGCCAGTTGGAACAGTTATAGCTAAACTTTCTCGTGGTGGCAAATACAGTTTATATAACCTAAATGAGCCATATTTTGATTTAAGTTTTAATGGTGAAATCTCCATTAAATCACGGATTGATCGAGAAAGCAGACCCTTCAATGACCCAGACAATCCATATGAACTTCAAATAAGTCATGATCAAACACTCATTCAAGTGAAAATGCATGTTATTGATATAAATGACAATAAACCACTATTCAAAACTAAGAAAGACACTCTAACTTTTAGTGAAAACGCACAAGTTGGTGATGACACTCAATTACCAGGAGCAGTTGACATTGATTTTGGTATAAACTCAACACAGGGTTATAGGATTGAGTCTGGTAATACTGACAATACCTTTGCTATTCGATCTGTAAGAGCTGGTCCTACCATCCTATACTTCTTGGAGTTACAGCGTGCCCTGGACAGAGAAAGAACAGCATCATATGATTTGATTATATTGGCATATGATGGTGCATACCCTCCTAAAACAGATACCCTTGAAATTAATGTCATTGTTGAGGATGTCAATGATAATGCTCCTGAATTCACAAAGACAAAATACAGCATTGATGTCCCTGAGGATACTGAAGTAGATGCCACCATTCTTACTGTAAGATGATCTTTTAATTTCAGTTTGGTAATTTTGGAGATTGCTTTTAACTCATGTTTGGTGGTGTGTTATAAAATCCAGAATAGTTGAGAGTGTATGTTTCACCTTGCTATTCACTGATTCCTTGATGATTCTTACCATTTCCTCAATAACAGGTAACAGCAATTGATGCAGATGCAGGGGCCAACTCTCAGGTATCCTACAAGTTCATGCCTGGGCAGAATGGAGACAACAAGTTTTACATAGATAGAAACACAGGAGAAATTTCTCTTTTGGTAAGCAAATTCTCTCTGGTAAGCAGATTATCTGTTTCTTCAATTGCCAAGGCCTCCAAATGGTTTCGTTTGGTTTCATTGGCATTGGGTATGATACAGATAATCTATTCCCATTATCCAATCCACTGGGATGTATCAATGGATCACAGGAGAGGCTTATAAGTTAAATTCATTGAATCGAACATGTTTGTAGTTATTTGTGAATAAAGAAATCTCTTTTGGAACAACTAGACTACGAAGAAAATAAAGAAATATTCCTCATGGTTAATGCCTACGATAAGGGAACTCCTGAGAAGACTTCTCGGTGAGAAACAAAATGATCTTAAGTTTGTTTTGAATTCTACGAAAGTTTGTATGATGAATAAAATACAGAATTAGGTTGAATTGGTTGCTTGGTCTGATATTTTGAGACGTGAGGTAACCAGTTTCAATTCACTGACTTCAAACAATCGTCACCATTGACGTTATTATTATTTCAAGTACAGTTGCAATCAAAATTAAGTTTGAGTAGCTAATATATGAACCGTGGCCCGTGAGCGATCTGTGTTGAAATCATTTCGACATTCTCTTACTACTACTAGTTGATCAGTCAGGATGTTTCATGTTAGTGATATTCGCTGGCGGGGCATCATTTTTGAAAGAAATAATACTTTATTTCCATTCTCTTTTCATGTTTAATAATTTAGTTTGCAAATGTGAGATCGTTGGAACTAAATTTGGCAACTGCCAGATTGTTTATCCTATCATAGTTTATGCACGGTCTGTTTATTCTTTAAACATGCTGTGAAATGTGATATAAAGTAAAACTTAACAAATCTTTATTAAAAACCCTCCGTGGAGGAGTGCCGCTTTTATGGGCAGAGAAAATAAATAAAATCAGTAGCAATAATAAAATCTCTGTACTGCAATGAAATATGGCAAAGTGACAACCCCAAAAGCCACCACTTCACTGACGCACGTCCACGCAAACAGAAGCAAAGAGCACAAAATCGTGACGAGCAATGTTACGTTGTTGCTGCATGAGCTGTAAACATGAAACATTGCGCGAGCTTTCCTTCGATGACAGATAATGTCAGTAATTAAAATCCTAATTTACAGGGCGATTACACAATTAGTTCTAGTTTTAGTGTTACGTTTGTATATATGTATTTCGCGCAGTGCATGTAGGTATAAAATATCATGAAATATATTACACATCGTACCTACCACAGTGAAAATGTCATGCTTTTCGGGATGATGCCTACAAAGCAGGAGAGTACAAATCGGGATGAAGTCGTCATTTCACCATTATAAACCATGATAAAGACGTCACTCTCTCGCTGATGGTGTTAAAGCAGCACTTTTTCCATGTACACCGTTGTAGGACTACTCATATTGCATTTATTGCGGTAGTTTTTCCGATGGAATTTAATTTTATGTTTAGATCTGAGTGCTGTTTGCGATTGTTTTAAATCTTGATACGTACTTAAAAAGGTTTCTACGGATTAGATATTTCCTCTGTAAGTAATTTCTCCTTGAAGCTGTTAAGTTTTGGCGGCATATCAGCTTTCTCCTAGGAACCAAAATCGTTATTATATCGACCAATCAGCGTTCGACTTTGCTGTCAAATCGTGCGCTTATTGGTCAAAGTTTAAAATGAACCTGTGGGTAAACTAATACGATGTGTTAGTGTCTATCACTTTGCCAATTTCCTTGTCGTCTACCTTGTTAAACAACACATGGCTTCACTTCCATCTTGCTTCCCTGAAATCTGCCATGTAACGTCATCAACTCACCATTTCAACCCCTGATAATGACGTCACTCATTTCTATATCAGATCTGTGTATAACTGTGAAGAGAGAGAAAAGACACAGACACACTGAACTCAGTTCGTGTGTCAACATGTCATTTCCTTCTCCAGTGTGTATGTGTGTGTACATAATAACGTGAACTTTATACTACTATTATTATAGTAGTGATAGTTCAGTGAGCTGTGAAAAGTCATTGCTTGTACTCTTGACATATAATGTATCCTCTTCTTCAGATCATATATATTAAAGTAGGTCAATTTCTTTCTATACAAACGTTCTTATCTCGTATTGAACAGAATGTTTTCATTGATTTCTTCAATTTTATTCCTTTTTCTAGTCTGATTATTTTGTTCTCTAGTCTCGAACCCCTGCACCATGAAAATGGTTATGACCGATTGAATTGACCCGTTACTCGTTGCTATGGTTACGTTAGTTACCATGGCTTCGGTCTGTATAAGGTCATATCTCCTCCTTACTCTACTTGGGTACGTTCATTGTACAAAAACAATACGATATTTTATGGCAAATCAAATATATCCGACCGATAAAAACACATTATATAAGTTTTGCCGGGAACTTGTCAATTTGGCTACTCGCAGATTGCACGTAACTTTGATTTCAATGCTTTGAAAGGTTTGCATTTTTCAGTGCCTTCATTACGGTTAACGTGGTGGATGTGAACGACAACGAACCAGAGATTCAGATCCTCTACAAGTCAGCCACTGACACAGGTGCGTGATATTATGTGCTAATCTAACGGCGTGTAGTGGTACTTTTGAACTGATTGCACGAGGCGAGGCCTCGTACGAGTTGATAAATTGATAATACACATCCTATTTTAACGCCCGCTTTTCTCCCCTCAGAGGCAGAAGTAGATGAGAACATCAGTGTGGGTGACCAAGTAGTCGCTATCCGGGTTACTGATGCTGACAGCGGGGATGCTGGGAAGGTTACGTGTGATATGGACAGTGAGGATCGGGGCAACGAGTTCCTCAAACTCGTCAGGAATGTCCGGGATTCAGATAACATGTGGTGAGTTTAGGGTTTAAAGTCTCAATACAATAAAATTTGAGGAAAAGTGAGTTCAGAGTTATATGGTGAATTCTATAAAATACATTATAGCCACGCTCCTATAGGGTCCATAATTTGGAGGGCGCAGTCCGAGGGATTTATCCGGTTTTGACATCTTATCTACTTATCTATTACATTCTCTTACCCTTGCTTGGTAAATAGCTCCACATAAATTGATAAAAATTTCCAATGTTTGACAAGATCCAAGAACAACAGTGCCATCGATTAGCCCTAAATGCTCCTAGTTTCTCGGATCAAATCAGTGTCATAGAGGCACCAGCGAACATTACACAGACTGCTTGATTTGTGTATTGAATGGTGTGAATGACTGCCTGTTCCTATAATTCTATAATATGTGTGATAAGTGATCGAATACATAGTAGTGTGAATGATAGGGAATCGCCTGTGATTGGCTGAAGTCTGAATTATGTGATTGGTTATATAAGCTGTGGCTAAATATAGAATACTCCCGAATCGCTCGATTTTGATTGGCTCAATTCTTGGAAGTACCATCTGATTCCTGGTCTAATTGATAAAACAGTTAGAGCCCTTGCAGTTATTCAGAAAGCCTGGGCCATTTCAAATGTGAATCTGCTCTACAAGAGAGTGTTTGGGAAAGTTTTTACCAACATATTTTGGTGGCGCTGTTGGCTAAAGATTGTGAAGCGGTTACTAGCTACATTGTTGCAATGAACAAAGTTATTTTCTCATTACAAACCTCTTTAGCAACAATATAGACGTTTAAAAGTCATGAAATGATCACTTCGCGATATGAAAATGCCGTCATCTTAACCACATATACATCCATCTTGCGGTCATCATAGCTGCAGTTATTGTGAGTTATTACATGATTTAGCTCCATATATGGCATAATTGGGCTGGATGTTTTCCCTGAGATGATGTAAGCTAATTGGTACTTTGTGGAGTATCTCAGTGCCGACCAAGAAAAACATATATTCCTTGTGAAGTCATCGATTTACAATTGCCCGGCTATTTCCTGGCTATTACCAGAGAGCCACTATCATCAGTTAACTTGGTGCCTTTTGAAGTTTTACAAATTACAGATTGTCTTGTGGTAGGAAGGTTGTGGGGAAACACAGGAACAAAACGTTTAGCTGGGAAGAGTGATCAATTGTCAAAATATCAGCAATGATTGCTAATAATTGATTTGTCGCGGTTGGGAAATGAACGACAAATTTCCAAAGATTATTACAAGACAAAATTAAGATAAAAGAAAACACCTCTTTTTTTCAATCATAGAAAACCTCATTTTGGGAGTCACTGTCAGTGACCAATCGTTCGATTGACTCCTAGAGCATATTTAACCTATTAAGACCCCCTAAACCTACTTTTCCCACGCACCGCCGGTAACTATAGGCTCAAACAATCAATTATTGCTGACTCTTTTACCATGTGTGTATTTGGGTGCTTACTGAGTGCCTACTACCTTACTATCTTTACCAAACATACAACACACACTCACACACAATTATAGAATTATAAACAGTTTACTGCTCTCTTCCTCTCTCTCTTTCACATGATAATTACTTTCACAATGCCCGATTATCACGTCTTACTCGGTCTGAGATTCACACAAACTAGAGAAGAAGAGAATAGATTTCTTGTGGCTTGAGCCCAAGACACAGCACAAAAACACTCATAGTTCATACTTATTACAACCACGAAAAAACAGATGCTTGGTCCCTTTTCCGGACGGAAACTAATGTTGAAAATATCGAGATTCATGCTGAATGTCCTGATTCCTCCAAGAATCCGGCTCTGTTAGTAAAGTGTCTCTGGTAGAGCTGTATTTATATATCTCGATCGTTGGTAGATAATCAGCCTATCCTGGCCATTACATCCCGATCTCTCAGAGTTATGTCAATACACCCAGATATCTCATGTTAGGAAACAGAGATATTATATCTTATGTAAAGCACTATAGAAGTTACTGCTTTACTGTTATTGTACGAACAGTAGTCTGTTATGAGTTGCGTTATTATCATGGATTATAAGTAGTCGGTTTATGGGGTCAAACAGCTAATTGTTTTTATCAGACTTACAATTCTTACAGCCGAAGGTCTGGTCGGTCTCTGAATCAGATCATTGGCTGAACTTTGAGAAGGTCTTATGATGAAGTTCTGTACGTTTACTAACGTTTATACAAGATCACAAATTAGCTGGTTCTTCTTAGAGACTTCGTACTGTACTGGCTATAAATCCCCATATCTAACATTAATCAGTAATCACAAATCATTTCCCAGATTATCCATTGAAAGTCCAGATTCTATTATTTAGCATAAATTTTATGTCGTCCATTATAACTTAGTTTGAACTTCTCCACCAACTCAATCCCAACTGATAGCTAACTAACGTAAGCTGGAAATAAATTATCGTCGATTATAAATTATTTATGATTCTTTGACTAAATTATGTGCAACGAAATGCGAAGAAAATTTTAGTTTTGTTCTGAAATTTTAATTTTCTTCTGAAAGTTTTATTTTTCTTCAATCCCAGGAGTGTGACAGTGCGAAAGCAGCTACAAAGAGAAGTTGCTGACAAGTTCACCCTCTCCATAACCTGCAGAGATGGGGCAGTCCTTCCCAGAAGATATCATCCACCAGTTTCAAGGTATTTCAGTCTACCAATTGCAGAAGTGCAGGTGGTCCTTTCCGAAACAGAGTTAAGTCAAACAAAGTTAATTGCAATTTGACTTGACTTAATTGCAATTTTGACTTGAGTCCGTTTTTCGACGATAATTCGGAAAGGACCCTCTGAAGTATAGGTTGGTATAAGATGAAGGTTGGTTAGAATGTGGCCAGGAAGTGCAGTGGTCAAGGCAACGTTCTTTCAATCGAGAGGTCGGTAGTTCAATTCCTGATGACTGGTTCGATTCGCAGTCATAATATAGTAATATATGTGAATTTCCCAGCCGAATTTTGAAAAATAATAGACATAGTGTTCGATTTAGAAAAGTAAAAAGCTCAAACTAATTGATAACCTCTTTGTTGTGAAAGTGGAATATTGTTCTAAAATATATCATTCATAATCAAAATCTGCTCAAAATTTCAAAAATCTAAAAATACAATCTAAAAGTACAATCATGGGATCTGATAAATGAAGCTACAGTGAATTTCCTTAATCAACACCCAGGTGCTTCTCTTGTCTAGTTCCTATATACGTCTCTACTCCTCTGCAACTCTATGCAGTGATCACTTCTGCTTTCCACTCTATCTTGATGTGATCCCATATAAATTGGCCGTTTTCCTTCAGGGTCAAGAAGTTGACCCTTGCCTGCTTCGCTCCAAAGACCTTATCCATGTAACATGCTTTATCCGGGTTCCCTGCAAAGGAATACGCAGCATCAACCCCACCAGCGCCTTTAGCAGTGTAAGCACCTAACACGTCCATACTCACTGTGTAGCCGGCAATATCTGTCAAATTCATCACATCTTCCATGTCCTTATTAACAGGATGTATGTAGCAACTCCAAACCTCGGTGTCCAAGTAAATACGCATGTATTGAACTCCCTTCACACTAATGAGGCTGTAGAGAAAGACAGCCTGCCCCAACACATTACCTTCTCCGTCCAGACTCTCAACCCTTTGTAAGAGGTTAATTAAATTAGGTTGTTTATTAAATCTGATGAATTTCAAACCCTTTACTTTAAGATTTATCTGGGTAGAAGAAATTGTGTTGGTATAACTATATGAGGGTAAAGCTATGTTTTCATCCATCTTTGTGTGTGCGTGTTGTTGTATATTTTGGAGATCAATAAATTATTTTGTTTACTTACTTGCAAGAGGTAGAATTCGTTGCCCTTGTCAGCGTTCTCTGGAACTGGATTCATCCGGACGGTAAAGACAACATTCTCTCCTGCTGCTACGTCTACTGCTACTGGCTTTCCTTTCACTTCCCAATACTCCGAATCTTCATCGTCAATTCCAGAGGGACTGTTGGCATCTGGCCACTTAACTTCATTCCAGTCATCTCCATTACCCGCACTTTCGCATTGGCCCACCTCACAACCGGCGATCTCGAAGCCCCCGGCTCGGCATTTGTCCAGGTTCTTGAAGGTTATCTTGCAGTTATCTCCTGCTGCCACAGCCAGAAGCATTGCCACCAGAATAACCCTGCGAATCATCCTTCACCTGTGCCACCGGAGGGTATTATTAGCGTGTATACTGCTAAATCATATAGCTTGATCATCAACTCATAAAGCTAAATTATGAAGCTAAATCAGACAGCTAAATCATAAAGCTAAATCAAAAAGCTAAAGCATAATGCTAAATCATAAGCTCTGGGTTTCACTGTATATTCGAAACAAGAAATACGACTCGAGGCTTCGGAAGAGTGTTTCATAAATCGTCAGCTTTCAATGTCTAACCAGTTGGTAACTAATATAACAATCTCAAAGGCCGAGGAATGCCTCGCTTAACAGTTACTGTTTAGTCGCCTAGAGAATCTGGGGTTAATATGACCCCAGGAATTGTAAAATTGAGAAACACACTTTGTATATACCAACATTTGATTTATAAATCATCCAGTCGAGCGAGTTATAAATATTCGCTTTATTGTCTTTATTGTCTCCCTCAGTCAATGCTAAAAGCAATCAAGTTCAACACGCTTTATTGTTAGTTTTATAATGGACATGCGAACGTTTATTTTTCATGTGGTGAAAAATGTTTATGTGTTCAACGTTTAGCCAGTAGCCTTGGGAATTTCAAGGAATTTTCTTTTGTTATGTACGTAACAAAGGGAAAATAAGGACTCTGTGACGGCTATTATTTAATGTTTTAATGCCATGCGGTATGTGCAATCACACATACCTCATAACAGTAGCTCCATGATTCGCAGAAATTGAATTGAGCTTTACTCTAAGGTTAACAAGGTTTACAAGGTTTACAAGTTTTACGAGGATTACAAGTTTTAATTGATTACGTCATCGTTTTCAATTGATGACGTCCCTCCCCCCAGGTGACGGTTATGGATGTAAACGACCACTACCCCTCAGGTGACGGTTATGGATGTAAACGACCACTTCTCCCCAGGTAACGGTTATTTATGTAAACGAAGAAACGACCACTTCTCCCCAGGTAACGGTTATGTAAGTAAACGACCACTTCTCCCCAGGTAACGGTTATGGATGTAAACGACCACTACCCCTCAGGTGACGGTTATGGATGTAAACGACCACTTCTCCCCAGGTAACGGTTATGTATGTAAACGATTCCCCAGGTGTTGTAAACGACCACTTCTCCCCAGGTAACGGTTATGTATGTAAACGACCACTTCTCCCCAGGTAACGGTTATGTATGTAAACGACCACTTCTCCCCAGGTAACGGTTATGTATGTAAACGACCACTTCTCCCCAGGTAACGGTTATGTATGTAAACGACCACTTCTCCCCAGGTGACGGTTATGTATGTAAACGACTTTCTCCCCAGGTGACGGTTATGTATGTAAACGACCACTTCTCCCCAGGTAACGGTTATGTATGTAAACGACCACTTCTCCCCAGGTGACGGTTATGTATGTAAACGACCACTTCTCCCCAGGTGACGGTTATGTATGTAAACGACCACTTCTCCCCAGGTGACGGTTATGTATGTAAACGACCACTTCTCCCCAGGTGACGGTTATGTATGTAAACGACCACTTCTCCCCAGGTAACGGTTATGTATGTAAACGACCACTTCTCCCCAGGTGACGGTTATGTATGTAAACGACCACTTCTCCCCAGGTGACGGTTATGGATGTAAACGACCACTACCCCGTCTTCCTGCCGTCCACCTACTCCACCCAAATCCAGGAAAACACGTCCCCCTGGACGGATATAATCCGGGTTACAGCAACGGATGAGGACGATGGACCCTTCGGGGAAATCACCTACAGGATCAAGTGAGTTTTTACTGAGTATTCCTGGCTCTACTGAACGGCAATAATTTTGAAAGAACATTCCAAAACGCCCTCCTTTTTTAGTTTAATTTCTGGGGAGATCAAGTGAGTTTAATTCCTGGGAATTCACATCCAGTACCGAGTTAGAAGGATTTTACCCTACCCTCCGACCCTCCGTCACGCGCACTTTTTCCGAAATTTCGGAGTGTTGCGCGCTAAGGATGGGAGTAATCCATCTTGGATCAAGTGAGTTTTTCCTCCTGGGTATTCGTGTTGTATGGGAATTCGGAGCTACTGTGTGACGGCCCTCCTTTCGGGAGGGCGCCTAACCACGCCCTTCTATTTTGGCATTTTTGTTCCAACTCCCTTTCACTGTATTTTCCTCCGTTTTCCTCCCTTTTTGCTTTCTCAAATCTAGCCAATGTCATTTCAAGCGAACAGTACCTAATCAACAAACATTTTAAATTTAATATCATTGTCCTGACGCAGCTAGCAGACCGTCTGACTGTCTCTGATATTTGCCTGCTCTCTTTGCAGGATCATGCCAATCAAACAATTTACAATCAAATATAATGCGCAATGTGCACTCATCTGCAAAATAGTTAATAGAGTAATTACCGTAAAATTGAGCGGTACATAAGCGAATTATACGCACAATTAGTGGCCCGGTGTAATTTAGCCATTTTAGACTAAGATAATGACGTCACTCGGAATATAGTTTGTGATCCATTCATCAAAATAGATTTATATTTAGTGTGTATGATAATATTGTTCTTGATTCTTCTATAATTAGAAAATTTATTGAGTTTTCAGCATATATTTTAATTGGTTCTTGATGCGAGTCATGAGGTTTAATATGAGATTGTCATTGGCTGGGCTCAGGCTACATCGTTAATAGTGTTTTAAATTTAATTTTCGTCCAGTTCAAAAATCACGAGCTTTATATTTTATAAGGATTATGAGTTATTGGCACAAAATGGATTCTTAACCTAGGTCCTAATGGTCCTAGGTCCTAGGGCACAAAATGGATTTTGTAGCCCTGGTCCCTGATCTATCCCAATAAAAAGCTTTTATTTTTTGGAAAAGTTTACTCAGCCAGTTAGTTTATATTTTCCTTTCTATTTTCTATACACTAATCGAATGATATTTCCGGCAATATTTTATTCCCAATACACTCTATGTGCTATTATGAACACATCTATTCTAGAATTATATCTAGAATTTAGGACTGTTTTATACGAACACTGAATCATTGAGTAAGTATACCGATCCCTGTATTGAATATAATGTCTTCAGATCTCAATCGATCGAATTTGAATTTTGAACTGGCTAATCTGTTTACAGATCCTTGGTTGATCAGATTGTATTTTGATCGGTTAATAGCACCGTACAGAAGTACTTCAAAATTCGATCTGTTCATTCCGCACGAATTTAGAAAACCGATCCCGCTCAAATTATAGAGACAGTCAAAAGGGACATCATTATCACTGTTCAATCTGGGTTTGTGTAAAGAAACACAATTTGTATAAACCAACATCTGACACAATAGCTCGGTCAAAAGTTCTTAAGTTTTCCACTTCTGATAATGTAAAACCGCCTATAATTTACGCGGGAGAAGTATCTCATCTTTTGAAGATCATGAGAGATCATTACTTCATTATATCATTCATCTCTCACGAAATCAGAAGTATCATCAGTTATTAATCTGTCAGCGAGAAGAGAAATGAAGCGTCATAATCTTCGATCATTAATTTCGATGTATTTCAATATCCGATGATTGATATATCATCAATAGTAATTGTTGTATCATTCATCTCTCATGAATTATGAAGTCCATTGAATTCATCAGCAAGAAATGTAGCACGGAATCCTATAAGACTGAATCGTCAATTCCATGAATTTAATATTCACTGAATCGTATATTTTGTCAAACAGACCAGTGACCTCTGACCTTCCTCTCCTTCCTAGAATGGAATTATCCCTGCATAGATACCATTCATTAATCATTATGCTATAATCATATCACATATTTCTCCTATCACCGCCAAACCCCTTGGATTTTATTATTGAGGATAATGTGCCAAGAAACACGATATTTCCAACCTCTCTTTTCCCTTTACACCCACTTAACACCTGTTAATGTTAATTTGACACAATTAACCCGTCACCGTTACATGACTAACACATCAAATAGCATGGTAGAAGTTCACGTCTTCAAGCAGCGACATTTTAGCGTTTAACCACCTCTTTTCAGCACATCTTGGAGTCTGGGTTAAAAGCCGCCTAAAGTGAAAACCTTTTTACACTTTTACTGATCGGCCTTGAGATTTTGACTTAATGCCGTTTTTTGACTAACCATTGCTTACAAAGGACTATCATATAACACTCTCGATTCCAATCCGTCCCTTTTCAGGTCTGTATCAGAGCAAGATCTTCTAGTAGAACCCCCCCCCCTATTAGATCTCCCAGAAGCATCTCCCGGATGCTCAACGCTCTCCCTACTGACCACCGTGTTTTCAGGTCGGTGTCAGAACAAGACCCGCTAGTTGATCCACCAGTTTGGTTCGACATTGCCTCGGACGGCATGATCAGGAATATGGTGAAGCTGGACCGAGAGACCACCCCCGAGATCAACATGGTAAGCAGGTGTTTGAAACAGTTTGCTACTTGGCTAACAGGAATCTGACGTTTTTTGTTCGCAGAAATCCTCTCAGAAATCTTCAGAGTGTTTGGTAGAAAATCAAAAATGTACAGGGCTCCGGCTCAAAGTTTGTCTCTGTATATTTTAATTGTGCAGGCATCTTTTTCCTTTTCGCTCAGATCTAGGGTGTACAAAATCCCAAAATATCGAGCTATCTGCGGGGGCCCAGACTGCTACTTGGCGACTCAAGGTGTCGGCCAGCTCCACATTTTCTTTGGAAACATGATATTCTGTCCTTATTTCCGTGGGGCATGTGGCATGTACAAAGTTCAAACTTTGCAATACATCCAGAAAATATGCGACCTTAAGTGTCACATTTTCATGGTTTAAGATGTTCTGTAGATGATGTCGTTCAAGATAGCTGTTCATGATGCTGTTCAGCTAATCTAGATAACTCTTCTGAATATATTCAAACTTGCACCCTAATTTAATTTAACATTCCCTCGCGAGTAGCTTTAAGAATATAACAAACATTACATCATGGCTATTATTGTCATTGCATAAAATCATACATTTGGACAAATTCCCGGGATAAACTCATGTAATCTCGGGTGATTATTCAATTAACTAGTCAACGTTTACTCTAGGTATCAATCAACAGGACTTGTTTAGGCCTCAGCCAATCCATCATGGGATAAAACTTTGCTGCTATGACATTTTCCTACCGCAATCTCCAACAGGAGCTTTATTTTAATGGAGATGAGCCCCAATATTTAAAAAAAGCGGTCATTCCAGTCATCAAAGAGATTGGTGTAGTGTTTTAAAGACAAAGAAGTAAAAAGTAAGCCCAAACATGGCATTATTACAATTATCTGTATTGGGAGCCCACGGAACAATAGAATCCGCCACTTAGACGTGCCATATTAATGTTTTAAAAGTACTCCAAATATATGTGGTTGTCACATTTTCATGGTTTAAGATGTTCTGTAGATGATGTCGTTCAAAATAGCTGTTCATGATGCTGTTCAGCTAATCTAGATAACTAAAGCTCTTCTGAATATATTCAAACTTGCACCCTAATTTAATTTAACATTCCCTCGCGAGTAGCTTTAAGAATATAACAAACATTACATCATGGCTATTATTGTCATTACATAAAATCATACATTAGGACAAATTCCCGGGGATTAATTCTCGTGTAATCTCGGGTGATTATTCAATTAACTAGTCAAGGTTATGTCTGGGGATCAATCAACAAGACTTGTTTAGGCCTCAGCCAATCCACCATGGGATCAAACTTTGCTTTAATGACATTTTCCTATCGCAATCTCTAACAGAAGGTTTTATTTTATTGGAGATGAACCCCAATATTTAAAAAAGCGGTCATTCAGCCATCAAAGAGATTGGTGTAGTATAGAGAAGAGAGAAAGAAGTGAAAAGTAAGCCCAAACATGGCATTATTACAATTATATGTATTGGGAGCCCACGGAACAATAGAATCCGGCACTTAGGCGTGCGATATATGTTTTAAAAGTACTCCAGATCTATGTGGTTGAGAGTGACGTCATTATCACGGCTTTGAATTTCGAGTTGATGACGTCACACCGCCTATTCTCATATGCTCCCCAAATTTCAGTACTTAGCCCTACGATTTGTTGAGAATGTGTAAGGATCTGTTGCAGCAGTCAGTGATATATAAAATGGCGCATGACTTGAAGCCTCTGAAGTCTCAGTATGTACAATGCAGTGTCAGTATATCGATTTATCGCGATACTTTGAAATGTGTATAGAGTCTGCATGTTTCATTGTATACACTATACATTGTACAATTTGTAGCGATCAAAGTATGTGAACATTGAATGTAAAATGTATATTTTGCCTTACACACAATATACAATATTTGTAAATTATATGTTCACGTAGTAGAACTGTATACACTCAATGTATTTTCACACACAGTAGACTTCTATACACACAATGTATACACTCAATGCTTCAATGAATACACTCAATGTATGCACTCAATGTATGCACTCAATGTATACGCTCAATGTATGTCCACACACACTAGACTTCTATATACAGGAGCTTGCAAAGTAAGTGCATGTGAAAAGACCACCTACCACGGCTTTCTCACACTCTCACAGCAGAGCACCATGTCAATGTATTAAAGAACCCTCTGACGTTTTCATGCGGGTCTATAATAACCTTCACTTTCAGGTTAAATAATAACCTTCACTTTCAGGCCTTAAATTATTATTAAAAATCATATAATCCTTTTAAGCATGATTTATTGGAATGATATCACATAAATACATATGAAATGACCTTGCTTAGTTACGTTATCTATGAATGCACATAAAATGGTTCATATTATGTTGCCTTTCTAACCCTGAGATATGCACGGTCCAAACTACAGCAATTCTTTAATGTAGTTTGTAGATTAAAATATATAGACACTTGCCTGATCGGGTCCATATTGGTGTAGACCCTCGCTCTACGGGCTCGGGCCAAAACCGGATAGATCCCTCGGGCTGTGACCTCGGGAAGTAACCCAAAATGGATTTAATAGGTGCCACGTTACATTAATCTACCGTTGTATCTACTTCATACTTTCATTAATCATTGATTCAATGATGCACGAAACTATGTACGCAGAACTATTTAAATTAAATGATCAGTGATCACCTCAACATGATTAATGGCATTTTGTACTTTGAGTGTATACTGTATCACAAGAAAATGTATACATATCACCTATGAGCTAATTCAAATCATGAATTAAGTTAAGTTCGGCACTAAGTACACAAAAGCCCCCCCCCCCTTCCTTTAGGGGCGTTGCCTCTTTTCTGGGCAGTGAATGAAGAAATTTACAGAGAACTAATGATTTTACACAGAATGATTATTGATTAATATCATCACAAAAGCATGTTTACGTAATACAAGTAGATCTGTATACAAACTATGTACACATTACAAAGTGTCCATATATCACAGACCTCCTCCAGTTCCCACTGCTTCCTACATTAGCAAGCAAGATGTTATGATTTCACAGTGGAGTGTGAAGTGTGTTTTATAATGTACGAAAGTTGGAATCTCCCGTCCGAAGAATAGGCGGGTGAGAGTGACGTCATTATCAGGACTCAAACTTATGAAATAATATCGTTCAAACGCCTATTTTTCACGCGTGACTTTGAAAGTTTGTACATGCTTACTTTAAAAGCGTGCAAAATTTATCTTCATGTTCTGAGATCTGCCTTTCTCAAAACAATTTTAAAATTTCACTGAAGCAGAAAATTTGCTGGTTATCTCAAATTTTCTGATATTTCATACCTAAATCAGACTTGAAAATGTATACAGTTAGTTCCATATTCATGTATGATTAAATGTAATGTTAGACTTAAAAAGTAAAAGTGGTTGAAATGCCCGCAAAAGGTAAATTGTATGCTCTTCAATATTTTTATACATTGTACAATGTACATGGCATATACATTGTATGTCCTGAATCAAAATTGTAATATGTAACATCTGTAACTCTACCCCTTATTCATCCGTTACACAACATTATGCATAACATGTTTTATCCATCATGCGATAATGGCTCCTTGTAATTATTGTATGCACCATTACCGTTCTTAACACTTTAACAAGAGCTGATATTGATCGCGCGCGAATAAATTTAACATAAGTACAGAAATGAAGAACTCAGCACCAAATTAAGCATTTTTCTGACCCCAGTGCTTAATCAAAAGTTACTTAATTTAATGCTTTCTTAATTTCCTGCACTTGATTGATTTATGGAGGTGCCATTTTCATTGTTTTAGGAGCTAATTATATCACAACTTAACGCCTACTTTTCTTTCACAGTCAATATATACACGTAATATATATATATATATATATATATATATATATATATAGATTATCTTAGAAATCCTACACTAGTAGACGAATGAAACTGCGGGGTTAGGAGAGGAAATGGTGAAGGTACTAGCTCGAATATAATTCTTCATAGCCTATACAAAATTTTTCAGGTTAATAAATTACTGTCAAAATCAATTCACAAGTAATTCATTGTAATCTGTAATACATCATTTATTAAATCTGAAATAAATCAAATATCATCAAAATATCAATGTGTACCCGAAATACAACTGATATAATTAAATCAGTATTAAATTGAAAAGCAAAAATGCTTAGCCAGTGACAAGCTAAACTGGGGTGAATTTGAAAAAAGAAAATACTCTATCTAAAACCTGAAAAAGTCACAGCTGACCTCACTGAAAAGCTTTACAAGGGGCCATGTTGGTCACAAGGTGATAGGCAGCCTGTGTGGGGGGCGAGCAAATGGCCATTAATTTCTATTGGTACGTTTATTAATGCCACCGAAAAGTCTAGTAGCTTTCAGAGCTCCCTTGCCAATAAGTTTCTCTAATTTCACATGCCTCTTTCATGCTTTTACCTGGTATGGGATCCACACATTCAATCAAAAAATTATGCTAAGGTGGTTTTTAAGAGAGGCAGTGAACGCTGTTGTGGTGGACTTGTCTAGTTTGTGCAGGCCTGTACTATGTTTGGTGAAGTGGGTCGACATCTCACAGGACTTCTTACCATACTTAATATGTGATTTATGGTTAGCCCACCTCACTTTCATGGTGTCACCTGTATAACCAACATAGAAAATTTTTTCACAAATTTTGTCATAAATTACATAAATAATATTCTGTGTGTCACAAGTTAAACGGGATTTGATTAAAACTGTCTATTAATATTTGGTGAAGTGAAGAATTGGATTCAATCATAAAGTTTTTACAGAGAGTACAATTTTGGACATTTAAAACAACCAAGATTGATATCAGTTATGGTGTTACTATCTAAATTTCCATCTACATTACTAACAACCTGGTTACTAGCTACAGAAAGTTTCCTTGTGTACTTATTTTTACAGATTAAAGATTTTCAAATTTTTCTCCATCTTATAAGAAACGAAAGAGATTTACAATTAAACATTTCTTTTGTCTCAGATGTGAGCTCCAATATGTGGAGATTATCTCTGATAATCTTCGACATCAATGGTAATTTCTGATTAAATTTGATGACTAGAGGATACTGTTTTTTGATAGGATTGGAACTGCTTGAGGCTTTGTCTACTCCCAGTAGACTCTCCCGTGTGCATTGTGTTGCAGACTCGATGGCCTCCTGGATTACATCCTCGCTGTACTGCCTATGTCTCAGGTACTGACTGTATTCTGTTTTGGCTAGTGTGAAGTCAGCATCTTCACTGCAATTGCGCCGAATACGTTTCATGACACCTATGGGAATGTTCTTACATATGTGGGCTGGATGGCAAGAAGTGGGAAGAAGGTATGCATGGCTGTCACAAGGTTTACTATAGATCTTAGTTTTTATGCTGTTGTCAGTACCTGTGCTAACAAACAAGTCAAGAAAGATGGTGCCCTCTGTGCTATACTCTAACGTAAATTTTAACCGTGGATGTAATCCATTCAGCCATGTGTCAAACAACCTAAGGTCCTCCTCTGTCCCAATCCAGGCACAATAAATATCATCCCTCAGACAAGCCCACAGAGAAATGAACTGGTGAAAACGGTTGTTGTCAGACATGACTTTCTGATCTATGGCATAGTCAGCGGCCGCATCTGCATAGGAACAAGCATGACTAGGGCCCATTGCTGTTCCTTCGATTTGCTTGGTGACTAAGTCACCAAACTGGGCAATGTTTTCTTCAAGGGTTATGGTTAAAGCCTCTATGATTGATTCTGTCGAGGGAAATGCTTCTGTGCGCTTATTGAGTAAGTCTGTACACATGCTTCAATGCCCAGGTCATTTTTGAATATTGGGGTACATTGCCTCAATGTCCCAACTGCAATGAATAATTGAGTGGTCTTTATTACCCTCGTCAGAATTGTAAACGAAGCTTTCTGAGGAAATGTGATGAATCTTGAAGTCTGTAAGGCAATGAATCCATTAGGGGACCTAAGTGAAATTCTAACCATTTAGAAAGATTCTCAGTGGGGGAGCCGCAAGCTGAGGTAATCAATCGACCAGGGTAGCCCTTCTCAGGTTTGTGGGCCTTGTACAACAAATAGTAATAACCACAAGTAGCATTCTCGTTAACAATCCAATCTCTTAAATTATCAGATAAAGACTCTGGATATTCATCCATCCAGTCCTTGATTCTGGCATTGATCTTCACAATCTCAGATGCTGGATCATCATCAACCACCACATACGTTTGTGGATTAAGGATCTCTTTCTTCACTCTATTCTCATAATTAACTACATCATCCACCCACATAACCTATTCCTTTATCATAGGGTCTCACAATTACATCTTTCAAGATCTCATATCTTTGAGAGCTGATCTTTCTTCCTTAGAAAGCTTATCTCCACTGAAAGTTCTTTCTTTGTGGTCTTTAATACCCAGGTCCACCTTGTGGAAGAACAGTTCCAAGGCATGATTTTGGTTGAGAGGAGCCATGTACTGAGATTTCTTCTCATTACGTAGGGCCTTTTCTGCAGCAAGGAGTTTCTGCACGTCAGGGGTTTATGTCTTCTTCAGACTCTGGTTCTGGTTCAGGAAGGGGAAGTGTGGGCAAAGGAACTTTTTCAGCCTTGCCATATTCATGATGATAAGCCCACCTAAGACGGTTCTTCCACATAGTATAGTCCTTTTGGAATTCTGCCAGGTCAGGTTTAGGAGGTGTAGGGACAAATTTTGGCCCCCTTTGGAAAATTCCAAAATGCCCTTCTGTTATGATTTTAGAGGTAGATAAGTTGATGACAGGAGGAGGAGCTGAGGATGAACCTGGTTGACACAGAACAGCCTCTGGGGTATCACTGTTCTCAGAACGCAGACTTCTCCTTTTGAGTTTCCTACTAGACTTCCCTAGCTGCTTTAGACTTGGCCCTAAACCTCCTATTTTTCTTTTCTTAGTCTAGGGTCATAATTTTTTCTGAAAAGGGATATAGAACTTTCCATGTTCTAGATCACGTTGAAGTTTCTTCTGATGGATCACAATTTGTTTAGATTGCAGAGCTGAGTCCTTTGAAGCAGTGTGAGCAATGACAGATTCCAATTCCCTTGGCACTCAATCTTTGCTTTAAGGTCTCATCTAAGATGGAAAAATTTTCTGACGTAGTCTTTCAATGGTTACATTCAGATGTGTCCGGATAACATCTGAAGACCTAGATGCAGCGTAGTGAAAGAATTTTTGACAATTATCTTTCACTATCTCATTTGGAAAACTTAGCTTGAACTTAGCCTGATCACATATACCCTTAGGGATGCAACCACTGAGCATGCAAGATTTCATGTAAACCAATTGATTGTTAAGTCTGCTGTGCTTTTCCACGGTTCTCTGATAGGTCTTAACATCTGGAATACTATTCAGAAGGTTGAGTGGTCTATTCAAGCTAAGAGCTTGTGACCGTGTGACATGGTTGACCGCTGTCTGTGTAGACCGCTGTTGGGATTGCTGAGATGGGAAAGCCAGCCTATCAAATGCTCCAAAATACAAAAACAAAATCAATAACGTAATTCCAAAGAAACTGGATCTGAAGTCAGATACAAGTGTGATTCTGAACTTTTCCACCATTTTTCATCATATTTTCTTTGCAGAATCAACAAACAGTTCTTTTCTTTGCTACTAGTAGATCCGATATATATAGATTATCTTAGAAATCCACTAGTAGACGAATGAAACTGCGGGGTTAGGAGAGGGAAATGGTGAAGGTACTAGCTCGAATATAATTCTTCATAGCCTATACAAAAATTTTCAGGTTAATAAATTACTGTCAAAATCAATTCACAAGTAATTCATTGTAATCTGTAATACATCATTTATTAAATCTGAAATAAATCAAATATCATCAAAATATCAATGTACCCGAAATACAACTGATATAATTAAATCAGTATTAAATTGAAAAGCAAAAATGCTTAGCCAGTGACAAGCTAAACTGGGGGTGAATTTGAAAAAAGAAAATACTCTATCTAAAACCTGAAAAAGTCACAGCTGACCTCACTGAAAAGCTTTACAAGGGGCCATGTTGGTCACAAGGTGATAGGCAGCCTGTGTGGGGGCGAGCAAATGGCCATTAATTTCTATTGGTACGTTTATTAATGCCACCGAAAAGTCTAGTAGCTTTCAGAGCTCCTTGCCAATAAGTTTCTCTAATTTCACATGCCTCTTTCATGCTTTTACCTGGTATGGGATCCACACATTCAATCAAAATTATGCTAAGGTGGTTTTTAAGAGAGGCAGTGAACGCTGTTGTGGTGGACTTGTCTAGTTTGTGCAGGCCTGTACTATGTTTGGTGAAGTGGGTCGACATCTCACAGGACTTCTTACCATACTTAATATGTGATTTATGGTTAGCCCACCTCACTTTCATATATATATATATATATATATATATATCATTTACAGCCGTGTCAATTTTCTCAGCTGGATGTTTAAAATGTGCATGTGTCGCACATTAGTCATGATATACTAAGAATTCATCACATTATATGAGATCAGTCATTTCATGTAATCTAATTATCTAGCTCCGTTGGAGATTGTCTGACTAGCATATATTACCATATTATCATATCATGTGATATGTTATGATTATTATTATCTTATTATGACATTGTTACACTCGTCACACCGGACGGCGTTGTACACTCGTCAAGATGAGATAATCTGTTGTCCGTGATCATTCCATGACCCAGATTGGAGATCATGTACAGCGTCGAAATCAGATTCAAGAAGAAATTCACATTAGTATTTAGCGATGCAAGTGTACTTTTGCGTGCACTGATAACACACAAGCAGCAAAATAAGCATACTACGTAGTTTAGACAAATGTACATCTTAAATCTTAAGCTCTGCGTTCTGGAACCTTGTTCCAGACAGGCTTATTGGAGCTGTGACTCAGCTAGAGACCCTCAAAATGGCACCTACTGATCGAAATTTCGTCATTTTTCGAAACAAAAAACTCCCATCCGGGTACAATTCAATACGTTATTGAGTTAGGAAAATACTCATGCAGCAATGCAGTATACACACTTGAGACTTTCGCTTTCCGCAGGTGATAGAAGCTATGGACGGAGGCGACCCCCCTCTAATTAGCGTTGCCACGGTTACCATCACTCTGCTGGATGAGAACGACAACAGACCCATGTTCTACCAGGAGAAGTTCGAGGCGAGCGTCAAAAACGATGACATGGTCAGTGAGAGCTGGAGTTTTAGAGCTGCATATAATTCAATAAATTTTCTAATATATGACACGCAATAATTGCAATTTCCCATGGTGCAATTTCTCACCTAAACTGACTTAAACCGATAAGGCTTTTTAACTCTAAACTTTTTAATATGAAGTATGACCACACCTCAACATTATCCTTGTCCCAGGTGGGAACTAACGTTATCCAAGTGAAGGCTCGTGACTTTGATGCGGGGGAGTTCGGGTCCTTCACCTACGAGATTGATAGGGCTGCTAGTGGGAGCGGAGGTAAGTGAGTGAGAGGAATTTTCATTAACAGTTTAACGTTTTTGTTTTGTCTTTCACTATATTTTTCCCGTCATTTTGAGGCTTTCTATTGGTGCTTACAGTTTAGATTCTTTTCTGCTTTTTCTTGCCATATTTCTAACCTTTTTCTCCTATCTTTCCTCTGATTTTCTTCAATTTCTCTTCTCTGTAACTCACCCCCTCCATTCCTCAGACCAGTATTTCGACATTCACGACATCTCTGGTCAGATAACAGTAGCTGAAGTCCTGCCTAACACTGACCATCAGCTGATTGAGCTACACGTTGTAGCTACTGATGGAGGTTAGTCGTTTCTTGTGCAGTTATGAAGTTTTTCAACGATTTTTTTGATTATTTTGTTCAAAATCAGAATAAAAATATTCTGTATAAGGATTAAAGTTTAATACATGTGATCAATAATTTTGGGCCTCTTCTAGTTTCAACCCTCATAAATTCAATATAAAAATGTAAAATAATCCTCTTACCCTATAAATTTTACATTAACATATTGTGCATTATTTCAATTTGTGCTGATTCTATATTTCAATGTGGCCATTAACAAGGTTAACTTGCCATATAATCATCACATCGTGCCCAGAAGATAAGTTGGTGATGTTACGTGTTTTATGTGCCATTTTAAGCTTTGATAATGACGTCACATGTCAATGATATATTGGTTGTGTATGGCCATTATAAGCAACTCCCGAGTTCCGTCCTGTGTGTCAGAGAGAAATCAGATGCTCGAATTACACTCGAATTTGGGAGTTTGAAATAATGATTTGAGCATCTTTACTATGCACATACAGTTGCTCAAATTATTATTTCAACTCTCAAACAACCGTGGTAGGTATGGAGGATTTGGTGGTTGAGAGTGACGTCATTATCAGGATTTAAAATGATGAATTAGTGATATAAAAGAGTCTATTGTATGCATGTATTTTATCTACATACTACAGTGTTATTTACAGTATAACAGTGTTATTTACAGTTTGGCGGGTAATGACCCATGTTTCGTATTATATAAAGAAAATAAAAGAGATAATCGTCTATTCTAATTGCAACCTCCACCACATGCAATTTGAGGATTAATACATGCTACTTTATTAAGTTGAACACTAATCTGGACTATATACTTTAAAGCTAGATTGTACGATGAATCTTTATGTAGTTTAGTGACTAATTATAATTCATCAACATGATGATTGATGTTCTTTGATGATCTGCCAATGAACTATAATTATATTTCTCATTATATACCCATCCAACTACTTAATTTACTGCTCAAATGGTTTTGATGAGAGACTCTGAGATAAACGAAGTTAATCTCAACGCTTACACTCGAATTGTTGGTGTGTTAGAGACCTCACATGATCATCTCGATATATTATAGACCTTAATTATTAGGTCTGTGAGAGGTCTCACATGATCAAAGCGTAATTAAAGTTTAAACTATCTAGTCAAATCTTTAAATTATATCATGCAGTATCATCATCAGATTGGATTATAATAAGCTAGGGGATATAGATGCGTCAATACTATAATATTATGTTGGCTGTGTGTTATAGCTGTTAAGAAGACTTTTGGGCTTGAGGAACTTGGGAGGATGCTATTCCTCAAAATGAGACAATATATTCAATTTTATAATAAGAAAGATGACTACGGTATAGTAACGTTGGCTTCTTAATTGTAACAATTGAAGAATTGAAGAATGTCCGTAACTACACTATAGTCCGATTACTTATAAAATATAAAGTCGACGAAGAAAGCCCTATTCTACACTCCGATATAATATTCAGTTCACATCCATTTCTTTCATCGTTTTCAAAGTCTCTCATGATTCATTCCATAGATTAACAAATTAAAATCCACAACAAAAACCATCCCTTCTCCAAAAAACAACATATACGCCGTATCATAGTAGTACAAGTCAACTCCTTAGAGATTTGAGGTAGAAGTGGTAAAAGTGCAGCGCGGAATTACCGCCGATTTAGACAAGTAGAGCACTGACAGCTTTACTCATTTATATACCTTGTGCGTAAACGAAAAATAGGCGGATATTTTCAACGATTTGTCAGTGTGCACACAATGTAAATGACGTCCGCATATTTATTCTTTATTCTGAGCGCATATTAAAGACAAGTAGATTTTGTAGGTGTTCAGGTGAAGCAAGTGTTGAAACCTCATCTTTTTAATGCCTTAAACCTTGATAATGACGTTGTTGCGAAGTGTTTACGCAACCAGTGGGATTATTATGCGTGCAGTGTTTTGCATGAAAAATGGCATAAGATTCAACAGTCGGTCTCAGAGTGATTCCATTATCAGGGGTTTTATATTGGTGAATCAATGACATAAACCCCGCGAATTTCTGCTCAAGTGTTTTCCTTGTGTTTTTCTGAGATATATCTAGATCTATAAGAAAATAAGAAGTTATTATTAAGTTAAAACACACTTAATAACATGTCAGTGCAGCGATGAAGTTGCGTTCATATTATCCCAGACAGAATATCAGCTTTAAGCGGGTTTTATGTTCGATATTATATCACTGTGATATTACCTTGAACCTAGGCTAGGAGATTATCTTTAACAGGCTCAGGTGAGGACAGCGCGTACGAAAATAGACTGTTTATATGAGAGAGATATTGTTTTTAAAATCTGAGATACAGAAGGTTTTAAATCATAAAAATAATAAGGTGATAAAGGGTAATATAAAGCTTTGTCAGCTCGTTGTTCTAAGATATCATTATTCATTATTAGTCCTACTTTTTGACAAAAAATACTAATCAAACCTGAAACTCTCCTAAATTCATATTTAGTAATGAACCAGAATGTCGATTTTTTGTGTCTATCTCAACCCCACAAAACCTCCCAATAACCCCAAACCCGACATCAACCCATCTAAACCCCATTTCAACCCCCCAAACCCCCAGGTGGTCTCGAAGGAAGGTGTCTGGTGTACGTGTCCATATTCGGAGAGAACCGCTTCCCTCCCGTTATGCAGCAGCGAGACTTCTCTCTTACAGTTGATGAGAATGTAGTGCCTCCCTTTGTACTGACCACAGTCCTCGCTTCAGACAGGGACATCCAGTACTTCGGACAGGTGGGTGAAGTTACCATGGTAACACTTGTTACCATGGTAACAAGTGTTAACACAGTCCTCGCTTCGGCCAGGTGGGTTTTCTCTTGGTCATTTTCCCAATTTTGTCCCTTCAAAGTTGAAAGTTGAGGCATCAGACACGAGGAACATCGTATTGTACTTGAAGTTCTTTTTTCGTGGCGACACCTACTGTTGTCATAGTGAAAACACGCTCTCTTGTCACCACGACAACACGTTCTGTTGTCACCATGACAGCACGTTCTGTTGTCACCATGACAACACACCTTCCCCCAGGTACACTACGAGCTATCAGGTCGGCATGGGAACATGTTCGCTATTGGACGGGACTCTGGAACTCTGAGTGTGGTAAAACCACTGGATTACGAGAAAACGAGGATGTATAGGTTCCAAGTCCGGGCATACAACAACTACGATGGTAGGGATTTACTGTTTCTTGAGTTTCTATAGTTCTAAGTATCTACTATTCTTAATTTCTTGCAGATTTAATATTTGCCCAATCTTATTTAAATTTCATTTGTTATGTATAGTGTATACATGTATGCGATTGGAAAATGACTTAACCGATTGTACTCAATTATCGACGAATTATTAACTCCAACTTCATCATTCATACCAAATCACTGAATGTTTCTTTCTTTCAGGTACCCTCGATAAAAAAGGAAGACTTTGCATCCATCATAGTGAATGTGAACGATGTGAACGATGAGCCTCCTATGTTTGAGTTTGACAGGTATGAAATATAGAGGTGCGGTTTGAGGTTTGTACTAAGTTACATTTTAGACAGCAATCTCATGGTTCAAATTGGTTGTATTCCTATTTCCATGTCACAGTTTTCGCTATCAGACACTTAGTTTTACATCTAACCGTCCACAATTCCAATTCATGGTTTTCATCTTGTTGTCACAGTTTTGTGATAGCCCTGTTCAGACACACACACACACACACACACAATCCCAATTCTGCAGGTACAACCTTACTGCCTACGCTGGGGACGACGACGGGACTATCATTAAAATCATCAAAGCTGTGGATCCCGATAGTAACGACTCAGGAAAGGTAATAACTGCCGAAAACCCGGAAAGTTATCAGTTGTAAAATCTTAATTTGTAAATACATAATACTGTATCTTTTTAAGTATTGACGTTTTGAAGAGAATATTTTGGGAACTTAGGGAGTAAGTTGAAACCGTTTAAATGATTCGAGAAGTTTTGAAAACCGTTGGAACATCATTGGGTTTAGGATCGTGAAACTAAATAGGAATTCCCCACTAATTTGTTGCATTTTGTTCCATGTGGTTGCTCTGGCGCTTGAGTCCTTGCCGAAAGAGCTTAGCTGGAGTACTGAAACTTGTATAGGAATGATTACAAATCTGGGACAATCTACTGTAGTGACTGTAATATATTGATTAAAGAACAAAATAATATACAGCTGCAACGAAACCAATTATCTGATTCTATGATAGATCGTAATAAATTCGCGTGCTATCCGGCAATCGAGTAAAAGAAATAGCTCAGTAAGTTAATAAGAAATGATCAAGGCTTTTGAGACTTGGAGATTACCTCTCTATGGTTGCAGTGCAACTAAAGTAATTAGAGAGTAATTATGCGAGGCAGATGCAGGTATGACCTGGTCAATAAAGCATTTCAATATAATATACTAATCAATAAAACATTTTAATTGTTGCTTATTTCGTTAAATATATAATATGTCGCACACCTCTCTGAGCGTTTGCAGTTTGCCCACCTTAGCCTGTATACTTTTATATTAAGAAGCACCTCACGGCCAACTCTGTAGGAATAGGTACCCTATCGTCAACAACTTCCCGCCTTGGGGTGTGAAAATGACGTCAACTCCTCCACCGTTCTACAACGGCAGTAACTTCATGGCCCTCTTCGATCCTCACCCCTACGACTCTGCATATGCAAATCTCTTCTCAGCTCTGAATTCTGATTATCATACTCTGCATCATATCAACTGTCACTAACCCCGTTGTTTATATGTACAACCGCCAACGACCCTGCTCCGTTGCAAAGTTATTGTACAGGTTGATTGCCACCGCAGATTTCTTCACTGGACTGGCATGTTCAGCTCATTATCTCTCCCTCTTCCTCGAACCTTCTGGAAAGTTTAACTACACCGACTACTACGGAATACAATCCGGTGAGGTGTACTTATTCCACCGGATTTCCTCCTGGTTTTGCTGGGTTCTGATCCAGTACTCCCAATATGCCGTCTCTCTACTGGGCTGTGTGAGATCCATCCAGATCATATTTCCCTTCCAACGGATCAGCACTTCCCTCATCTACACTCTCCTGGTGACAGCCGGGATCTACACGGCTGTACTTCACTTGTTCCTGCTCTTTGGGAGTGAGAAGATATCAGAGAAGCTTTTCATTCCCCCAATGAGTCTGGCTGTAGGGATTTTCGTAGGGTTTGACAGGTATTCCATCTTGGTGTTGTATAACATACAACCCATTGTTGCGGGCGTTGTGTCGTTTTGTCTCGCTGAAACTGCGATTGTTAACCTGATGGTAACACGGGGTTGTAGTGAGAGGAAAAGGAGGATCAGTCTTCTGAAGATGCTGCTGCTTACCTACTTCAACATTGCTACACTCTGCATGATGATCCTTGACTTTTATACCACGCTGGAACATTGGGGGCTCGATGAGAAGGTTATGGAACCGGGATATATCTACAAAGTCTTTGCCATTTACTTTTCAATTGGTACCCTACCTTCGCTCATCCAAACGTGTTTTGATCCGATTGTTTTCCTTCTCATGACCTCCAAGTCTCGGCAATTTGCCAGAGAAAAGCTGAGAAAACTCAGCTGTAAAGTTGCTTCCAACTCGGCTGAAGTCAATGGAGAGAGGTCAGGAGCACAACCGGACACCACGCAAACAGAGGGATATAACCGGACTGTTGCAACCGAGCAGTGATGCGGAAAATACCGAAATTTTCTTAATTCGTGGATATAGACTGCAGTAGACTCAAGACCTGCATTTCAGCATTTGAGTTAAGACCTACAGAAGCCAAAGTGGGATACGAATCACGAATATATGCCCATTGAAACTGCTCTCCTTTTGAACATAATTCGTTCTTTCGTAACATCGAGTTGTGTTACCGATGCATATTGTACGTGATAAGAGTTCGAGACTTAAAGGAATCTTCACCTCTTATGTTCTGCTATGTCGAATTACAAACTGCGCTAGATACAGTTTTTTTGGTTTTTTAGTTTAAATTTTACTCGATGAACTCTGGATCATCATCGAATAAGTAATTTGCCGATAGAACCTGTTTATAGGAACCTTAGATGTTCAAAGAGTTTGATTATATCAACCGTTTATTTTATATTGTGATCCAAAGATTTATATAGGGTGCTCTCAACTTGTGAATTTTGAGAGTTTTAAGTCTGTTTTCTCATTTAACCCTGCAAAATACCAGAATTCTCTCTCTGGAGAGGGGAATTGATTCGGTTCCTTTCACACATGAGTTTATTACAACAAGAGGCGTGTATATCGCAACATTTTTACCAGAAGGTGTAGAGCGAAGCCTATACGGAGCCCTACGGTTTCAGTTCCTTGTTTAACAAGCCGTACAGCAAGGACATCCACCGTATTAAGCCAGGCAAGGCACGTAGCTTCTCCCCAAGTTCTTCCAAGTCAAGCATTAGATAAGCTTAAATGTTTACATCGGGATCTAGTTGTAAAATCGTAATGGAACTCAAGAGGAATTCACCACTAATTTGTTGCATTTTGTTCCATGCGGTCGCTCTGGCGCTTGAGTCCTTGCCGAAAGAGCTTAGCTGGAGTATTGTAACTTGTATAGGTATGATTACAAAACTGGGACGTTCTACTGTATTGTCTGTAATATTCTACTATAGTGACTGTAATATTTATTGAAGATCATATAATACAGCTGCATTCAAATGATCGACGATAGATCATAATAAATTCGCGTGCTATCCGTCAATCGAGTAAAAGAAACAGCTGAATAATTGAAGTTAATAAGAAATGATTAAGGCTTTGGAGACGTGAGGATTGCCACTATAAAGGTTAATTCAGAGCGGCTATTATGCAAGGCAGATGTAGGTAAGCCTGAGAGATTAATAAAGCATTTCAATATAATCAATGCAGCCTTTTAATTGTTGCATATTTCTTTAAATATGCATCGCACACCTCCATACGTGAGTTTGTTTGCCGAGCCTTTATATTAGACGCACCTCACGGCTAGCTCTGAACTAGGAATAGACATAACATCGTCAACAACCTCCCTCTTTAGAACCTGAAAATGACGTCACCTACTTTACCACCGGTTTACAACGGGAGCAACTTCTTGGCATTCTTCCATCCTCACCTGTACGACTCTGCATATGCAAATCTCTTCTCAGCTCTGATTATCATGTTCTGCATCATATCAACTGCCACTAATCCCGTTGTTTTTATGTACAACCGCCAACGGCCCTGCTCCGTTGCAAAGTTATTGTACAGGGTGATTGCCACCGCAGATTTCCTCACTGGACTGGTCTGTTCCGCTCATTATCTTTCCCTCTTCATGGAACCTTCTGGAAAGTTTAACTACACCGATTTCTACGGAATAGAATCTGGTGAGGTGCATTTATTCCACCGGATTTCTTCCTGGTTTTTCTGGGTCCTTAGCCAGTACTCCCAATATGCCGTCTCACTCTTGGGCTGCGTAAGATCCATCCAGATCATATTCCCCTTCCAACGGATCAGCACTTCGCTCATCTACACTCTCCTGGTGACAGCCGGGATCTACACGGCTGTACTTCACTTGTTCCTGCTCTTTGGAAGTGAGAAGATATCAGAGAAGCTTTTCATCCCACAATTGAGTCTGGCTGTAGGGAAGTTCGCTGGGTTCGGCAGGTTCTCCTCCTTGGTGTTGTATTACGGGCAACCTATCGTTGCGGGCGTGGTGTCGTTTTGTCTCGCTGAAACTGCCATCGTTAACCTGATGGTAACACATGGGTGTAGTGAGAGGAAAAGGAGGATCAGTCTTCTGAAGATGCTGCTGCTCACCTACTTCAATAATGCTACACTCTACCTGATGATCATTAACTTCTATAAATCGCAGATAAGGTGGGGCCTTGATAAGGAGAGTTTTATGACTATGGAACCGGGATATATCTACGAAGTCTTTGCCATTTACTTTTCAATGAGCGCCCTACCTTCGCTCATCCAAACGTGTTTTGATCCGATCGTCTTCCTCCTCATGACCTCCAAGTCTCGGCAATTTGCCAGAGAAAAGCTGAGAAAACTCAGCTGTAAAGTTGTTTCCAACTCGGCTGAAGTCAATGGAGAGAGGTCAGGAAGAGTGTCTGGAGCACGAACGGAAACCTCAAAAACGGAAGAATATAACCGGACTGTTACAACCAAGCAGTGATGCAGAAAATAGGAAATTTTCTTAATTCATGGACATAGACTGCAATAGACTGAGACAAGACCTGTTTAGACCTACAGGTGGCAGAAGTCAAAGTAAAGTGGGACACGAATCTATGCCCATTGAAACTGCTTTCCTATTGAACATAATTCGTCTTTTTGTAACATGGAGTTGTGCTACCCATGCATATTGTAGGTGATAAGACTTCGAGACTTAAAGGAATCTTCACTTCTTATGTTCTGCTATGTCGAATTACAAACTGCGCTAGATACTTTTTTTGGTTTTTAGTGTAAGATCTGGATACCGATTTACCTTTGCCATTTTTGATGATTTTGGTTACAACATGTACAGTTGAAGAACATTTGAACTTTTTAATCCAATGCGTATAACTTTAGAACTTTGATAAGAAATGTTTAACTGCATATTCACTTCAAAATTAATATCAGTGAAACGGAATATTTGGAAATGAAAATTCCATAAAATTCAAGTAAATTCAAGTAAATTTAGTATTTTTACTTTAATTTATGCCTTTTCTGATATGAAGCTTTTTTGGTCCGTCATTTGAAATACTCCGCAGGTTACGTACAGACTGATTAAGGGCAATCAAGAGCTGTTTGACTTGGTTTCCACACCCTTGGGAGCTGAAATCAGAAAGAATGGTACGTCTTCAAGTATTTAGCGCTCAATTTACGGTCGTTTGAACGTATAGCAATCACTGGTTCCACGGATCGGGTCGTTGAATAATAGTCGCATGATTACAATTGATGAGAATTTTATTTATTCTCTTTTGAATCACCCCCTGCCTAAGTTCATAGTTTCCATCCCTGAATACAACCTCCAAACTCCTTAACTGAATTTAAATGTTAAAGTTGCTCTCAATAGATTAAGAATTAAAATAAGGTTAATAAATAAATTATAAATTGGTTCAAGTTCTCGCCCCTGAATACAACCTCCAAACTCCTTCGTAAGTTTACCTTTCTCCAGGAGATCTAGAGTTCCTGGTTGGAGACCATGTCAACATGATCCTAGAAGCACAGGACGATAATGAGGAGGCATTCAATGGAGATCAGGTAATTTAACATGGTTTCTGTTGCGAGTTATTTAATTAGATAATTTATTAATTTAGGGGTCGTGCGGAAATATACCAATGCCTCCTCCTACTGACCCCCTGATGACCTCGTGGTGAATTTAACATCCTGACGTCACATTTATTTGATAAACACAATAGTTCAATAAGAATTTGATAATCCCGATATTCATTATCT
This sequence comes from Beroe forskalii, assembly GCA_011033025.1. NCBI lineage: Eukaryota > Metazoa > Ctenophora > Nuda > Beroida > Beroidae > Beroe > Beroe forskalii. The sequence continues at coordinate 273,739 of WFMF01000031.1, read as the reverse complement.
TTAAATTTATTATTATAAGGTCTCCTCTATTATGACACATGCATATTATACATGTCTATGCAGACACATATAACAAAGGACCGTCATATCGATGCATATTTTGCTCATTTATAAAGTCAGCTCCGCCTACGCTCTGATTTATGCATTCTAATTCTAATTCTATGCATCTCAATGCAACCCTAATAGCATAATAATTATGTAATAATCATTTTCTCGAAATTTTACAAGACTGGAAGCAGGCCAACATCCCCACCAAATTTTGGGGTATGTTAGTGAGTCAGTGTGTGCCCCTATTTTGTCCGGTCTCTGCTGCCCTCAGTAAGGCACACACTACCATATTGTTTAATATAATAGTATACCCCGCGCGCGAAAAATAGGCGGTTATATTTTCAACAGTTTGGCAGCGCGCACAATGTAAATGACGTCATTTCGATCGCCTATTTGTATTCTGAGCGGATATTAATGACACTGCTTTGTCCCCCTCCGGCACAGCTCAACATACAGACACTCCCACTCGGACAATAGACATGTCTGAGTGACGTCATCATCAGGGTTTACAACGGTGAATATTGCTGACATTGAATCGTCTATTTTAGTGCGCGTTCATCTCCTGTGGAGCCTCACTACTGGCTCTACTCAATACCCCCTCATATTGTAATGCCCGAGAGAAATAGGTGGTTATGATGACGTCATTATCATAACACAATGTTGTAAATTGATGACGTATTGAACCGCCTATTTTTCGCTCAGAGGGGTTAGTTTTATTATAACTTGTCTGCTGGTTGCCCCAGAGACCGCTGCCATGTTTGTTCATTACTCCCAATCCTCTCTATGGTATTCTCCCAATGCAATGGTGTTCAGCCCCCATAAGCCACCCACGTGGTTGGAATCACGTGGTATTGTCACGTGGTTTAAAGTATGTCACGTGTTATAATCTATTTCACGTTACGCACAATTTCTGTTGCTATTTATCCATCCTAAATAAAGTAGCTATGGTAGCTCTATATCTAATGGTGATGAGATGATTTAGGTGTTTATATTATCATAGTTCATTTCCTAATTTTGGGTATTTTCCTAATACCTTTTAAAGGATACCTCCCACACTCAATTCCACGCTAATAAAAGTTCACTTAAGAAACTGCTGTTGATAATAACCTGAAGTCAAGTGGGCCTGGTCGTGTTCAATCAGGGTTCAACGATTAAAAAGTTGACAGCAATGATAAACATTAAAAAATGGTAGTTTGAAAATTTTCTTGACTAAGCTGTACCATTTGCTGTTATGCGAATCTCAAACTACAATCAATTCTCCAATCCACATTTAGCTACAAATGTGACATTTCCGATACACGCTAAAATAATACCGACACATTGCAATGTAGTGTAGTTGTTTTATAATTGCTAACAGTCAAGCAAACTTAATGTAAATAAACATGCAAGGTTGACTAGCTGGTAATTTAAAACAATCATAGAAAGCAAGCAACGGAATCAGTTCTTCATCTCTTTCTCTTTGGAGAAACTTCAAAAATTTTCTTAGATTGCTTATTAATAATAAATAAGGTGAAGGAACACTGAATATATTTTTCTGAATATAGCATTATTCGCTAATTTCAAGACGAAAAGAACAACAAATAAAACCATGCTGCTGTTTAGGGTTTTTTGTGAAACGAGAAAGATCTATTTAAAATTGCAATTAGTTGCTTTTAAGTTTTTATTTCATACCATCTCACTCCGCAGACGATTCTCTGGATATCCGTGGTGGCAGGAGTGGGACCTGTTATTTACGAGGGTGCTTCTACTAACCAGAGCTGGCTCGACAGATACCTCATCTACGTTATAGGTTCGTTGATATGTTAATTCCTAATTATATTAACTGGTGTCACAATACAGTGGTGTCAGCACAAACTGGTGCCAGGGTGACATGAAAAGATTAGATTGGTGTCAATGTTAAGTGGTGGCAGATCGAAATGGTTTCGAAGTGGAGTGGTGTCAAATTGAATTGGTGTCAAAGTGACTTGGTGTCAGCACCAACTGGTGTCAGAGTAATGACTTACTGTATATATCTACTCTAACCCCCCATTTCAGTTGCGATAGTAGCGCTCTGCCTTATGGTGATCGTTGTCATAGTGATGGTGTGTAACCGTGCCAACAAGCAGCACCGGGCACAGTACGCAGCTACTAAACTCCCGCCCTACGAGGGGTATGAGTACGCGGATCTAGATGAGCAGTACGGATTAGAACCCGACACTGTCAAGGCTTACAACATCGATGGAGGTATGCATTTAAGTTCATAGTTCTGTTTTTCTTCGTTCGGCTATAATCTCAGTGTTATAACTTTACAGAACTACTTGATATTGCAATTAAACAGAAGTTCTGATGATGTCAGTGTTACGAAAGTAAAGATTAAGTTTGTTGACCTACCAAAAATCATCGTTGTGATCTCTTGGAAAATATATACCTTAGTACATGAAATTAAGTAAGCAGAAAATTAAGCACTCCAGCCGCCAAAAATGCTTATTTTGATGTAACTTAGTAATGTGCTTTCTAAATTAAATGGTCCGACATTATATGCGTTCTTAATTTATTTCAGAATCAAATCAAAACGTGCACCGCGCGGCGCGCATATTTAACCATGTCATGAGATAATCAGACAAAGAAATGTGATGCAGTCAGCAGCAGTGATACACCAGTTATCCATTAAGGATAATCAGCTTGCTTCATCACTTAATATCGTGATAGTCGAAATCTCAAAGAATTTCACTCTAGAATCTAGATCTCACTGTGAACAAATCTTTGAAGTTTCTTTTGAGCAAAAGGAATTTTCGGCATATTTTTCAAGTTCTCTTGCAGAAATCGTTGCCAATATTCCTACCAGTAGTCAGTACCATGGATATTGCAGATACTAAAGTAGATATACGCTTATTAAGTAAGCTCAAGCCCTTATACGCACGAGCAATCTCCAAGTCTTATGGTTTCTTTAAAAAACAGAAGAAGCAAGGAAGATAATAATCAATGGGTGGAAGGGAGCTGGTATTCTCAGAGCGATTCAGGAGTGTAGGAATCCATCAGTAGACTAGCTACTAGATCCGTTCTCAAACATTCAAATTTGTGATTAAGAACTTAAGAAGCCCAATGGATCATTAATATGTACTTAATAACAAAATTTTGTTACTTATTAAATGAAAATGATCTCATTCTTGCTGCCGAAATTTAACTCGAATTGATTACGTGCAGGAAATTAAGAAAGCATTAAATTATGTAGCATAAAATTAAGCACTGGGGTCACAAAAAATGTTTAATTTGGTGCTGCGTAATATTGTGCCTTCTTAATTTTCGGAGTTCTTAATTTCCTGTACTAAGGTACATAACTTTGAATATTTATCTCTTTTATATCACACAGGAGGAGAGTGTGACAGGCTGTCTGCGTTTGAAGCACTCACCAACCAACTACAGTCACTACAACATGACTACTTGGCAGAGAAGGGATACAATAACGGGTAAATACTTTTACCAATAAATAACTTACTAATAATTCCAGAGTGATCAACTATTGATGCTGTGATTGAATTATTTCACTTTTGTGAAGTCTTTAAATTAGGTGGAATGAAGCATTTATTTATCGATACATTATGTGTTTACTATTTTACTACTGAATGATGAATACTATAATATGTGAAAAAGAAGTCTTACAATATGAATGAAGTAGGCATTATGATTATGTGTTTTTATCGTGAGGTGATGAAAAGCTAGTTATTATATATCTACATTATCTATCTCATTAATCTACATACTGTATGTCATTGGAAAAGCGCTCTATATTTAAAGTTTAAACCTCTTAAGCTCCTAAACTTCTAAACAATTTAACAAAACTTTTATGAATTTATGCAGGATATGACAAGTTATAGTACAGTCAAATCTGGCAAAAAATAGCCAAAAAAGTGGACAAATTCGACTCCAAGCGATTTTGCACGGTTTCCATGGTTTTTTGCATAAAAAATCGATCTAACAACTTTCCACACCTCTCCGAGTTGTGGAAAGTGCCGAAAAATCGATTTTTAGCCGAGGCGCAGCCGACTGATATGTAAAAAATCGTATCTCGGCTCAGGAAGGTCGTAGAGACTTCATCTTGGGCGGAAAATGTGCACAATGAACATGTTCATATACAACTTGTCAATAAACATATGCTCTAAAATGTTCATAAACTGAGTTATGGGCCAAAAACCATTTTTGGGGCACCCGCATGGCCTAATTTAGGGTATTTCGGTATCTTGGCTCAGGAAGGTCGTAGAGACTTCATCTTGGGCGGAAAATGTGCGCAATGGACATGTTTATATACAAATTGTCAATGGAATATGCTCTAAAATGCCCAAAAACCTAGTTATGGGCCAAAAAACATTTTTGGCACCCGCATGCCCTAATTTAGGGTATTTCAGTATCTTGGCTCAGGAAGGTCGTAGAGACTTCATCTTGGGCGGAAAATGTGCGCAATGAACATGTTTATATACAACTTGTCAATAAACATAATATGCTCTAAAATGTTCATAAACTGAGTTATGGGCCAAAAACCATTTTTGGGGCACCCGCATGGCCTAATTTAGGGTATTTCGGTATCTTGGCTCAGGAAGGTCGTAGAGACTTCATCTTGGGCGGAAAATGTGCGCAATGGACATGTTTATATACAAATTGTCAATGGGATATGCTCTAAAATGCCCAAAAACCTAGTTATGGGCCAAAAAAACATTTTTTGGCACCCGCATGCCCTAATTTAGGGTATTTCGGTATCTTGGCTCAGGAAGGTCGTAGAGACTTCATCTTGGGCGGAAAATGTGCGCAATGAACATGTTTATATACAACTTACCAGTAAACATATGCTCTAAAATGTTCATAAACCGAGTTATGGGCCAAAAACAATTTTTGGGGCACCTGCATGGCCTAATTTAGGGTATTTCGGTATCTTGGCTCAGGAAGGTCGTAGAGACTTCATCTTGGGCGGAAAATGTGCGCAATCGACATGTTTATATACAAATTGTCAATGGGATATGCTCTAAAATGCCCAAAAACCTAGTTATGGGCCAAAAAACCATTTTTGGGGCACCTGCATGGCCTAATTTAGGGTATTTCGGTATCTTGGCTCAGGAAGGTCGTAGAGACTTCATCTTGGGCGGAAAATGTGCGAAATGAACATGTTTATATACAACTTACCGATAAACATGCTCTCAAATGTTCCTAAACCGAGTTATGGGCCAAAAACCATTTTTGGGCACCCGCATGGCCTAATTTAGGGTATTTCGGTATTTTGGCTCAGGAAGGTCGTAGAGACTTCATCTTGGGCGGAAAATGTGCGCAATGAACATGTTTATATACCTACAACTTACCGATAAACATATGCTCTGAAATGTTCATAAACCGAGTTATGGGCCAAAAACCATTTTTGGGGCACCTGCATGGCCTAATTTAGGGTATTTCGGTATCTTGGCTCAGGAAGGTCGTAGAGACTTCATCTTGGGCGGAAAATGTGCGCAATGGACATGTTTATATTCGACTTTTCAATAAACATATGCACTAAAATGTTACGGGCCAAAAACCATTTTGGGGCACCTAGGTACATGGCCTAATTTAGGGTCTTTCGGTATCTTGGCTCAGGATGCTTGTAGAGACTTCATCTTGGGCGGAAAATTTGCGCGATGGACATGTTTATAAATACAACTTGGCAATGAAATATGCTCTAAAATGCCCACAAACCGAGTTATGGGCCAAAACCCATATTTGGGGCACACACAAATCAAAACAAAATATCTGCGACTTTCCCTGAGCCAATGGCAAGACACAGAAATATCCTGAATTAAATAATGAGGATGCCCCAAAAATGGGCCCGTAACTCAGTTTGTGAGCAATCTAGAGCATATGTTTATCAACAAGTCGAACATAAACATGGCCATTGTGCACATTTTCCGCCCAAGATGAAGTCTCTACGAAAGATGAAGTCTCTACGACCTTCCTGAGCCAAAATACCGAAATACCCTAAATTAGGCCATGCGGGTGCCCAAAAATGGTTTTTGGCCCATAACTCGGTTTAGGAACATTTGAGAGCATATGTTTATTGGTAAGTTGTATATAAACATGTTCATTTCGCACATTTTCCGCCCAAGATGAAGTCTCTACGACCTTCCTGAGCCAAGATACCGAAATACCCTAAATTAGGCCATGCAGGTGCCCCAAAAATGGTTTTTGGCCCATAACTCAGTTTATGAACATTTTAGAGCATATGTTCATTGGTAAGTTGTATATAAACATGTTCATTGCGCACATTTTCCGCCCAAGATGAAGTCTCTACGACCTTCCTGAGCCAAGATACCGAAATGCCCTAAATTAGGCCATGCGGGTGCTCCAAAAATGTTCCTTTGGCTCATAACTAGGTTTTTGGGCATTTCAGAGCATATTCCATTGACAATTTGTATACAAACATGTCCATTGCGCACATTTTCAGCCCTAGATGAAGTCTCTACGACCTTCCTGAGCCAAGATACCGAAATACCCTAAATTAGGCCATGCGGGTGCCCCAAAAATGGTTTTTGGCCCATAACTCGGTTTATGAACATTTTAGAGCATATGTTTATTGACAAGTTGTATATAAACATGTTCATTGCGCACATTTTCCGCCCAAGATGAAGTCTCTACGACCTTCCTGAGCCGAGATACTTTTTTTACATATCAGTCGGCTGCCCCTCGGCTAAAAATCGATTTTTCGGCACTTTCCACAACTCGGAGAGGTGTGGAAAGTTTCTAGATCGATTTTTCATGCAAAAAACCATAGAAACCGTGCAAAATCGCTTGGAGTCGAATTTGTCCACTTTTAAATCCAATTTTGACTGTACTATTAATGAGTTTGAAAAATCTAGAAAATGAGTGTAAAATAAATATATAAACATCCCTTCAAAATAGCTACCGAACACAAAAACGATGAGGTTCAGCTTATTCATGAATTCTCCAAACTAAGCCTCGATCACTATCGACCGATTCCTAGGTCTCGATTTTTACCGAAAAAATCGAGAATCAACATTTTACCGAGGCCTCGATAAGAAAACTTACCCCAGGTCGATCATTGAGTCATTGGTCCCAATAATAACATCAATAACAACTCTTGCCTTATATGTTCATCAATTCTCCACTCAAACCCCTAATAATAACATCATCTCCCCACTATAACTCCTGATAATGACGTCATCACCTCCCACTCTAACTTCTGATAATGACGTCATCACCTCCCACTCTAACTTCTGATAATGACGTCATCACCTCTCACTCTAACCTCTGATAATGACGTCATCACCTCTCACTCTAACCCCTGATAATGACGTCATCACCTACCCCACTCTAACCCCTGATAATGACGTCATCCCTCAGTAACAACTACTACGGAGGTGGGTACCCCGATAAGAAATGTATCGTGGACAGCGACGGGTATTTCTCTTTGAGTGATCCCGCGTTTACTGACCCCGCTTTTGTGGAGCCGGTGGAGAAATGCGGCGGGGATCTACCCACCCACGATGGTAAGCGGTGTGGATAGTACTATCTGTAGAATTTCCCTGATTTTTACTGGTTTTGTCTCTACCTTTTGGGGTATAGTTTGGCAGATGAAGTAAGCGGTGTGAATGAGCTTCTTGATTAGAGTTTGGAAATTTATTGTCGTAACATTGACATGATATCTTGTAAATCTTCAATCACAGTTTAACCTTTTTTCTAGTTTTTTATAACCTTTCTCACCCTTCTCCAGTTGGAGGTAGTGGTACTCTGAACAGTCTGCTAAACAACCAGAACATCTACACCAACATGTCACACCCAGTCAAGTGTGACACCAAATACGGACTACCGTTGTCACCACCCGCCCCGGGTCACTATGACAACGCCTCCGGTCACTATGACAACGCTCCGGGTCACTATGACAACGGGGGCAGAGGGGTGCTCTCCCCTGATGAGGACGGGAGTGACGCGGATTTCGCGGGTTAGTTTCAAATTCTGCAGAAGTGCGTTTCAAATTGAACTGTGTAATGTCTGACCGGCTTATATTTCTTTCTTTGAACTTGCATCTTCCGAGCAGGATTCACAAACATCGGAAAAGCAGCCAATATATACCTGCCCCCCTCTTTTCACTAACCCAACCTGCCCCCATCTTCACTCAACCCCCATCTGCAGGTCCTACGGCAGACTTTGTGAGGAGTCTACCCCCCACCTCGGACCACGCCTTCCTCCCTGACAGAGACGTTCCTTCTCCCCCTCCCCCGCCCCCCGAACAGACATGCGCTCCGTGAGTAACCATGACAACTCCGAAGATATTAGGGTTCCCGGGGATATGCTTTGGAATTCCGAAGGACCATTAGTTCCATTGATGATTCTATAACCTGTTTTGGTTCAGAGTTTTAGTTTATACTCCGCGTATTCGAACTTAAAGGTTGAGCTATGAAAGTGAGCTATGAAATCTTAAATGAATAAATCAGATAACAGGAATTTTCCCCGCAGGATCTCGCCTCACAGGGAGACAATGACGCCCCCTCCACCGCCTGCTGACCACACCCCTTTCCCCGACCACGCCCCTTTCCCCGACCACGCCCCTTTCCCTGACCACGCCCCTTTTCCTGACCACGCCCCTTTTACCGACCCTAACGCCAGTCTCTCCTCCTTGCTTTCTTCCCACCCGCCCAGCGAGATATCCCGCCTTCCAACCACCCTAATGGCACCCAATCAGGACGAACTTTTGTTCGATGATCACCATCGGCTGCTAAGTGATGGGTCACGTGATCATGATTCACGTGATCAGCACGTGCCACGTGACGCCGCGCGCGCTCACCTCCCGAGGACTGATGCCATCTCCATTAACAGTGACCATTCGGCTGACATTTAGCAGTTAATTACCGCCGATATATAATTTAATTACAGCTGATAATTAAGTAATTATCTCGCTGATATTATGCAATGAATCTCGCTTTGTTTTGATAATATGATGTATTGGTGAAATGATGCAAGCAGCTCGAGAAAACGACTGGAAGACAGGAGAAATGTGTAAATAAAGAGATTGAAGTTGATTATTTTTAATAAACCAAAAATTAATCCAAGAATATAGCTGAAGTTCCCATGTGCCAATGTTTTGCATGGCTTTTTTTTATTCATGAAAAATCTATTGATACTCAATGCCTTCACAACAAATCTTTGATCGTTTAGAAGTTCTATATAAACATCACATGAAACTTTAAAAAGCAAAATATTCAGATAATTACCCAGGTTTATTCATTATTCCCCCTACTCCATTTAACCTGATATCACGCAAGGTTACAAGATGTGATTCACAGATATTGATCCTACGATTTTGTTTTTAAAATTTCTCCCTTCAGAAGTAGTCTCCCAATGGATTGGGAGACCCTAAATTAATTATGTATACGACAGAACGCTACCTATCTATTATTTCTACAAACACTTTATATATTTTGAGAAATAATTGATTTCAAATGCCCCAATATATCTAATTTAACATATGCCATGACTTGAATATAATAGCTAATTGTATTAGTGATTATTTGTATAATTATTTAGACTCTATAATATGCATTTATGCGATGCGAAATGCACCGTTAGTTATATTAAACAGAATTATTGTACTGTTGATGTTTACGTTCGTATATTGGAATTTGATACGTAGTGAAAATATTTTTGAATAGTTAGAAAAACCCCCCACTTCCCTTCCATATGAACGTCCACAAACGCTATTTGCTTTATTTCAGGTGACGAAGCTTTAAGATTTTAATCTCAGGTTCAAGAAGAATGTTTTTGTTTGGAGAAAAACAGCTCATTTTAAACTTTTAGATGTGATTCGTTTCATACCAAAAGTTCGAAAGGCCATAATATTCTAACATTACACGTGAAAAGTTATCTGTTTTATGTTTGAGAATTAAATTCAATATGATCATCATCACACTTTAATGTTACATATTGTTTCAGTTTATTTTTTCAGTAAAATGCTTCGAAATGTCTGTCTGAATTCGCACTTAATTCGCAATTAGGGACTAAAATTCTGCTACGCCAAATCAAGGAAAAAGCCAGTCAAAGAACTGTTCATGTGATTGTGACGACTGAAACTTACGGGTCTTATTAGGTCTATGTCGATCTGGTTATGAAGCCTCGGCATTGGTTCAACAAAGGCCATCAAAATGTTTAATTCTATAACATTGATTGGCTGAATGATGGATGACACGGCCTTAATCTTTTTGGGAAGGTGTTCGAGCATTATTTGTCACAAAATCGTCACAAATTAATAAATTATAATTTCTTGTGTAAGAAACGGAACACGCGGTAAAAATATTGTTGATAGTTATGCGCACACGTAATAGCGAATTGCGCGCTTTGTGGAAATTAATCTCGTGAAACAGACGTACGTTTACCATATCCCCCGCCGCGCATAGCGTTTTCTGCAACGGTCCTTCAAATGTCCGAATATTGTGTGCTAGGGAGTAAAGATGGGAAATATCCATCTAAAATCTATTTGATTTGAAAAATATGGTCCTGAAAATTTCAAAGTAAATTTCTCGGTAATCAACACTTTTTCCACTTCTCTGTTGTGTGCTCTTCTACATTCTAGATCGCTGATCGAAGCCAGGCTCTATGCTATTATTGAGGTGTGTGAATAGTTATTAATCCTCCCTAGCTGGCAATCTGGCATTGAGTTATTCTCTCAGTGTTTAGGTCTCACTATGACCAGGGTCCTTCAATTCATTAAAATTTCCTTTCCATAATCCATATCCTGGATGAAAAGGATAAGTGGACATCCAATAATGTTAAATTAAATTCAATGCCCAGCTGCTGATCTTTAAGAAATCTTTTAAAGTCTAACCACTCGTCTTCTGCTCAGCCATCCTGTTGACCTGAGCATGGTGGGTTTTCTCCCTTAAGTCCCTTACCCTGTATATCATTTCATCCACACCCATCTGTTTAGCCCAGAGCAGGTTTGTTGTGTCCCAGTCTCCCACTATGATGAAGCTGTTGCCGCGCAACCTTATGGATTTCTGGAATTCTATCTTAGCATATACCACTTTCCATGCTTCATTGGAAAAATATCTGTAGAAGTAGAATTTCTGAAATTGTTTGCAAAAGCAGCAAGAAGCCTGGTCAGTTGAGAAGTTTGTTCCTTACGATTTTTCTTTAACAGTACCTCAAATATAAAAATTTGATATTGATTACCTCATTACCATCCATATCTGTGTGATCTTTTCATGGTAAGATGGTACAGATTGGATGTAGGGGGTGTCACTGTCCAAATTCTCCCAAACTCAAGAAAAAGTGGATTGGGACAAATGGGACATTTGGGACAAATGGGATAGTGAAAATAGATCCTATGAGACTCAATAAAGTGAATGCAGACTGGTACAATTGGGACAATTGGGACAAATGAGAGAGAAAAATGGGACTCTCAAACTGAATTGGGACTAGAAAAAATGGGCCAATTGGGACAAAGGTGACAAATAATTGTTTTTTTGAGCAGCAGTTTTTTATTTATTTTTTGTCTCACAGCCTGTTACATAGCGGCACTTGCTGTGTTGTTGTTATATAGGCTATAGGGCTGGGTTATTTTGATTTTTATCGTTGTAAGTTTAAAAGCAGAATAACAAATTGAATACACTTTCTACTGGTCTGAAAGAAATGTTTTAGAATCAAAATCAATATCAAGATGTAGATATTCCAATATCACTAAACTGAATACCTAGATGATATGGTCGTGGTGGTGTGTGTGGCTCTGTGATCTCTTGACTCACTCAATAAACGTATACTCAATATACCTGAAAATCAACAAACTGAAATCAATATACTTCAATATACTTTGAACCAATGAATATACTTGTAATCAAAAAGTTCTTTGATATGATCAAGCTCACACTCAAATGGAGCTCACTCCGAATGGATGTTGATGTAGAATATGTAGGACGAGGATGTAGATGTAGGATGTAACGTAGATACGTAGTGTAGATAACAGAACCACAGGATAGAAACACAGGACCCAAAAACAGCAGGATAAAAAACAGGATCAAAACAGCCTGGGAAATAAGCTGTCTTAGACGCTAGAATCTAAGATACTAATCTAGCTAGACATCACTACGAAAAGTCAGAAAAGAGAATAGAAAAATATCAGATAAGAAACATGTCCCATGACACGCACTAGCCTAGGTAACTAACTCACCGTGGAAACACCCAATACCACGTAGTAGGACTAGAACTGTTTTCTCCTGTCAGGACCCAGCTTCACCCGACTCCTCAGTCAGTCCCTCGCAGCTACCTTCTGTACTGCTTCACCCGACTCCTCTGTCAGTCCCTCGCAGCTACCTTCAGTACTGCTTCACCCGACGCTGTCAGTCCTCGCAGCTACCTTGTACTGCTTCACCCGACACTTACTGCTGTCAGTACCTCACTGTGTCGTATCTACCCAGGAAGACGTAGTCCTTAGGTATGGTTGTCACACGGCTGTCATCATGGAGAGAAGGACTTGCTATGGGAGGGATTAGTTAATGAATACAGCTTATATCAAACACTTATCATATAATACAATATCACAATATAATATAAGAAATATGCTAACAGTTGTAACTGCACTATGTTTTTCCTATTATAGCTTCTTGGATAGGAAACTGGTATCACTTAACCTCTGCAAACATACACAACCAAAATATGTACTTAGTATCGTAGTATGAATATAACTTTAAATGTTAAATGACTGATTTGTTAAACTTTTTGTTTGTCCCAGTAGTCCCAAAAAAGTAAATTGGGACTGGGACAATTGGGACAGGGACACTCCCCCCCCCATTGTATCTCTACAATTGATCCTGGATTTCGAGTAGATACTTGAATGTGTGACTTATCACTTATGGTCACTGGAAAGGGCACATGAAGCCCACTTGCTTACATGTAGATGATCAAACATTTCATCTGATAAAATCTCTTTCTTGGAATGTAGCCAAATTCAGATGGGCTCAGTGTTTGATGGTACTGCTACACAACTAACCCTCCCAGACAAACTGCTCAACCTTTGGGGTTTATCCCTGGAGAAGAACCCACCACCCTTGCACACCTTGTACTGTCTATCCCCGAGTATGTATGTGTGCACCTTGGTAGGTGTGGGAATTGTGGGATGCCTGGACAAAACCCCCCGCACATGCAACTGAGGGATGGCGACCACATTAGGCGAATCAATTGTGAATCCAAAAGTCTTCGCACAATTTTCTCCTCTGTATAAATATCTACTAAACCTTTGTATAAATATCTACTAAACCTTAACCCTTACCATAACCCTTACCCAAAGTCTAGCTCATTATATAATTCATCAGAAAGTTTATGTTGGTATAATATTTATTGTTCAGTTTTTCAATTTTCCCTTTTATTTCCTAGTGTACCCTATTTTGCAAATAAAACAGTATGTTTTTGGGTGTGTTCATTGCTCATTGTCTTCATAATAGGAAAAACAAGGTTTATCTACTTGAGTTGAGACTTTGCTGAACATTTTTGTTAGACCTAAGTTGCAAGAAACAACAATGGGGGGGGGTGAAGCCCAAAAAAAACCAAGCCCTACCCTACTTTTCCGATTCTTGGGCTAGGTTTTTTTTGGTTTTTTTTGGTTTTTTTTGGGTTACATTTTAGTAATTTCTAGCACCTTTCCAAACGATTTTTAAGTTAAAATGCGATTGTTTCATGATGTCTAATATGTGTCTGTAGATCCACAGGAGCTTGGTATGTAGAATAAACGACCTATAATTGTGTAATTTACAGAATATAACTAAATATTTTCAGTCATCTAATCGTTCTGAAATTGGTCCAATTATTCCAAAGTCACGTTCATGACTGTTTTGTTGATTTGCAAAAAGACATTTTACTATTGTTGGGATGTCACTACTAAAATTCCTCTGTTATTAAGACGCTTGCAGAGATTTTTCATCAAGTATAAAGTATCATTTCCAATAGGTACCTTTACTCTTTCCTATAGTTTTTCAACTGCATTCTTAGGCATTCTTGTCATAAGGACTTCCAATAGTATTTATTCAAGTAAAAGCTGCCATTTATATATTAGAGCTGATCCCAGGGCCCTGTGTGAACCCCAAGTGACACGTTGCGGTTCTCTCAGGGGTCTCCTGTCCCTACTGACCCCTAGTTGAATTCTAGTGCACCTTTCAAGGCTGATCCCTTGGTCAGTGGTAACTGGTCACCCTCGACTGATCCCACTATGTTAACACTTAACACTATTTATGACTGTGTTTCAATAAATTCTTACAACTTAAACTGGATTCTGACCTCTTGTAAACATTGACTGACCCTACCTGGCACCTCAGTCCTCACACATATCACTTTAATGATGAACTTTTATAAATGTTTTGATGTTGATATTTGAATAGCTTCAATTAAGGTTAAATAATTCATATAACACTCATTAAAACACCCATTTATAAAGCACACACTGAAAGGCCTAATAGATTAACAAGATCATTTATGGCTTTTTTGACCCCTTTCTTGGCCAAGAAATAAAATGAATAGCCAATAGTCCTATGCTGAGAGGGGTTCTGGGGGTTAGTAAGGTGAGAATGGATTCCAAGAGAAACGTTTATGAAGGCATTCACTAATGTCTAATGTATAACACCATCCCTAACCTAACTAAGTAACTATGGCCCCAGTTGTTAGTCTTCAAAGCATTTTTGGGACCCTAATCCTAATACTAAATCTAAACCTGAAAATCTCCCTAACTCCTTACTCTGGAGTCTGGAGGTACTTTTTCCAGGTCAGTCCCATATGAGCTTTGCCAAAAGGGTCATACTACTGTTGTAGGACCTACCTGTTTATCAAACTGTTTGAACATGGTCAGTATAATAAAGTTAAAAGCTCATCTATACAATGTACGCACTATGCACGACTATAAAACTTGATTGAAGAAATAATAGAAAGGTCATTGGTCAGGTAGGGAGAGGCCAGCCAATGATTAATAAAAGTCAATACTACATGTCAAATCAGTCACACATAGTGTCGTTAAATAATTATCAGTCTAGAGTGAGTCACTGATCCAGGGATCATTCACCAGGCGACAGGTCAGCCAAGGGTCACACGAGAGTCAACCGACAACCAGAGGTCATTTAAGTAGCAAGCCATTGTTAAGAGCTACCTGGGAGTCAGCAAGGGTCATCAGGGCCAGGAGGTATACGACATATATCAGGGGAATACTTTTTTTCTTATCTTTCTATACCCCGATTGAATTCATAGAAGTTGGATTATTGATCCTGCAATTTCATATGTAACATATTTCGTCTTGTGAGGGGTGATGCTTAGGCCTAAGTGAGCTTCCTGTCAATTGTATTTTACGTACTTACTTAGGCTGCCTAGTAAGTTTGGCTGATTCTCAGCTTTATCGCTCTAATGAGTCCTGGACCTTGCATTTGCATTCCTCCCTGCTGAACCAAGGCCAATCATATCTTTATCTCAACTGACTAGCTGACTGAGTGCCCCTAACCCCTGGGTATACTTTACAGTCCCTTTCCTGACCCTTTTCAGCATATTACAACTAGAGGCATATACATTGCAACATTATTTCTTTATTACCAGAAGGTGTAGGGCTAACCCTGTATGGAGCCCTGCGGTTTCAGTTCCTTGTTTAATGAGCCATGCAGCTAGGACATCCACCGCATTGAGCCAGGCAAGACATATAGGTTCTCTCCACTCTTCCATGGACATAAGTTGCATATATACCGCCAGCACACAGGAAATATTTCCTTGTGCTTTGGAAGGTAGGTGAGTCAAGGGTGAAACTGCACTTGGTTGATCCCTGGTAAACCCTTACCTCCTTACCTACCCCAAAGGAAATTTGGCTGACCCTTTTCTGATACCTATTTGATAATGAGTGACCTTCTCGCCTCTTCTGACTGCAATAGTGGTCCCTTTATGACCATTGGCTGACTTCGTGCTGAACCTTGGCTGAATGAGTGATGTCTTGATTGCTCTCACCCGACTTCTTCCCTGCCTCAAGCCTTTTGATCCCATGGTAGCATGGGGACCCATTGCCTGGCTCCTGGATCCTGCTGACATTTACCTGATATTGGGCAATCATAGGTGACTTACTCCCTGGCGACCCTTGGTTATCCTTTAATAACATGGTGACTCTTCCAGTGCAAAACACCCTGTTAATCTCAGACGACACTAGTCCGAACTTTATCAGCCAGGAGCGAACCAGTGAGCCCTGAGAAACCCCTGGTTCACTAGCTCTTGGCAGTTTGTAGGTCCCCTATGTCCTTATTTCAGCCCTGAGTGGCCTCCTGGCCTGGTGATTCAAGTCTGACCCCTTATGAACCCCCTGCTGATCCATGCTGGCTGACCCTCGGCAACTCTGGTGCAGTGGTTCACTGATAGTTCACCAAAAAAGGTCTTGACGTACTGATTTTGTCATATAAAACACCATAAATCACCCAAAACATCTCTAAAAACTGCCGAATATTGTTCCAAACCATAGCAATATCAATAACAACACATTAATAGCATCAACAATCCATATTGGCATGAAAAAGTCAAAATTTTGAAAAAACCTAACCCAAAAATACCAAAAAAACCAAAAAACCAAAAAAACCAAAAAAATTCAAAAAACCAAAAAAACCAAGGCCTACCCTACTTTTCCGATTCTTGGGCTAGGTTTTTTTTGGTTTTTGGTTTTTTGGTTTTTTTTGGTTTTTTTTGGGCTTCATCCCCCCCAACAATCCATGTTTTTCTGTCTAATTTGCTTTAGCACTGCTCTTCTGAATGTGAGTTCACACTGACATCAGTCTTCTCTACTGTTACTTGTGGTCTGTACATAAGTTTTATTCTGAAAACATTTGGTTTGTTTTTGTCAAGAATATATTCCTTATTTATCTATTTTCATGTGAATTTCATTGTGCTTATTATTTCAAATAAATTGTTGATGTTTACTATACCCATGACCTGATATAAATGTTTCTTTCGATTAGTAAACTCTTTCTTTCGATTAGTATAACTCTTTCATTATCTTAGGTTTTGGCATGTACAGAAACAGATCAATCAAATTCGGTGACTGAATGCAGAGATCGTTGAAGCCACTTGATCACAACATAAAAGATGCTTGGAAAGGTGAGAGTCAAAATAAGAATTATTGAATTTTATAATGTATAATATATGTATTAATCTACATTCTGTTCAAGGGAAATAACATCAAATCTGAATGAATTATGTCAGTCGTATTATAATGTGCTGAGAAATGGATAAAGCCTGTAACATTTCATGTCCTAATGTAGAAATTAACTTGTCTTCAGCAGTGTCACCCACTGAGTTCCTTCCCAGACATATACTACCATATTTGGCTACATTGAAATCAAGTAACTGTCCTTCGAGTGACTTTTTAACCATTTCACAAATTACCTAATGCGTTTAAGTGCAGGACTCTGTGACGATATAATCTCTAGCCCAATTAACCCTGCCTCCGCTATTTGAGCTATAAAACTGTCGGACCCACGCAGTGACACTTGTGCTACCTTCTGTCACATCTTGTTAACTTATATGGCTTGATTCTTTGCTTTGTGACTATCGAATACATTATATAATGCGTAGGTTACAACCTCATATATCAAAAAGCTCTATATTTTGTAGTTAAAAAGAGAGTGAATCGAGCTTTATATATGTGCGTACATGGTATGAAATGTTACTCTGTGCTTCCGTGGCTGTTAATTGTTCATTATAGTATATATAAATAACACCATAGAAAGTCATTACCTATTTAAACTCTACCTATATACAACTCTTGTGCAGTGGTTCACTCCTGTCATCCTCTAGTGAGGCAATTTTAATCAAATTTGGTGCTGTATATTTTATATAATCGATTAAAATCTCAATTGGTCATCCGTTTTGGTAGCATTGATCTGTTTATCATTATATATATGGAAGTTCGAATTATTGAATTTTATGTTCTGTACCTCTACTTATAATAAATGTGTTTTATGTAATAGGTGTCGTTTCGTGGGAGCGAAGTTCAACGCACATATATAATTCCCATGCGAATTCATTTCTTTTGATTTGAATTTCGTGTTCGTTGGCTCTCTCGTCTGCCTGCTCAGTATAAGTTGTCACTATGTTGCTAGCTATGTCGTTTTCCAATGGTACTTGTGATTATCTTGCTAGCACATTCTGTTTTCAAATAGCTCTCCAGAGTTCAGCATTTCCACACTTTTTGAATATTATTTGAACGATTACCTGTGTACGACTACAGTAGACCATTCTATTGAATACGATTCTAACGATTATCACTATAACGAATAGCATTAAAACGACTACAATTCTCACTAACAGTCACCTCTTTGCAAGACAACATGAAAAGCATAACATTCGCCAGTCAATTCCGACGATCTCCGTCAGCCTCTACGAAGAACATTTCCTTTGCGGGTACCATGTCCTTTATCACTGCTCAGACATACCGTCTCCAAGACATCTACCTCCTGAAAAACCTGATTCAACACCATGTGGATACCGATGAGGAGTTCTGGAAGGAACCGTATAAAGAGTTTCTGAGGGAGTTAGCGGAATCCAAAGAGAAGAAACCGGATCATCTCGATCAGGATTATCGGGAACAGATATCTCCGAATTCCCTTCTTGCTGGGATCAGACACAAAAAACCGCGGATTCTGGATGAAAAAAGGTTTTCTGTCCTGCAGACTTCCGTTAGTTCGTTCGATCTGACTGCCCCGGTGAAATCACCGCGGGGGAAAGAAGAGAACAAGGATTCGGGACTGTGTGAGGAGTGTATCAAGAAGACAAGTGGTAGTTCCCTGAGAAGTGTTCTCAGTGGGATCAGCAGCAAAAGTATTGAGAAGAGGAGTGTTTTAAGTGGGATTGGCGGCAAAAGTAACGACAAGAAGAGGGCTAACAAGAGACGTTCCAAGACCAAAGATTTTCAGATTCAACTCATTGGAGCAGGTACTGTCTACTGACGTTTATAGCGTCCCACGGTCTTTGGAATCACCTCAGGAGAGAGTTCATGAGGACTGAATTTCATACATTTTTGGAATCAAGGCAGGGCAATGGGGGTAAAATCAAGAATTTTGCTGGCGTCATAAGTGCAGGATGAGATGGGGGTCCATTTCGTGATTCCGAAACGGAAACCGACTAAATTACCTAAAGAGTAAATAGCATATCTGCACCGCGATACTGTCTTGACTTCTCTGACTTAATTAGATTCGGGAATAGCCCTTACCTCTTCATGACACTTTAAATGGTTTGGATCTTTGGATATTCCCCTCCTAGGGAGGGAATGTCAAATTTATTCATTTATTTACTGTACAGCTCTTTAACTGAAGATGTTACCGCAGGAGCGAATGCAAGAGGAAGCTTGCTGCTTGAGCTCCCAATGTCAGCACTCACGTGGCAATGAAGCCTGTTGCAAGGTTACCAAGTGTTGCCATGGTAACACTGTCAAGCATTCCTCCTCAGATAACCGAATGAGGTAAGATCTTACAGTTGACAAGGGTAGCTTTATAATATTAGAAGATGATAAGCTACCAATATAATATCTCAAATACTAAAGTTTCAGCTCAATCGGCCGAAGTTTTAATTTTAGGATTCTGGATGCCTGAGAAACCTGCTCTAGCAGCGCTCATCATTCCATAGCAGGTAATTTGATCACGTGACTTTTCTCAGGGAAACAGAAGAGTGTCTCCCTGCACCCCCGCCTCGTGGTAGGAGCAGCGCTGAAACAGTGCAAGCTCTCAAGCTGAAGATAGGGGGTGTGACGGTAAGTTTATTATTATTATTCAAAAGAGCTGCAATTTGCCAATTGGGAATATTGATATTATTTTCAGAGGTGTGAATGTTTTATGGTTAAGTTGAACATACTTGGACTCAATACCTATTTCAATACAGGATATGATTCGATATATTTGGGATTGCGTGTACTCTAATGTGAGGAATTCCTCTGCCGAACTTTCATTAGCCTGTACTGAGTTATTCAGCTGGATTTAGATAGCCTTCTTCTAGATATTCTGTATCTTTCGTGTGTATATTTTCAAAGGGGATGTAATTCTGAGGGTTTGAGATATTTAAATAATTACTGTACACCATTAGACCACGCCAGCCTTTCCAAACGTTGCAAACCACAACTCCACAATTTTAAGGCAGTTTCAAGTCTTTGATTCACCGTTTTGAACCCAGAAAATTACGTCATCAACATAATATTTTATTGCTCAGTTTTGTGCAGATTTAATTATAGATATGATTTTACGGGGGGTAAACTGAGGACCTATTGCGGAGCTTTAAAGTATACAGGGTTCAATTAAACTCGCTAATTTCGTATTTCGTAACTTGGCTTCATTCCAAGGTAATATGTGTATGAGCTCCATTATATTTTGTTGCAAGTCAATGTCAAACCATGTATCCTATTGTTTGAATGAATGTATGTCTCAATTATATATCTGTTTGGACAGCCCTGAAGTCGTCCTATTGTTGGATTAATATCTGTTACGTGTCTGTTTGAATGAATGTTACTTGTCTGCTACATGTCTGTTACTTCTCTGTTTGAGTTTTATATCCGTTTGTAGAGCCCTGAAGTTGTCCGGAAGAGGATGGGCCGGAGGAGTGAAGGCAACGTAACGCGTCAGCAGATGACGTCACGTGACACGTCACGTGATACTGTTACGTCACGTGACGAAAGGATTCCACCACGACCATCCAACGCGATTATATCCCGAGACCAGGAGTCACCGAATATCAGGTTGGGATATGTTCGGGATGTGTTTTGATCTTTCTCCACCTAAGACACAGTGAAGTTGGTTCAATATGATTGTAATTTTCATGCTTTTTTTCATCGTTTATCAAATTTGAAATTAAATTATCTGTAAATTTATAATTCATATCCCAAGCGTGAGGTCGGAAGGGAGTGGGACGAGTAGTCACCAGTGTACCTCAGAAGAGAAGAACCTCTCAGAGGAGGCGACCTACTCCGCTCCTTCTAACGGTAAGCAGCAGTGAAATGTGGAGTGATGGGCTCTGCGTGATGGGCCCATGTAGGCCTGTAGGGCCCTAGGCAGGACCATGTAGGGCCCTAGGCAGGACCATGTGGGGACTGGGCAGGGCCATGTAGGGACTGCCTACTCCACTCCTTCTAACGGTAAGCAGCAGTGAAATGTGGAGAGATGGGCCTTGGGTAGGGCCCTAGGCAGGAACATGTGGGGACTGGGCAGGACCATGTGGGGACTGGGCAGGGCCATGTGGGGACTGGGCAGGGCCCCACATGGGCCCTCCCTACTCCGCTCCTTCTGACGGTAAATGGGGACATTTGCCCGGCCTTATAGACTTTTCAAAATGATTCTCGTTTCTCGACACTTGCTTAATTAAGCAATTCTGTGTCTGATTTATTCTTCACTGATTGTTTTTTCACCGAAATTTTACCAAGTCTTTAATGATTATTGAATTGTCTTCCACCCTGTTCATGGCACAATTGTTCTTTGATTTCTGTCAAGACGTAGCCGCGTATTCTTTGGTGAATATTCCTGTTGTATTGTATGCTGGGATGCTACTTAGCACGCTGCATAAATATTCAATATTATACAAATTTATGATAATAATTCATATAAATATATATGAGTAATATTTTATAAATCATCATGTGCGGACTTTTATCTCGAATCATTTCTATCTACCTTTCGATCGTCGTGAGAAGATCTCTAGGCATTTTAATCTAGGCCTTTCCATCCAGCATCTTGTATTCGTGTGGCTGCAGTTCTGGATTTGGTAAAATCTGTACCAAAATATAAATCATGAGTGGTTAACATGATTTTTCAACAAATATCGCATCTTCCTATGAATGTAATCATATATTCTGAATTATGTCAAGTTTCATATATTTTTATCTAAAAAACACTGTACAAAGTTTCAGTGATTCGATCAACCCATGTCTCTGTGTTTTTGAGTAATGAAGTAATTAATATCAAATAATATAGCTGATGAGGCATAATTGTTAAATTTCACCACTTCTTGTTTCAGGAGCAGTACACAGGCGAATCAGTGCCAAGGACTCCGCCAGGACACCAATAGGAAGGACTAGTGGGAAGCAGTTCGTGTCTCTCAGTCATATACCAACCACCTCCGACAATGGTTAGATTCGGCCTATGAAATCTTGAGATAAAATTGTTAACATCTCTTTTATCATTCAGATATCTTGTTCTTGAAAGGATGATAATTATTCCTTATTTGGTAATTTTATCACGTGACTTCTCTCAGATATCTTGTTCTTGAAAGAAGAGCTCGTGACGCGGTTGATGAAGGAAAAGGAGGAACTCTTGGAACTCAGAAAACGAAAGGAAAGCCAAAGAGAAAAACTCTTGCAATTCCGGTGAGAACAGACTGATTTATCTCCGTTTCATACTTCTTGTTTCTAGAAAGCGATTGCGATATAATCTTCTATACCACTGTACAGAAGTGCTGCAATGGTTAGTTGATATAGAAAGCGATATCTTTCTTTACAGCTATTAACAGCGTTGTCAGCAGTAACTGCTACATCATATTTTGAAGCGCATCATTATACCTTATTATAATATAGATACTTTGTTAATATAACAGCTACCTTATTTCAGCCAAGATCAATACTCCAGGGAGTGCAAAGAATTGAGTTGACGATTTGTTTGTTATTCTTAATCGATTTAAGTTTGTAACGTGAGAGGGGGTGTCGATAAACCGTAATTTATAACCGTGATGCTTATGCTGAAAAGGAAACTTTTGGCCTATGAAATTTTGTGAGCGTACGAGATTATTTTGCAGTACAAGGAATTGTATGCCGACACTGTTCATCACACGCTTGTGAACTTCCGAATTTGAGACAATCGGATCAATTTTTGTACTTATACATATAACATTGTACAAGCTGTTCGGAAAAGTGAGGTTTTTTTCGATTTTCGATCACGTTTTGACGTCAAGCCATTTGGAATGTGAGTCACATCTTTTCGAAGCGAAGTAATAGGCATAATTACAGTGTCTGTCTTTCACTGTTTGATTGATAATCATAGTCTACCAATAGGTCATTAGTGGTACTATAATCGCGCTTTATTAAGTCTTTTGAAACGTGTATTACCTCTCAAAATCATTTGTAACCAGAGCCAGACATGGACTTAATATACATTAGCTGTGTTTTCAGGAAAATGTACAGGTAATTTTTCGATTTTGCCAGATCGCCTGCACCACATTTACCCTATCATCACGCGTCTCTAAATCTCGTATAATTGTCGATTTCGATACCATGGAACACAAATTTACATGAGGGAACAGGCTTTTCGGTGTCGTAGACGGAAGGCGCGAAAACTCTCACGTTGATCTATTCGCGCAAAGCTGCGAAAATTTTACGCGCGCGCGTCGTTTTTTCAATTTCATGTCATGAAAATCATTCGGCGCGCTACACGAATACACGATTTAAACTACAGTGTTTTTTGGCACCGTACCCAAATTCGATGTTTTGTACATCTTTGACCCGGTTGTGTATTTCAGTTGGACGTAACCCCGACTCCGATCCCTCACATACCAGACCGGCACGTTGTTCTGGAAACCCCTCAGAAATACGAAGACATTTCGTCCCCCGACTCTTCCTTAAATTCAGTTCCTTCCTTCTCTTCTCCCAGATCCAATCTCCTTGACAACACCAGACCTAATCTCCTTGACAACCTCAAGAGCGACGCTGCTATCGCATTCCAACGCAGAATCTCCGAAACGCCCGTTTCCTCCGGTGCCCTGTGCCGAGATCTAAAGCATCGAGCTGAAGATGAAGGAGACACGCCCACTGATTCCATGGCCACGCCCACCTCACGAACTGCTGTATCCCGAGCTGTTCCGGACCACCGGACTCCGACCCGACACAAAACCTCGGATGTTTCTATGACTCCAAGTTTCGGGAGTTTTGACGCTTCTCCCGCCCACCAGCGTGCAGCCTCCACCCCCTACAAGCAACCCCTGAACCACGTCATGTCCAGTCAGCCGGACCTTAGGAACATGTCGCCAACTCCCGTCCTCAAGCCTTCCGGGTCCTCCTTCGCGTTTTCCACTGAGTTAGGTAACTTGAGGGAGAGCAGGGAGCCACTGAGAGCTTCCCAGTCACTGCCTGGCGCTGCAGGCAGAGAGTCACAGTTGCCTAGCGCTGTAGGGAGCCCGGCAGAGGATCCCTAAAGACACTCCCTCTAACGGCACTTCTTCTGAGGCAGCTCCATCACTCTCACTCCCGAACTAAACTCTCCGTTTAACGAGAGAGCTGTTGACTGCCCTGTCCTTCCCAAAGCTGCCCTTAGCAGCGGTTACCCTAGCAACGGTAGCCAAGGAAACACCCGCAAGCAACTCTCTCCCCACGGGTTTGATGTTGTGAGGTCTCTGGGGCGTGACGCGTCACCTCGTGATATGGATGGAGGGGAGGGGGTCAACCCGGCACTTCTACAGCCTTTCAGAAGGAGGAGCAGGAAGAGTAGAGAGGGAAAGGAGAGAGATACGAAGTGTAACACGCAGTAATCAAGATGTCTAGCTGCAAATCTGTGAAAAGCAGTTATAGGTACACGATCATTTTCTTTTCTGTTATACTCAGAAGAGATTTTATGCCCATATTTCAACCCAAACCTACAATGCTCCCCTTTTGCCGCGTGTAAATCAATCTCCCACAAGAAACAAGGATTGTTTGAGTCCGATAAATCAGTATCTCTTGAACTCACAGTTTTCATCAGGCATGGACCAATCATCAAGCAACTGCCATCGCCCACGCTGATTGGTTGACGTCATGATGTCTTGAGATCCTAAGATCGGCCTGCCCTATGAAACAATATATTTAACATTTTAATCGTCAGCTGACTAAGCATAATGCTGTAATCTGTATATCATGTCAGATATGTATTAAATGCTGTAAAATAACTGACAAATTTAATGCTGACTTCAACGTAAGCAGATATAGATTAGATAACAATTCCGTTAGCTACGAATATGGTGATATTAGAATTTTAATCTTTTACAACGAAGCTTTCTTGTTGATTATGTAGACATAACTTTGATAAATATGGGCTATTTAAGCCTCTCAAGTAGACAATCTAGCTAAAATCTTTTAGATAGATGTATTTATAGATTATCAAATTTGACTTTTGACTTTTGAGTCTATAGAATAATATTATATTGAAATATTTAAGATTTAATTTCTAAATATATATGACAATTATACAATTTTGGCGAATTTTGCCATAAATTGTTCAGTTAAGCCTCCTCATTTCAGTTATTTTGAAAACGGCGTTTTAGTTTATTTTATTTATGAACAAAATATCGTTAACTTTAAATTCATTCAAAACTCCCGGTTGTAATATTTATTTAATCAAAGTTGTATTAAATTATAAATTTATCTTTCGAAAATTAGAGTTAGACAACGCTTGAGTGTTCTTATTGTCTGTTTTTAATTGTTAAACCTATATATTCGGAATTTTCTGAACTGTATCTATATTATGATTATATATTTTATTTGTAAGCTCAATGATATGCATTGTATAAATTGTATTACGACCCCTACGTTGTTTTATCTTTTTATCAAACTGAAGTTTCATTTTATGCCCAATGCCCTTATATTACACCTTAATAGAATTTAAAAGGACTTAGGATTGATAATTGTTATAAATTCTTGAACTTTGGACTGAAATATTTCATAGAAATATAATCTTGAGTTTTAACAAGTAAGAGGCTTTTAGACTGTGAATTGGTAACTTTAACTTCTGTTCACTAAATGGCTCGCACCTTCAATCGCTAATCTTACCCACCATCAGTAGCGACAAATGGTTCAGAACTAGGGGAGTATGGATCAGGAAATGGAAGGTACTTCTCTGTTCATTTCAAGACTTGAAGCGTCCGCAAAAACGAGAGGGAAAACGAAGCTGTTTCTCGTTTCAAATAGGTAAGACATGCTTTCTTATTTGTGATTATTTAATTATCCAAAATTTGAATATTTGATTTAATTTTATGTCGCACCCCCTCCCCCCAAGACTCTGCAATTTATCTGCTGTCCATTTTATTTTACTGACTTGATCAGAAGGAATCGCAAGAGACCTTCATCAGTTTAATAATATTACTTTCAGATTTTCGGATAAATTAATAAATTCGATCAATCTTCAATCTGTGTCGCTCCAACCTATGAATCCATTGAAATCTGTCAAAGTTATACTCCTTAATCAATTCCCAGATTCGATTCAATCAGAATCATATTATATTTGAATTGTGCCCATGCGCTACCATAAAATAGTCGATGTTGTCATATGTTTTCAAACCCTCCAATAATTTTAGCCTCCAAAAATTGGCCTTTCATTTTCATAAATTAACCTCATTGAATTTAGAACAATACCAATAAATGTTCAATGGTCATCTTTCATATTCCATCTGTAGTACACACATATTCTATGTTCCACTGTATATTTATATGGGAATGGTGTCGCGAGTTCGTGAGGTACCGAAAGACTATAGATTTCATTTCTTGTTTGTTCTAACCCGTTACTCGATTAATCCTGCATCGGAATTTGAATCGTAGATGGATTGATATGAAGTTCGAAATCTTTCCTGTATGTGTGAAGATCGCTCGATTTCAGACGGGAAGTCACCACTGGGGCCAAACAGTAAACGATGGGGCCCAAACTGCAGTGTGATATTTTGATAACACTCTAGCCACTCTTTGATCAGTTATATAAAACCATAAATGAATCCTCACATGCAGTTTCCGAGCACTGGGTGCGTCCTCTCACTACCGCGCAGGGTTTGCGTGAAGGCAACTCCTTTCAAATTTTCTAACTACCACCATTGTCCAGTGTCAATGAAGTGCTGCATTTGAAGCTAATCATGCCTTATATGGCAGTTTTAACTGTGGTAGTTGAATGTTAATTTTCAGCACAATATGTGAACGGAATGAAATCTTTTGGTATCCATCCTTTTCAACATATTATTGTTCTGCTACTGCCGTGTGTATTTGCGTGCTGTAAACCTTGCGCGCGATAAATATAAATTGTTTTTTTGCGATAAATAAATCGGTTTTCGTGTCGCTAAACGACAGTTTTAAACTGAACCATTGACGCCATTTCAACTGTCTACCTTATTCACATATTATAATGTGTGACGTATATTTTCTCCATTATAGCGATACAGCATTCTGTGAGCAGTTGTGCGCTATTTTATATGTCTGTGATTGCTTTTACTTGATCACCATGTGTGAACGGTGGCTTGCCGAACTCTTACGTGCGAGGCTTTTCCGTACACAGCTTTGCCGTGCGCGGCTCACCGGCTGTCAATAGCAGGCAGTTAGCCGCACACGAAAAACTCGCTCTTGCAAAAACCAGCGCACCTAAGAGTTTGACACGTCCCTGGTAGATATAATGGTGAAATCGCACACCGGTTTTCTCCCCGTAACATAATTTTCTGCTTAATAACCAATGGATTCGGATGTGGTGATTGACTGTAAGATCGAGACTTGAGCCGCAGATATATTCTGTACAGGAACAACAGTCTAATGTCTATCTAGATTGATAATGGCCCATGAATATGATACGTCAGGTAATTTCCCTTTAATGTGCTATTCGGCCCCCATTGAATGGTTTGTAACAGTCGGCCCCGTTTAGCGTTTCCATGGTAGAAAATACACGAAGATTATTGCGTGTAATACTGGACTCAAATATCAATGCTCTTCTAGACTGGTGTATGTTCCTGATTTAACATGTCCAATCATGACCTCACTACCCACGAAGCTCCTGATACTTTTCGTTCTGTATCATCAATAATTCTCCATTCTAATCTCTGATAATGATGTCATCAATTCATCATTCTTATCCTTGATAATGACGTCATCAATTCATTATTTTAATCTCAGATAATGACGTCATCAATTCCCCATTCTAATCCCTGATAATGATGTCACCCTTAGCCAGCCTCAATCATTGCTGCGATCGTGACTTTCATCTTAAATAACTGTTCTCGGTTCGTTGGTACTTTGAATTGTATTTCTGATTTGATAGATATTGCTCTTTGTACGTGAGTTGGTAGTTGTACCATGTATTAATTCTATTTAAGTATGTATCAGATCCATAATTAAATGTTTTAAATAAGAATTCATGATTCAGATGAAGCCTCTGCAGATTCTGTTACAACCATTTTTTGAGAAAAAAGGTTTAATATCATGTGGTGAAGTATCGTGAGGTAAAATATTTCAAATGTCCTCACCTAGCGTTTCACTTCTTTAATATGTGTGCAGACCGCTCGATTACAGGAAAGCTCGAAAAGTATTTGGTGTTTTCAGCACATCAGAAGACAGATATGGCTCTCAGAGCTTCATTATTCATATCATTGTGTATTACTTACTGAAAGGAAATGTAAGATTTACTGACGCATAAATCATTTAGCACAGATCCTGTGTTGGAAAATGTGTTTTTAAATAATTTCCTCTCGGAAAATTTTTTTCTCTTTCAGCTTTTTTCGCCATGTTTTCTTCTATATACCCACTATTTGATGAAATTTTATAATATTCTGCTTCGGTCAGTGCTCATCTCAGAAGTATGTCCAACAGGTGCCGAAACGTTTATTTTTTGCGTGAATATCACAAACACTTCGAAAAGTGACGATATGATCAGGGCTTATCATAAAGAATTGATGACATCTTTCTGGCTATATTTTTAGTGCCAAGGGTAGCTAAATGGACTTCTTTTTCCGCTAGTCAGGTATATCTGCACTTATGCCGAATGCCGCATGTATAAAATATCATATATTTTGAATTATCACCGCAGCAGATGTTTTTTCCTCTTAATATTATATATCCAGCTTTACTCAGTCGTTTTTGCTAGGGAAGTTCTCCAAAAATTATTATAGTACTTTTCATATGATATTCGTATTGTTTTGTGCTTTTTTCTGAATCTTAATTGAAGCGATAAATTATGCAATTTAAATTCTAAATTTTATAATTTATCGTTTTTTATGTTCGAGAAGACAGATGAAGAGTATTTTTAGTTTTTCATACGATGAAAGCTAACCGTTGACATATAAGAATCATGCCTCCTGATTGGCTATCAATCAACGAATCATGCCCGATCATTGGCTAACAATCAATGCTGTCTGCACCGCGAATAAGAGTTCCTCGTCTTCTTCAAATATTTTTGGTTTAGTTCGATTTTCCCGTCTCTAAGAAAAACCTGGGTAAAAAACCAAGGGGTACGCTATTCATTCATTGTATTGTTTGTGGAAAAACAGTTTTTATTGCACTAAGTTAAATTTACCTCCTCAAATCTTCTTTTTGTTTTACATTCTTAGGTAAAGAAAACCATACTTTTGATCATGCTTGTCATCCTTATGTACATTTATCAATACTGTGCGTCACACCTCAAAGTTTATTATGAAATAATGTCCCTAATGGATGCTGCTTTTTGATGCGTTTGCTAGCAAAGCGCAAGTCCTTACAGCCATATTCTTGCTAACTCACGGCTACAATTTTGTCTTTCTACATCAACGTTCCATTATTTTGCTGCTATTTTTACCTATTTCTTGCTATTGTTCACTTCTGCAATTGTTAATAAATTTGCCTTCGAGCTTTGTGAACCTTTTGTTACCACGCAAGGCATAGCCATATTCAATGAAGTGAAAAGC
Organism: Beroe forskalii; assembly: GCA_011033025.1. NCBI lineage: Eukaryota > Metazoa > Ctenophora > Nuda > Beroida > Beroidae > Beroe > Beroe forskalii. Next base: position 244,075 of record WFMF01000031.1, on the reverse strand, counting down.
GTGATTTGGAACCCATATAAAACCCGTATATTATTATTTTCAATTGTTAGAATAAACCGTTGTTGTTATAAACTAGAGTGTGTATTGTTTAAAGGGGTCTTTTACAGTGTTTTTAAAGTGTGTAGAGGCGTTTTTCCTATCGTTTTTCCTATAGTTTTAGCTTGAAACTTAGTAAGTGTGATGATTTATAGAATCTTGTGATTGCAATTTATTGTGCTCATTCTAACGAAAAATTGGAAAATCAACTCTTTTTTGTCAAATTGTTCATGTATACGTTTGTTAACGTTTTATGGAAGTTGATGTTTAAATATCATGATACAAGTTTATCTACTTCTAGTGAGTATAACCTTAGCTAATCTAACGGCGCGTAGTTATACTGTTGCATTTATTGCAAAAGGCTGGTGCGTAAGAGATCCAAATATTTTCGTATCTATATCACATGAAATTTCAATATGGCGCTATCATCTATAGGGTCTATAACGTGAAATATCAACATGGGTTGACGCATAACACATTAACATCAGTCAAACAGTTATTATTTGACAAACCCTGTCAAACTTTTCAGAGGGCCCTGCACACCTCGGACTTCGACTTGATTGAAGATGGAAACAATTATTTCAATTTGACGAAAACTTTCATGTTTGCCTTCTCAATAAACATTGAACAACTCTTGGACAATGGACGCTCTGCCTTATTGATATTCATTCCACTGTAATCGTTACTAGTTGCATAGATACTGCGGCGCACTTTGATATTTTTTGACTCATTCTGCGCCGCGCACGAACATACATCAACAATACATGATCTCCGCAAGCGTTCAATTGCGCGCGTTGTGCGCGCGCAAATGTATGAGTTGCTAGGAGACTCGTCTGTATGACGTTTTTACGCCACTTTTATGACGCTTTTACGCCACTTTTATGACGTTTTTACACCACTTTTATGACGTTTTTACACCACAATCATTTTCCGGGCAATTTTCAGAAATTACAGTAGTTGTATTGCAAACCTGGACCTGCTTTACACATATCCTATTTATCACCTTCCCAAACCACGATCTCTGCTAACCCTCTTCAATGCCTTTTTGTAAAACAAAAAAGCGTTGGGGAGGGAAAAAATTGGAAAATCTACTTTTTTGGTGACAAAAATAATCATGCTCTACGTTTGTTTCTACTTTTTATGGGACGCCTATTACTTAAGTGCTTTTCAGTTTATCTGTTCAATTATCAACCGTCCTCCTTACCATTTGATAGATGTGTCCTCTACGCACAAAGAAATGAATAATGAGCACGTATCATTAAAGGTGTAAAAAGCAATAATAAAATCGTTCTTTCTCCTGATTGGTTGATAAGAGTCACGTGTCATTGTTTCCGTACTTGTGATTGGTTTATATCAAATATAGTTCCTCGGTGATATATATGTGCTCACTCCTGTAATTGGCAGGCAGCACTCAGTTGACAACATATCGATTGACGGCATCATATGTCATAAAGTTAAATAGTGAGTTGATGACGATATAAACTGACTACTTTTAGCAGCATTGAATGCTATATGCAAGCTGTTTTTGAAATGATTCATACAAGACGCAAAAAGTGCACTCAAGCCTGTCGTCTATTATATTCTACTTACAAGCTGCAAAATATGTCCATTCCATATTAGCGAAGTCGAGGCGGTGGCAATGGGGACCAAGGGAATCGAGAAAGCTCCATAGTATTGTACCATTCCCGTGCAGATTACAACCGTGCAATTATTTCAAGAGTATAACTGGTCGGGATACTGTTCCACTAAAATTGCACTCGGCTGACTCCTCGAGCCAATTATTACTCTAATCAACACTCGGCTTCGCCTCGGATGATTGGTAAATTAATTAAAACCCGGCTTCGCCTCGTGCAATTAATTCAACAGTATCACTATGGGCCGTTAGATGAGCGTATATTATCTATCATATAGCGTATATTATCTATCATATAGGAGAGTCGTATTATTCAAGGGGAAGTTACCAAGAGCTTACCAATATAACGATATTGCCATCAAAAGCAGTAATAAACGGCTTAGTTTTGATAAAGAGAAATCAAAGATTATCCAAACTACCGTCTTGCTTCGGCAATGTCTCATCAGACTATTCCATCAACATTTAACGAAAACATCGTCTTTCTGCCTTATATATGATTCTATACTTGCGATTACAAGTCGCCAATGCACAATCTAAAGTTTGTGAATCTCAATCAATAGCTCTTTACTTGCTATACATGTGGTGTTGCGTGCCCGCGGAAAAATAGTGGTTTGTTTTTAACGTGATTAAGTCCAGATTTGAAACTGCGAAAAGGAAGTCATCATATCGAGCCTATATTTCTCGATTTTCTCGTCACATATCGTACCCATGTTTGATAATCATAATATTTGGGAGCGAATTTGATGGTAGGATTATCATATACCAACGTGTTATTTAGCTTGCCCGTATATATAGGTCCTTTTGCTTTTGAGCAATCAGCGTTCGAGTAATGAGCACCAATATGGGATCATCCAGCATCAATGGAAACTACTGTCTGTGAAAACATATCGGTGGCATAGTGTCTTATGCCTCTCTGAACCAGGATAATTACTCTCAACAGTCCTTATATATTATGCTACAGAACACCTTTCTTGCCAGGCTTTGAAGACACCAGGGAAATATTTCGTTGCGTTTCAAAAAGGTAAAATAGTATAATATTGGTGATATGTCTTATGCCCAGACGTCTGCAAACTCTGATGTTACCAATTTATTTTAGCTTCATCCCTAGTCTAGTCGTGCCTTTTTTCGAGTTCATTCTCACTTTAAGTTCTAAACTAGAATATATTATCTACTAGGTTTCTGGGTTTCATTTCTTTCACACGAAATTTCTGATCGTTGATATAAGAAAGCAGGAACCACCAGCTGTTACCCGCCTGAATTGGCTCCGAAACTACTTTTTAGGAACTGGAAACTACCTGGGAGGGGTATGAAAGTACATTAATGACGTGTTTTCATCCAGTCCAATGTTCAGTAATATATATCCATGTTTTTAATTAATCAATGCTCTGTGCAGACTCGCAATAATATAACAGTCGTGCAGCTGTATGAAAACTCTGTTAATGCTCCGTCTTTCGCATCATTGCTAACAGTGGAAGGCTAGATTTTATTCGTCGACGGTATAAATATGATATTAGTAAAGCAGATTTGCAGTCAATAAATTGGTGGGTACGTCGCAAATTCATCAATCGAACGCTTTTGATTTATCGAATACTCACCAGTGCATTCTACCATTCTTTTTCAGTATTAGTATTACCCATCTTAACGTATAACGTATGATATGATGCCGCCATATTATATTGAAATTTGATGGGGAGCAAAATATGGACATTTCTCGTAAGGTAACCACCAGTCCCTACCTCGTACACGTTTCAAATTTTAATTTTTTAATCATTGATCAATGATGGCTCGTAACCGAACACCTTGTTAAGTACGGACGATAAGACGACAACTTCTTACAGAGAGAATTCTCAAATCTTTTCATTTAACAAAGATTAATTATTTTCTGGGTCCTGTTATTTCTTTATCATTATTTTCTTTGTCACCACGCCTTTCTTTTTTCAAACGTTCATATGTGGGCTATAAATGTGAATTCTTTAGTCACTTCGTATAGGAACTTAAGACTAAAGCTATTGTTCATAATATTTCAAGTTTGTCAAAAAATGTAAGTATCGAAACGTGTATACTGTAGATCACTCTTACAACTTTTAATAGGACCAGATGGTCGCCCTTAGAAAGTTATTCCATCAATTATTATGACACTTCACAACTGCCTCTACACAATGTACAGTTGTCTACAATCTTCGCATAAACATTTATAGATGTGCAGGGAGGAACGTCATATATTACCCAATTTTGTCAATAAATTTGATAAAAGGTCTTACAGCTTTTTAAGACCAGATGCGCGCCATTTTATTTTCATTGAATTTCTGTTGAAAGTACAGTATTTTTACGCGTTTTAATTGATCGATCCATAAAACATAAATGGCTTATAACGAAATACAGAAAACAATTAATAACATTGAATCGCCTACTTTTTATTAACAACCTCGACTGTACTATATTATTCGAATTTATAATGTACACATTATGTTATGTTCATTGCAGCAGTTGGTACACTTTTTGCAAAATTTGTTCTTATAAATTTGTTTACTTACTTACTTACTTCAAACTGCAGTTTTTTGACTGAAGTTTTGTGTGCGCGGCGTAAGATTGCGTAAATAACATCTTTTTACGCCCTCTTACTTACGCCGCGCACATAAAACTGCAGTTCAACAGCCTCAGTTAGCTTGAAAACTACGTGTAAGTGGCAGTTGAAAGTGACGTTATTATCAGTGCTGAAAATGGTGAATGAATTACGTTAACTAAACCGCCTATTTTTCATGCGAGATGTATAGTATGTTACATTATAATATGTATTGGAACGGTGTGAGTCCCGAAATCATTAGGCCCACTGCAGCTGGTCTATAGTACATTGTTATTAAGTATATAAGTTATAATTGTATAAATGTGGTTTTCGCAGAATTTCCAATATTTTGCTCTTCGGTTTGGTAAATATTAGCTCCATTTTTCTCTGTTTCGTATTAGCACTAGCGCAGGGTAGGAATATAAAATCTATGAATCCTACTCGAGCAATCCTATTTTAGCCCAACGTTATATATAGTGTTTGATTCAATTTGTTATATTTATTTTGTTTTTAGTAACTCGTTGTAGCATTTTATTTGATTAGGACTTTATGTCGAGTCACGTTAGGATAGTTCTTAGTATGGTTATATAATGCCACTATGAAATGGACTGCTGGCATTATTATATGGATTAATATGTCGTTGAATAGCCCATTTCTCGATCGTGAACTTTGAATTCAATGATTTCTTTAGGTGAAATTAGTATATCATGTTTCACTAGTATCTTGCCATGTTCTAGTCAGTCTGTTCACCAATCATTTTCTATAGGTAGTTGTCGCTGTTTTCCTCTAGCAAATCTTGATTCACTGCTTTTAAAATAAGGCTGTTATAGTCCAAACTTCAAAGAATGTAAATTTAACATTTCAGTTATATCAAGTATTCAACGCCCTAATATAATATAATTAAAGTAAATACTTCTATAGAATTTTAAACCCAACTCACGTTTTAATTTAACAAGACACCGGCATATTTTGCTCCTCCAACTTCTACCTTTAACTCCTCCTACTTCTACCTTTAACTCTTCCTACTTCAACCGCAGCAGTTGTAGAGCCAGGCCCGCCGTCGCTACCAGTGACAATACTTTAGCAAATACTCGAACCCTAGAGCTGCGGGATGATGTCGGATATATGATAAGTGTTCTTTGCTTCGGACCAAATATAGTAAAATGTGCTGCGACCTAACGTCGCGCGCGAAAATAGGCGGTTTTTACGCGATAAACTGGGCGTCTTAACCCGCGATAATGGCATCATTTTCAAGCGCATACTTTTGATATGCGTAGCGTACTAAACTTCTATATATGGAATAATTATGTCATGATATGTATGTCATCATCTGAGTGCTGACAGTCCTTAGGAGGGTTTTTATCAGCGGTACCAGGGAAGAAGTGAGAAACTTTGTGCGATTGAAGAGGATGGAGGGGTCATAATCATGTCGCGTTTTATCGTCTTCATATATCAATTGTTGTATCCAAAATTTGTTTCGCTCCGTCTAATTTTTGTTCTTCATTTTATTGTTATGTAGGTTGAAAATACTGAGAAGGGCTTGTGATTCAATCTTTACTACTTATAAGGAACAAAATCAAACATGTTGATTGCGGAATGGTTCCAATGCACCACTTTACATTAAAATGTTAGATCTTTTGACATCGTGTCATACATACAACCTGCATTTCGATATTCTATCTGGTAAAATAACGAATAGCGTTATTTTCACTGTAGTACAGTTGCTCTAAACTACACCGCTGTAGTAAATCACTGCCTTAACATCCCATTGAAACTTTAAATATCCGAGTATAATGGCGTAAACGAGCCCACTAAATGCTAGCTCTATTCAGGTTTGTTTTTTACCACAGGCATTTAGCGAATTTCACCCAAATTTTTATGCCGAAACTTAAGTTAGTTAATATAATTTCACATTTGTTTAACCTTCATTTAGTGAGTAATAGGCAGTTACGATTGGAGTGAGTATTATGGTTAAGAATGTTGAGTTTATGACATCCAGCCAGTGATCAGTTGAAAACATCTCTTGAATGGAACCACATTATGCTCTTAGTTACTCCGCTAAATGCTTGAATTTACCCGAAATTTCAAGCATTTAGCGGTGTAATACTCCGCTAAGTTGATCGTTCACTGCATACTCAGACTCTGTTAAGATCCTACGCTTTGCGTATTAGGAGTTTGTCTGAGGAATCCTTCTTTCGCTGTCGATTTACATTTTGTCCTACACTTCCTCTTATTTTAGAGTTAAATCTGGATATTGTGTAAAGGGTTATGTCCGGAGTGTATGCATTGATCAGTCCCATTAACAATGAGGCCGAAGGCCGAATGGATAGCACTATTTAATCGATCAAACGCCTTTAAACAGAGACACCAAACGCAAAGATCTTTAGATGGACCAAAACCTCGGTTGAGCCATGTCTAGCCTAATTCTAACTTCGGCTGACTGGAAGAACACTGAATACTGATTTTCAAAAAATGGAAGAAGAAGTGGGTTAGGATAAGGTTTAAGCAATGATGTTAAACCTTACCCTAACCTTATCCTAACCCACTTCTGAGTTCTGTTTCCACTTTTTGAAAATCGGTGTTCTTCCAGTGTTTGCCAGAAATTCCCACGCCGCGCGCGGGTCTTCTGATCAAGGATTTGGTTTTGCGCGTGACGCAAACGTATGTGAAATTGCAGGATTTCCACAGTTTTTGTCGATCATACTATCTTAGTATGTTAAGATCTTAGTATGTTGGGTTTCGGGTGTCCTTAAGCTTTCGAGGGCTTCAGTTGAATAATTCGAATTTGCTCTCCCATACTCCATGATATGTATTCATATTGTTAGTATTTTATGACGTCATTGAGTATTAAGTGCTTCTCTTTATCGACCATCCTTTATCCTTGATCAGTAGTTAAGTAGCCTTGGCCAATCGTCATACCATCTAGAAATCGGAGTAACCGTAATTTATTATTTAGGATGGCTCCTTAAATATCCTTAGGATCCGGTTGAAGTGGTCGTTTCAGCAATGATTTTTTTTCGAAATTTGAATATTTTAGTTTACTTTTCATAGTCTTTTGCTCTTTTGTAGTCAACGAAATTGTTTTGTTTTCCCCTATTACCAATTGCCTACTATTCACTTTAGACTTAGGCTCATAGAATGAGACAAATGATGAACATTGCACTATTGTTTGAAATGACGTAAAATCGTTGAATGATCCTTTATTCCAAGAAATTCTAGACAATAGTACACTACTCGATGGGGGATGCTTAGCGAACATATAGATGGCTTTATATAGACAACATAACGATAAAAGATTCAATACATGAACCAATTTCGTTGGCGTTGCTGAAATTTCACCGTGTTATAGTTTTGTAGTTATTTGGTTATCGCTGTTTATAGAAGGTGTCGTTTTGAAAATGATTTTACGGCGAGCCACAAAATTGATTTCAATTTCTTATTTGACGTTTCGTCGTTTTCTTATTTCTGTACCCAATAGACACATACTCTTTAGTATAAACAGAGTTTTTAACTCGTTGGGGGACATATATCTAGATTCTAGAACACCCTCCCAAATAAAAGATTTTGATATTTTTAAAATTTGCTAATTACAATGATAAGAGCAACTGTAATTCCTTCTATTTGATATTGAAGAGTAATGACACCTTATTCTTCACTCAGGCACTATGATGTGAAACTGCCCAAAGAGAAGATTTTCTTTTCAACTAAAACAACTCGAAGAACTGACTCAAGTGGCTCCCTTGACACCAACTCGCTGTTATTGACTCCGCCATATATTGACACCGGCAGATAAGAGCGACACCGGCGGATTCCTTGACACCAGTTGGTTCCTTGACACCATTACAAGATTTGGAGTCCTTGACAACTTATCCTGATCCCTTGATGCATCGCAGCGATAATGAGCACGTTTACTGATCTCGTCCGTGGTTCTGAAAGCCACAAGAATGACATGTGGGTAAGTTCAAACACAAGGAAATATTGAATTTCAAACACAAGGAAATGTTTCCATTGTTCGTGATTATAAGTTTGTTTTTGTGTATGTTTTTGTGTATTGTGTGTATTTGTTTGTGCAATTGCTTGTATTCAAAGTTATCGAGCACTCCTTTTTCTAGCGATCTGCACACGCACTACACAGTCACACATTTCTCGTAAAACCAGTACTAAGTCCGCACTTTAATTATTGTCATTATTATCATAATCAAGTGATTGTTAAATGCGAATTATAGTTATTGATTATAGTACTTTCTCTAAGATTGTGAGTAGTGCTCAAGCTACATGCGCTGAGATTTTGTATATTTCCATGCGTCATTCAAAATTTACTTATTAGTGCTTTCTTAATTTTTCATGGAAATACGAGATTATAATCTCTTGATTTCAGTCATACAATCGCTCATTGCGATGGCGAACGTATTAAACTTTGTGCAATAAGCATTGGCCGACTACTTAGCTACTTCACAATTAAATTTTTTGGATGCAGTGGCAGAACCACGCTCCGTGTACTGAATGTTAAAAATTAATGGGTGCTTCCTAGCTCCAGTTGGGTTGAAAGTTTTGATGACAATATACTTACTGCGCCGAGTATATTTTACCGACCGGTTACCGTGTGCAGGATCGACCAATCAGCGCACAGTGTTATGCGAATTCCGTCCGCTGATTGGCTGAAAAACATCACACTTTGTGTAAACCAATTCCCGTCAATACGTGACTAAACTGATCAATTCTTTGCATCTTGAGGAGTCGCATACGTAATCTTAATTGTATATTTGTCACACAAATGTTATGTGATCGTGCGTGAATAAGATGTCAGATATATCATTATATTATTGTCATAGCGCTGAAGGTGGTGGATTGGTAATGTTGACGCGTTGTTTCTGTGAACTTTATAAGGATGATGTTCGAACTAATCCTGCCTGTATATCGTGTGGAAAATGTAAGCAGTAGGACCTAGTTTTTCTCCTCGCTGGGTACAATTCACTTATTATCACTCCCACCGCTTTGTTCTGTCACGTGACTTCACATAGTCGCCATAGTGACGTCACGCTCCTTCATAAAACATATGAAAAGTGTCCGCGTGCGCCCGTGTCCAGGGGTATTTTTCAATCCAATCTCCGCTCACATACGTATAAAGTCTGAACTACAGGCGGTATTACGTCATCAACGCACCATTCTAAACCCTGATAATGACGTCACTCTCAACCACCTCTCATTGATCTGCTGCTATAAGATGCTGTGAAGTGGTATTGCTCGCGGTCGACCGCAGCAAAGAGATTGCTCGGGTTGAACGGGTGTTTTTAACACTTGGCATGCTTGTTTCAGGTAATTTTCATCGACATCGGTATATGATTTGTCGGGACTATCGTTGCAATACTATTGAGGTGTGCATACCATTGTACTGTTATATATCAGCTTACCCGTAGCATCCCAAAGTCATCATGACATCGACCAATCAGTGCGCGAGTTCGCAGTCAACTCGCACGCTGATTGGACAATTTCCAATGGAAATTGGAAATTCAGTAAGATCATATACGTGGGGTAAGGTAATATACCTCCTCCTGAGCGGCTTGATATATCGCATGATAACCATTGACGCAGTTCCAGATTTTTGCCTCAAGTAAGTAGGACCCCATGAATACCATTATATCCTCTCAGCATATATATACGCGGTCGCTGATGACTCCAGGACCATTAAAGCCTGATGATCGTACATTTATCCTTTTTGCACCTTACAACAATGCAAGCGACTTGTTAAAATGTGAATCTCTTGAGTTTATAATAGTTTCACTACCGTCGCGCAAGAAAATAATCGCCTTCCATTCTCAGATCAGTACTTGATAACTGTTTAGCATTATTTTCGTCTGTAACTATGTAAGTCAGATTTCTTATTGCTTATAATGAGAGTTTACTTTTTCTGTTTTCGTTGCATTGGCCGGATAAACTACACTAAATGCTTTAATGAGGCAGCCCCTTATATGTACCCTGTAACTCAAGGAGTTTACAGATCATTTCTTTAAAATGTCATCCGAAATAACGATTAGGGGTATTAGAGGTAGAATGAATCTGCCCAGAACCCCATTAGAAAGTCAACTTGAATCTTAGCACTTTACTTCTCGTCAAGGAATTCCTTGATATATTTTAAAGCAGTCTTGCACTCCGTTCATTCCGTTACATTTTATAAAGCGGCTGAACTCTCGGGATTATTAGCGTCCTTTAAAATTCCGTTTCCTGCTGAAACAGCTGTAGACTGATGCTTTTCAATGCAACTTATCTAATCCCTAATCTTTAAAAACTCTAACTTTGAATCAATCATTTATCAATAAGTCGTGGACTGAAATCTTCGGTCAGACCTTCATAGATAAGACTAGTTGGATTCAAAACATAACAGAAGATCTGGGTATTCCGTGATAATTTAAAGCTGTCATCCCTACGTCTGATGTTCATTTTACATCGTCTAAAATCGTTATAATAAAGCGAAATTTTGCGTTTTTCCAGTCTCTGTAAATCATGAGCTTCTTCATAAACCTTATGATTTCCCTTTACTCATGATATTGATAACTTGGATTGCTATATAATATCGCTATATGATATCGTCAGTTCGTGCTAATTTTCGTGGCGTTATAATCTGGGTTTTTAGTGGGTGTCAATCCCCACAATTTGGGACTAAAACCACGCGTTTGACTTTTAGTAGAGACGAAAATGACTAAGTTGCGAAAATTGAACTGCCCATAAAATTGGGGTGATATGAGCTTTTCACAAACTTTTAGCAATTCACTTAATAAGGTCATCAAATAGCACGATATTATCAAGTTTCATGAAAATCAGACCATGGGAATGGCATAAAGTGGCGTTTAAAAATCGTTTAAAGTCCTAAGCGTCTCTAGTCTCTACTATATGTTGACTATATACCACCGTCAGCCGTCTCTGAGTCCCTGTCTCGAGACCTGGTGCAGACGTCTCAAAGGCACAAAGAAAACGCGATATTTTAAATGATCCTTGCGGATTTGATGGGCTCGATCATTTTTATTTCAGTGTCCTGTATAATGATATCGTTGAACTGTTACATTCCGGTCAAACTGAGGCATTCCTGTCCATATGATAGTATGATATATCAAAAATTTATAGTAATTCTGCCGTATAAAATACATTCAACTATATATCCATTCCAGCTTTGCAACTTTAATCTTGTCGCACTATAGAAATTAAATTCATTTTGCTTGTGATCGTCTGAAACTTTTAGATACTCGGAAGTTGGAGGTTTTATCTTCTATAATTTCCTAAATTCTATTTATGTCGAATATGGTCAAATCGCAAATTTAGTATGATACTGCTGCCCATTTAATCATTTATTGTTTATTAATTTGTTTTCGCTCTTGGAAGTTTCCATGATGGGAACCATTGTCTTTTGTTAAAGTATTGTATTAGCCCTGCGTTATAGACTTTAGCTTCGAATCATAATCAAGTCTTGGACTGATATCTTCGGTCAGAAATTCCGTTCACTCCAAAGTCCAATCAGCTTATTACAGAAATGGAGAAAATTATTTTTTCTTGTGAACTGGGCCATTTTTTGAGGTGGAAACTTCATTTTTGGCGCTAAAAACTTATGGTGTTTAATTAAGAAACTCAATACAAAAGTTATAGAGATGTACTTTTGGTTACTTTTGTCGATTGTTGAATTTCTGGGAAATCCCAATCTGCAAATTACTGTCTGCAGTCCTAAGCTTTATTTCAACCGTAAGAAACGACGATGGTGCGTGATGTTCATGAAATTATACATGCACTTCCAGGCTTCACTTTGCAATAAAATTTCATTCAAGCACCGTGGGGGAGGAAAATTGAGCGCCTGCATACGGCCTACGGGAACAACGGTCATACAACAATTGTGTCAGCAGGCGCAATTCTTTTTAGTTGATATAACCACGTATTTTTAGTCAATAAACCCGCTCACATTATAGCCGCATGGTATAAACCCTTGGGCATATTATGAACAATAATAAACTCCTCGGGCTGCACCAGTGTAGCATCCTCGGGTTTACACTTTACCTGTTGCTGCATCAAATGAATGAGCGGGTGTTTGTCAATCATTAGCCCATCACACCAGTGACCAGTCTTTATCTACTATCTGGCACAAAGTTATGATGACTAGCACAATGTCTGTAATGACTACCATGGTGTCAGCTCAACAATACAACTACTGTTTAGTAGTTTGACATAAGTTGATATTATATGTTGTTTTTGAATGGGAATGTTTGCTATGTGAGTCGTATGTTTGCAACATGATCAAAACGTTTTGAGGCATCCCTTAGACCGCGGTTTAATTTTGTCGCAAAAAGTCAAAAGGTTTGAATTAGAATTTTTAGAAACTACGGTTCTAGAATTGCAAATGCGTTTTGATTGGATGCCCAGTCTAATCTCCCGTAAGGTGTGCTGTTTTATTTATAGTAGAGGGTGGGAGGTGGCTCATTTCTGACCAGTGGTTATTATGCGAACCAGTGGCTTTCTATTGATGATATCATGGATTTGACTTGTGAATTGGTCAGGTTTGCTGGCTTACGTTTGTTCCGGCGCTTAACCGTCGCCAAACCTGCATTACACCTACAGTAGACTGGCACAAGTCCTGCATTAAACCGGCGCTACACCTGCATTACACCATGGCGCCTGGACAAAGTGGCAAACCGATCTATACCCTTCGCAGCACCTGGTAACCTGGTTTCGGACAAAAGGCTCTCTATCGGTGCAACCGCAACACTTTATAACTTCATAACTTTTACCTGTCGGACACAAGAGAGCTGTAGTAGCCCAACAGAGAGTTGCTGTAGGGAAAGGACTAGAAGGGCCTCCGATGTATCTTATTACCAGTGTGTTGTGTACACAAAGTTGGAGGTATCACCTCACAAATTCGCCATTTTAAACATTGACAATGACGTCATCAATTCATCACGTTGGTGTTATTTATAGCGCCAATCCCAATCCCCTACTAATCATTAATCTGGCGTTGTCGTTGGTATGTTTGGGTCCTTGTTTTGTTCGAGCATCTCTCATAGTGCTTTGTTTGTTATCCGCTGATGTCCGATTAAACTGGTGTCAGAATGAACTAAACACATATTAAACTGGTGCCAGAATGAATGTCCGATTAAACTTTTGTGAGAGTCCATTGGTGTCAGAGTAAACTGGTGTCAGAAAGTCAGAATGAACCGGTAGGCGATGTCAGAGTAAACTAGTGCCCGATCTAACTGGTGTCAGAGTATACTGTTGACTGATATCTGTTTAAACTGGTGTCAGAGATAACTGGTATCTGATTGAACCCAAGCGCAGATTGAAGTCGAGGTTGCTTTCTTTTCAGTTTGATTCATCATTCCATCGTACACATTTTCTGATGCTGTATCTAACGATCTCGTTCATGTAACTTGGAGATACCGGTGTTACCCTCTTTGTCTCTATGTTAACGGATACATTCACATTCCATTTTGGGTGATATTTCTATCATTTTCAATCTTAAAGCCATTCCGTTTGCCCTTTTGCAGAGTTCAACGTGATTTCTCGATACCTATTTGGCTCAAAAATCGCGTCTTTTCTTTCTCCATAAAAGAAGTTTGTGAAATAGCAATAGGCCATCATTTCGATGCATATTCTGGCTCTGCAATCTGTATATTAACCTCGGTTTTGCTTCGTCTAGGGTGCACTTTTATGCATCTCAATGCTGTCCTAGTGTCCTATGGTTATGTAATATTACTTGTATTCATCATAACACTTAATCTATTTAGACGCCGAATGCCCTTTTAACTCCAACTGCAGGTTCGTTACGTTTCTAGGTTCGGTACGATTGCGCGGCTTGGCATATTCTGATTTTTAGTAAAAGTATACGAATTGAATTAAAATATTGAGATGCGCCGAGCCGCGCAATTGCATCGAACCTTGAAACGCAGGCCCAACCTGGCTAATATGAATTCCAGCACTGTTAGAACTTATAGAGGAAACCAAATGCGGGGTCTTTATGTTAAGCGTTATTCTTTTCATTGGGCGTGCTAAGCGGCATATCAACTTTCTGATATAACAATAGAGGGGAAGGCTAAAGTACAATAGGTAATTGTACTTTAGATGTTAGAAGTGTTTTCAATTCACGTTTGTAGGGGGAGTTTGTTTCGTATCGTGTAAATATTTTCCATCACATAATGGACATAAAATTGAGGGTGGAAAATAGGACTTTTTATATTTCGAAAGAATGACCATGTTATCATGGTTTTATAAGTTCGTGAATGGATCGTCATGACTTATAACTATAGAACTGACTATTTTCCAAGCATCGCCTCTAAATTTTAGAGCCAAAGCGGCAAGAGGAGGAAAATTCACACAATTAACTAATCGAGCATTCAAGTGAACCGCGCAAATGTTAGTAGTAGGCGATTGCATTTGACATTATTATTAAGATTTAGAGTTGGTAAATGATGACATCGCCTACTTTTTGTGGGGTTGAAGCATTTAATAATGTATTATAGTATTAATATTATACCGGTCGTGAGCACTGTGAATTGATCACGTGACTTAGCTCGCCTTTTGAAAAGATAACTGACTAATCCACGTCATCAACTTGCTATTCTAAACCATGACAATGACGTCACTCAACGGTCCGTATATCCCTTTTTGTGGGAACTTGTACAATATTCTTATTATTATTTATTCTCATACCAATCAAAAGCTTTACTTGTATTGAACTTGAAGTCTATTATATAATATTGAATGAATAATATATTCTTGTGACCCCCCAGATCAATATATTGCTCCTTTTATATCACTCGCCAGATAACTCAACAGATCGTAACTATGAGGTCTATCAGCTTGGGGACGATCAGACGAAAATATATCAGTCTTTAATTGATGAACCGCCTATTTTTCTTCGGCAGCGGCGTTTAGGAACGCAGCAGTTCTTAGCCATTTATCGGACAACACACTTGAACATATTATTCACTGTTTGCCCGCACATTTCGTCTGCAATTTTACCATTTCCCCTGCATTTATTTGTATATTTATATTTACCGGCGAACGTCTGCTTTCCGCTAAATCAGCCTGTTATGTATTTACATTGACGTGCTTGAGAAATAGGCATGGGTTCTGTGGCACAGCGCACAATATCCCTCGTCCAATCACGCAGTGTCGTACAATAATCCTTTGCCCTAATTGGTCGAACTCATACCCTCATTGTGGGCAAAATAAATAGTCCACTAATCCACAGCCTATTTGCCTTGCGCAGCCCTTATTAATAGACGTGTATGTCGGCAAATAGCTACCAGTTTTAGTGCTAAACAAGCAGGCTCTACCAGTTCTAGTACTAAACTTTTGGTTGTTTGTTTGTTGTCGGAGAAATTCTGCTATGTCAACAACAGCCCTGATGGACGGCATCCCTACTTTGGTAAGTCCAAATTTTCCACGACTTTATTTCGTAAATGGAGCCATGTTTAAACGGAGTTCTCGCTAGGAACGGTGCAAGGATCGACCGAGTCCTCGGAATTGGGTGCCTCAGAAATGAAGACCGGCATGGATCACTGTTTTGAGAGGTAAAAATAGGGTTTTTTGGATTTTACAGGAAAACAAAGGAAAACTGGCGAATATCATTGGTTCAGTGGTTTCCGGCGCATAATTTATGACCAGATACACTTCTATTTGACCACCCATGAGACATCTACGCCCAATAAAGGTCGAAAAAAGGCAGTTTTTAAGCCGAAAAACGCGATTTTAACCCCCCCATAACAGACAAAAAATGGCTTATTTCGGGATTCTGAAGTATGGTTTGTCTTTCTTAGGTCGTCCATGGATGGCGTGCAAATTTTCAGCTCAATCGGCCAAAGCTTTTCGATTTCGGATCTTGGGTGCCTCAGAAATGAAGAACGTCCTGGATCACTGTTTTGAGAGGTAAAAATAGGGTTTTTGGTTTTACAGGAAAACAAAGGCAAACTGGCGAATATCATTGGTTCAGTGGTTTCAGGCGCATAATTTATGACCAGATACACTTCTATTTGACCACCCATGAGACATCTACGCCCAATAAGTGGCGAAAAAAGGCAGTTTTTAAGGCGAAAAACGCGATTTTAACCCCCCATAACGGACAGAAAATGGCTGCTTTCGGGATTCTGAAGTATGATATGTCTTTCTTAGGTCTTCCATGGATGGCGTGCAAATTTTCAGCTCAATCGGCCAAAGCTTTTCGATTTCAGATCTTGGGTGCCTCAGAAATGAAGAACGTCCTGGATCACTGTTTTGAGAGGTTAAAATAGGGTTTTTGAGAAAACAAAGGAAAAAAATCATTGGGTTTTTAAGTATTTTACAGGAAAACAAAGCTTTTCGATTTCCGGATCTTGGGTGCCTCAGAAATGAAGAACGTCCTGGATCACTGTTTTGATAAAATAGGGTTTTTGGATTTTACAGGAAAACAAAGGAAAACTGGCGAATATCATTGGTTCAGTGGTTTCAGGCGCATAATTTATGACCAGATACACTTCTATTTGACCACCCATGAGACATCTACGCCCAATGAGGGGGCGAAAAAAGGCAGTTTTAAGCCGAAAAACGCGATTTAACCCCCCATAACAGACAGAAAATGGCTGATTTCGGGATTCTGAAGTATGGCATGTCTTTCTTAGGTCGTCCATGGATGGCGTGCAAATTTTCAGCTCAATCGGTTAAAGTTTTTCGATTTCGGATCTTGGGTGCCTCAGAAATGAAGAACGTCCTGGATCACTGTTTTGAGAGGTAAAAATAGGGTTTTTTTGGATTTTACAGGAAAACAAAGGAAAACTGGCGAATATCATTGGTTCAGTGGTTTCAGGCGCATAATTTATGACCAGATACACTTCTATTTGACCACCCATGAGACATCTACGCCCAATAAGGGGCGAAAAAGGCAGTTTTACGCCGAAAACGCGATTTTAACCCCCCATAACAGACAGAAAATGGCTGATTTCGGGATTTGAAGTATGGTATGTCTTTCTTAGGTCGTCCATGGATGGCGTGCAAATTTTCAGCTCAATCGGCCAAAGCTTTTCGATTTCGGATCATGGGTGCCTCAGAAATGAAGAACATCCTGGATCACTGTTTTGAGAGGTACAAATAGGGTTTTTTGGATTTTACAGGAAAACAAAGGAAAACTGCCGAATATCATTGGTTCAGTGGTTTCAGGCGCATAATTTATGACCAGATACACTTCTATTTGACCACCCATGAGACATCTACGCCCAATAAGGGGCGAAAAAAGGCAGTTTTTAAGCCGAAAAACGCGATTTTAACCCCCCATAACAGACAGAAAATGGATGATTTCGGGATTCTGAAGTATGGTATGTCTTTCTTAGTTCGTCCATGGATGGCGTCCAAAGCTTTTCGATTTCGGATCTTGGGTGCCTCAGAAATGAAGAACATCCTGGATCACTGTTTAGAGAGGTAAAAATAGGGTTTTGCATTTGAAGCAAAGGAAAACTGGATATCATTGTTCAGTGGTTTCAGGCGCATAATTTATTCTCTTTTGAATCACCCCCTGTTTAAGTTTAAACTTTCATTTTGGTATAAGTTTTCCATCCCTGAATACAAACTCCAAACTCCTTAACTGAATTTAAATGTTAAAGTTGCTCTTAATAGATTAAGAATTAAAATATGGTTAATAAATAAATTATAAATTGGTTCAAGTTCCCGCCCCTGAATACAACCTCCAAACTCGTCTTAAGTTCGTAAGTTTACCTTTCTCTAGGTGACCTAGAGTTCCTGGTTGGAGACCATGTCAACATGATCCTAGAAGCACAGGACGATAATGAGGAGGCATTCAATGGAGATCAGGTAAATTGACATGGTTTAAGGGGCTAGTTAGTTAATTAGTTAATTAGTTAATTTAGGGGTTGTGTGAAACTATACCAATGCCCCCACCCCTCCTACTGACCCCCTGATGACCTCCTGGTGAATTTAACATCCAGACGTCACATTTATTTGATAAACACAATAGTTCAATAAGACTTTGATAATCCCGATAATCATTATCTTTAAATTTATTATTATAAGGTCTCCTCAATTATGACACATGCATATTATACATGTCTATTGTCTATGCAGACACATATATCAAAGGACCGTCATATCGATGCATATTTTGCTCATTTATAAATTCAGCTCCGCCTACGCTCTGATTTATGCATTCTAATTCTAATTCTATGCATCTCAATGCAACCCTAATAGCATAATAATTATGTAATAATCATTTTCTCGAAATTTTACAAGACTGGAAGCAGGTCAACATCCCCACCAAATTTTGGGGTATGTTAGTGAGTCAGTGTGTGTGTGCCCCTATTTTGACCGATCTCTGCAGTCCCAGGTAAGGCACACACTACCATATTGTTTAATATAATAGTATCTCCCTCATTACTCCGTATATACCCCGCGCGCGAAGAATAGGCGGTTATATTTTCAACAGTTTGGCAGCGCGCACAATGTAAATGACGCCATTTCGATCGCCTATTTGTATTCTGTGCGGATATTAATGACACTGCTTTGTCCCCCTCCGGCACAGCTCAACACGCCACACAGACACTCACACTCGGACAATAGACGTGTCTGAGTGACTTCATCATCAGGGTTTACAATGGTGAATATTGCTGACATTGAATAGTCTATTTCAGTGCGCGTTCATTTCGTGTGGAGCCTCACTACTGGCTCTACTCAATACCCCCTCGTATTGTAATGCCCGATGAATAGATGGTTATGATGACGTCATTATCATAGCTCAATGTAGTAAGTTGATGACTTTGAACCGCCTATTTTTCGCCCATAGGGGTTAGTATTATAATAACGTGTCTGCTGGTTGCCCCAGAGACCGCTGCCATGCTTGTTCATTACTCTCACCCCTCTCTATATACTTATATAGTATTCTCCCAATGCAATGGTGTTCAGCCCCCATAAGCCACCCACGTGGTTGGAATCACGTGGTATGGTCACGTGATTTTAAATGTGTCACGTGACTTGATCACTATCATGTGACACACAATTTCTATTGCTATTTATCCATCATATTATGTAAAGTAGCTTTGGTTGCTCTATATCTTAGGTTGATAAAGGTGTTTATATCGAAGTTCATTTCCTGATGTTGGGCATTTTCCTAATACCTTTTAAAGGATACCTCCCCCGCTCAATTCCACGCTAATAAAATTTCACTTGAGAAACTGCTGTTTATAAGAACCTGAAGTCAAAGTGGCCTGTTTGTTCTCAATCAGGGTTCAATGATTAACACGTTGACAGCAATGATAAACATAAAAAGTTGGTAGTTTGAAAATTTTCTTGACTAAGCTGTACCATTTGCCGTTATGCGAATCTCAAACTGCAATCAATTCTCCCAATCCATATTAAGCTACAAATATTACATTTCCGATACAACTATACAAGTTAAAATAATACCGACACATTGCAATGTAGTGTAGTTGTTTTATAATTGCTAACAGTCAAGCAAACTAAATGTAAATAAACATGCAAGGTTGACTAGCTGGTAATTTAAAACAATAAAACAATCATAGAAAGCAAGCAATGGAATCAGTTCTTCATATCATCTCTTTCTCTTTGGAAAAGCTTCAAAACTTGAAAATAGCATTCTTAGCTAATTTAGTAATTAATTTCAAGACGAATAGAGCAGCTAAGTTAGTATGAGGTTTGAAATTTTAAAGCGAAATATCAAAACAACAATTAACAATTGCTCAGTTTCATATATTGCATCATCTCACTCCACAGACGATTCTCTGGATATCCGTGGTGGCAGGAGTGGGACCTGTTATTTACGAGGTTTCACAAGGTTTTACGAGATTTACAAGGTTTTACAAGGTTTACAAGGTTTTACGAGGTTTTCACTCCGCAGACGATTCTCTGGATATCCGTGGTGGAAGGAGTGGGACCTGGTATTTACGAGGAAGCCGCTACTGACCAGAGCTGGCTGGATAGATACCTCATCTACGTTATAGGTAGGTTAATTGATTTGACTGGTGTCAGAATACAGTGGTGTCAGCACAAACTGGTGTCTGGGTGACATTAAAAGCATTAAAGTGGTGTCAATGTAAAGTGGTGTCAAAGTGAAGTGGTTTCAAATTGAATTGCTGTCAGAGTTACTTGGTGTCAGCACCAACTGGTGTCAGAGTTGTTTCTTACTGTATCTATGTGCTGTAACCCCCTCTCCCATTTCAGTTGCCATAGTAGCGCTCTGTCTGATGGTGATCGTTGTCATAGTGATGGTGTGTAACCGTGCCAACAAGCAGCACCGGGCACAGTACGCAGCTACTAAACTCCCGCCCTACGAGGGGTACGAGTACGCTGATCTAGACGAGCAGTACGGTTTAGAGCCCGACACTGTCAAGGCATACAACATCGACGGGGGTAGGGTTGCAACACAATTGATTTCGAATTTTATTAAAGTGAAGTTAATTCTTTTCTTCAAACAATTTTCATAGTGAGAATTTCGCAATTATTCTTTTACAATCAGATTGAGGTACCAATGATGTCAGTGTTACGAAAGTGAAGATTAAGTTTGTTGTCAGATCGTTGTGATCTCTTCGGAAGTATATTTATACTTCGAATATCCAACTCTTTCACATCAAAATATGAATTCTTAAACACTTTCACATCACACAGGAGGAGAGTGTGACAGGTTGTCTGCGTTTGAAGCGCTCACCAACCAGCTACAATCCCTACAACACGACTACTTGGCAGAGAAGGGATACAATAACGGGTAAATTATCTTACTAATTCCAGAGTGGCAAATTATTGATGCTGTGATTGAATTATTTCACTTTTGTGGAAGGTGAAGTCTTTCAATTTGGTGGAATGAAGCATTCATTTATTGATATAGTTGATTATATTATGTGTTTACTATTTTACTGCTGAATGATGAATACTATAATATGTGAAAGGAAGTCTTACAATATGAGTGAAGTAGGTATTATGATTATGTGTTTTATCGTGAGGTGATGAAAAGCTAGTTAGTATATATCTACATTATCTATCTCATTAATCTACATACTGTATGTCATTGGAAAAGCGCTCTATATTTAAAGTTTAAACCTCTTAAGCTCCTAAACTTCTTAACAATTTAACAAAACTTTTATGAATTTATGCTGGATATGACAAGTAAATGAGTTTTAAAAATCTAGAAAATGAGTTTAAAACAAATATTTAAACATCCCTTCAAAATAGCTACCGAAGACAAAAACAATGAGGTTCAGTTATTCATGAGTTCTCCAATCTAAGCCTCGATCACTATCGACCGAGTCCTAGGTCTCGGTTTTTACCGAAAAATCGAGAATCAACATTTTACCGAGGCCTCGGTCAGAAAACGTACCCTAGGTCGATCATTGGTCCGAATAATGACGTCATTAATCCCCCAGTAGCAATCCCCCTGTTACAAGTGGGTACATATCGCAGTATGACGTCATTAATTCCCAATTCTAACCCCTGAATATAACATCATCACCTCAGTAACAACTATTACGGAGGTGGGTACCCCGATAAGAAATGTATTGTGGACAGTGACGGGTACTTCTCTCTGAGTGACCCCGCGTTTACTGACCCCGCTTTTGTGGAGCCGGTGGAGAAATGCGGCGGGGATCTACCCACCCACGATGGTAAGCGGTGTGGAATTTAGCCTGATTTACTGTTTTTTGGCGTGTAGATCTGCCCTGCCAAATAACTTTCTAACTTATTGTCAAAGCTGTGCTCTTGACTTCAGAATTTATTGACGCCTCATAATAACTTCTAAATCTCCAACCATATTCTCTCTCCTCTTTTTTAGTTTTTCTAGCCTTTCTCACCCCTCTTCAGTTGGAGGCAGTGGTACTCTGAACAGTCTCCTAAACAACCAGAACATCTACACCAACATGTCTCACCCAGTCAAGTGTGACACCAAATACGGACTACCGTTGTCACCACCCGCCCCCGGGCACTATGACAACGCCTCAGGTCACTATGACAACGCTCCGGGTCACTATGACAACGGGGGCAGAGGGGTTCTCTCACCTGATGAGGATGGGAGTGACGCGGACTTCGCGGGTTAGTTTCGAATTCTGCGGGTTTGAATCGATGAGGAACTTTTCTCTGTGTACTGTTTGACCGGCTAATATTTCGTTGTTTTTTCACTTAATCTAATAACAGTCAACAGCCTCCCTTTTCATTGACCTATAATCCCCCCCACCTTTTCACTGCTCCTTTTCACTAAAAAACTCCCCCCTAACCTGCTCCCATCTGCAGGTCCTACAGCAGACTTTGTGAGGAGTCTACCTCCCACTTCAGACCACGCCTTCCTCCCTAACAGAGACGTTCCTTCTCCCCCTCCCCCGCCCCCTGAACAGACATGCACTCCGTGAGTTTGGGAAATTGATTACCAATTAGGTCTAAGTAATAAGTAACATAGGAATCGATAAGTTTGGCAATGTTGGTTGCATGTTCATGCGAGTGTTTCGAAGTTAAAAGTGAGCTCATGTATTAACAAGATAACAGGAATTTCCCCGCAGGATCTCGCCTCACAGAGATACAATGACGCCTCCTCCACCACCTGCTGACCACGCCCCTTTCCCTGACCACGCCCCTTTCCCTGACCACACCCCATTCACCGACCCTAACGCCAGTCTCTCCTCCCTGCTCTCCTCCCATCCGCCCAGTGAGATATCCCGCCTTCCCACCACCCTAATGGCACCTAATCAGGACGAACTTTTGTTCGATGATCACCATCGGCTCTTGAGCGACGGGTCACGTGATCATGATTATGAGTCACGTGATCAGCACGTGCCGCGTGACGCCGCGCGCGCTCACCTCCCGAGGACTGATGCCATCTCCATTAACAGTGACCATTCGGCTGACATTTAGCAGTTAATTACCGCCGATATATAATTTAATTACAGCTGATAATTAAGTAATTATCTCGCTGGTTATATTACGCAATGATCTCGCTTTGTTTTGATAATATTATGATGTATTGGTGAAGTGATGCAAGCAGGTCGAGAAAACCGACTGGAAGACAGGAGAAATGTGTAAATAAATGGATTGAAGTTGATTATTTTTAATAAGCCAATAATAAATCAAAGAAGAACTGAAGTTCCCATGTGACAATGTTTTGCATAGCTGTATTTTTAATTCCTGAAAAATCTATTGAAACACGATGCATTCACAACAAATCTTTGATCATTTAAAAGTTCTATAACAGCACTTGAAACTTTGAAAAGCAAAATATTCAGATAATTAGTCATGTTTATTCATTATTCCCCTACTCTATTTAACCATATATCACGCAAGGTATATGATTCACAGATATTGATTGAAACCTTTTATTTTTGAAACCTCTACTTTCAGAAGTAGTCTCCCAATGGATTGGAAGACACTATGTTAATTAATTATATACGACAGAACGCTATCTATTATTTCTACAAACAATTTATATATTTTGTGAAATAATTGATTTAATGAAAACGCTCAAATTTATCTAATTTAACATTTGCCATGACTTGAATATAGTTAATTATATTAGTGATTATTTGTATAATTATTTAGACTCTATAATATGCGATTATGCGATGCCAAATGCACCGTTAGTTATATTAAACAGAATTATTGTACTGTTGATGTTTACGTTCATATATTGGAATTTGATACGTAGTGAAAATATTTTTGAATAGTTAGAAAAATCCCCCACTTCCATATTTTTGAACTTTACGTATTTTAAGTTAGATGAACGTCCCCAAACGCTGTTTGCTTTATTTCAGGTGACGAAGCTTTAAGATTTTAATCTCAGGTTCAAGAAGAATGTTTTTGTTTGGAGAAAAACAGCTCATTTTAAACTCGTACATGTGATACGTTTCATACCAAAAGTTCGAAAGGCCATGACATTCTAATATTACACGCCCAGTGACAGAACCCTAGCGAGCGAGAGAGCGTCGCTCGACAACCAACAGCCACGTTAGTGGCGACCCAAAACGTCCAAACGACCGAATTTTCATTGAAATTAGCATTGAAATTCCCAATGAAATTAGCATAAACGAAACAAAATCGGCAATTAATTACCTACGATACTATTCAAAAGCCGCCAAATTATAACCGTGACTTATAATTACTAAGTATTTCATTGTGTTTGACAATTGTACACCTTCATTTATGTCGTGAAGAGTAAGGATCATCCTGACAAAAGTCTGTAGTACATTTACGATTACTGCCTCAAGCCCTCGCAGCTGTATTGTACCGCAAAACTTGTGATAACGTACTATAAACATCTATAATAATACGTGGGATATTTGCTTGTGTTTGAAATAAACTTGTATTAACCATACGTTAATTATTTGTAATATTTGAGCACGTGGGGAAACTTCAAAGTAGTCTCGTTCAAATGTTAGTCCAAATGATAAAGGCACACGCAGCTCTAAAATGTGCTGGTCGTCAGAAAAAAGCTGAAAAAGCTACGCTCGCTGGTGTTGGTCGCCATGCTCGACGACCACAATACAATTACAGGTAAAATCTCATCCTACGCTCGCTGGTCGTCAGGGCTGCGCTCGATGGTGTGGTCGCCGGCAAATAAATACTTACAATATTCACTGTGTAAACTGTTTTAGCTATAACTTGAGAACGAATAGATATTTTTTCAAAATTCTTTTTTCCTCTGGTAGATAAATGATTTACGAAGATTCTAAACATGCTTAAATATGTTTATTATCAATAACAAACTGTTGAAACACAAGTAAATATCTAGTTAACGATAATCCATGTTTTAGCTGTAACATTGCATCTGAGCAATATTTTTTCAAAATTCTTTTTGCCTCTGGTATATGTTTGTTATGCGAAGATTCTAAACATGCTTAAATGTGTTGATTATTAATAACAAGCTGTTGAAACACAAGGAAATATTCAGTTTATGAAGAAAAATCTAGTTTTGGCTATAACAATGCGCCTGGTCGATATATTTATTAAATTCTTTTTTCTCAAGTTGATAAATAATCCATGAAATTTTTCATAATGCTTCAGAGGCTGAGTAGCAATGAAAAGCGGTTGAAACACAAGGAAATGTTTAGTTTCTAAAAGCTAACTTTTGGCTGAAAAATTGCGTCTGATTGATATTTTTTCAAAATTATTATTCCTTTTGTTAAATGAATGTTTTGCGAAGATTCTAAACGTGCTTAATTGTGTTGATTTTTAATAACAAGCTGTTGGAACACAAGGAAATATTCAGTTTATGAAAAAATCTAGTTTTGGCTATAACATTGCTCCTGGTCGATATATTTATTAAATTCTTTTTTTCTCAAGTTGATAAATAAGCCATGAAATTTTTCATACTGCCTCAGAGGCTTAGTAGCAACGAAAAGCGGTTGAAACACAAGGAAATGTTTAGTTTCTAAAAGCTAACTTTCGGCTGAAACATTGCATCTGATTGTTATTTTTTCAAAATTATTTTTTCCTTTTGTTAAATGAATGTATTTTCGAAGGTTATAAGCATGCTAAAATAATTGAGTAATGCCAACCAACTGTTGAAACACAAGGAAATATTAAGTTTATGAAAAACTAAGTTTTGGCTCTAACACCTCCTCTGATCGATATTTCTTCCAAATTCTTTTTTCCTCTGGTAGATGAACGTCCTAATGCTCAGATGGGAAATACCATAAAATTTTTCGCCTGCGGCGGGTTGTTGTGATCAAATTATACATTACCAAATTGATCTTAGAGGCATACTCAGATGGAAATACCATGAAACTTTTCGCTGCGGTGGTCTGTTGTAATCGAATTATACATTAACAAATTGATCTTAGAGGCAGATTCAGATAGGAAATACCATAAAATTTGTCGCCTGCGGCGGGCTGTTGTGATCAAATTATACATTACCAAATTGATTTTTTTTTTTTTTTTTTTTTTTTTTTTTTTTTTTTCACTCAGAGTGTGGCGAATGATCACTGAGCTCCTTGTTAGGGCGCTCTCACATCCTGTCACATTCATCATCGTGTACATGGACTTATCGTGTACATGGACTTATCGTGTACATGGACTTATCGTGTACATGGACTTATCGTGTACATGGACTTATCGTGTACATGGACTTATCGTGTACATGGACTTATTGTGTACATGGACTTATCGTGTACATGGACTTACCGTGTACATGGACTTACCGTGTACATGGACTTATCGTGTACATGGACTTATCGTGTACATGGACTTAGAATTGATCTTAGAGGCAGATTCAGATGGGAAATACCATGAAATTTTTCGCCTGCGGCGGGCTGTTGTGATCAAATTATACATTACCAAATTGATCTTAGAGGCAGATTCAGATTGGAAATACCATGAAATTTTTCGCCTGCGGCGGGCTGTTGTGATCAATTTATACATTATCAAATTGATCTTAAAAGCAGATTCAGATGGGAAATATCAAGAAATTTTTCGGCGGATAAAAAATTCTTCGAACGGTGGCGACCAAATTGAGTAGTGAAAGTCTGCGCTCGACGACCCACGATAGGTATTCTGTCACTGGGATTACACGTGAAAAGTTATCTGTTTTATGTTTGAGAATTACATTCAATATTATCATCATCACACTTTAATGTTACATATTGTTTCAGTTTATTTTTTCAGTAAAATGCTTCGAAATGTCTGTCTGAATTCGCACTTAACTCTAATTAGGGACTAAAATTTTGCTACGCCAAATCAAGGAAGAAACCAGTCAAAGAACTGTTCATGTGACTGTGACGTCTGAAACTTTTAGGTCTTATTAGGTCTATATCGATCTGGTTATGAAGCCTCGGCATTGGTTCAACAAAGGCCATCAGAATCTTTAATTCTATAACATCGATTGGCTGAATGATGGATGACACGGCCTTGATCTTTTTCAGAAGGTGTTCGACTGTTCGAGCATTAATTGTCACACAATCGTCACAAATTATAATTTCTTGTGTAAGAAACGGAACACGCGGTAAAAATATTGTTGATAGCTACGCGCGCACGTATGTGCGCATCCCGCGCTTTGTGGAAATTGATCTGGATCGAAGCGGACGTTAATACCCTTACAGCTCCGCCGCGCACAGGAAAGGAATAAATCCATTTAAAACCTATTTGATTTGAAAAATACGGTTCAGATTTCAGAGCATTTCAAGGTAAATTTTTCCACAGTCCATGTCTCTGTTAGTCTGTTGTATGCTCTTCTACGCTGTTATTGAGGTGTGCGAAGGGTTATTAATCTGTAATATAGCTGGCTTTGAATTATTTTCTCAGGGTCCTTCAATTCATTCAAATTCCGAACAATATACACTTCTCCTTTCCATGATCCATCCTGGACGAAAAAGATAAGTGAGCATCCAATAATGTTAAATTCAATTCAATGCCTAGCTGGCCTTGAGGCCTTCAAGATTTCTGTGCCAGTGTTTTTGTGTGAATAGGTCCTTGCCTACTATCCCAATAGGCAACAGGCCAACAGGCATCCAACTTGACCTCCATTCTTTACAGCACGCCCAACCTTAATGCATAATGCACATGTGACAGAGCCTAGATGAAGACACATTGATTTCCTCTGGGCACTTCAACTTTCTTCTGCATCCTCGGCCATATTCTGTTGACCTGTGAAGAGTGGTCTTTCTCCCTTCCCCTGCTATGCTTATCATTTCAGCCATGCCCATCTATATCTGTTTAGACCAGAGTAGGTTTGTTGTGTCCCAGTGTCTCAATATCATGAAGCCATTGCCAAGCAACCTCTGGAACCCTATCTTCATTGCTAATAATGCTTTCAAAGCTTCATTGGCAAAATTCTCGTTGTAGTAGAATTTCTGAAATTGTGTGCAAAAGTAGCCAGAAGCCAGGTCAGCTGAGAACTGAGTTCCTTACAATAACAATTGGTCCTTTCCAGCTCCCCCAATGTACAGATCTAATTACCATCAATATCACTGTAATGGCTTGGAAATCTTTTCATGTTAAAATGGTAGATATTTGATGTATCTCTACAATTGATTCTGGATTAAGAGTAGATACCTGGATGGGTAACTTATCACTTAAGGTCACTGGAGAGAGCACATGAAGTCCACTTGCGTACATGTAGGTGATCAATTAATATTCTATATGGTAAAATCACTTTCTTGGAATGTAGCCAAATTCGGGTGGGTTCTGTGTTTGCTGGTAATGCTGCACTACTAACATCCCTTAGACAAACTGTTTAACCTCTGGCGTTATCCCTTGAGAAGAACCCTCCACTGTTGTACACCATTTCATGTCTATCCCAGTGTATGTAGTATGTATGTTTGTGCCTTGGTAGGCGCTGGATGCTATGGCAGGAATCCTCACAAGCAACTGAGGGGTGGTGACCACATTAGGTGAAATAAATTTCAATTCCAAAAGTCTGTGCAGCAGAGCAAAATGGCTCAGGGACATTTTGTTTCTCTATCAATATTGACCATTGGGTAATTGAACCCAATGACCACAGATAAGAGGATTATCTGCCTAATTCATTCTAACATGAAATAATATGCCACATTTGTTTTTAAGGAGATGAACTCAGCACAATCTTATCAATTAATCTGTGTCAGTGTTTCAGATATAAAATACCTTATTAACAGATCAAAAATCCCATGGGTGAGATTTGAGGGACTGGGTGTGGCCAGTAATTTGGGTCCAGGAAGGTCAATACTACTTTTATAATGTTTGAAACCAATTCTCCATCCCAAATAAACATGGGTTTAGAGAAAAAACATGCCTTAATTGCACTGCACTAATAAATACTTTTGTGGTGGGTAAAAAATCCCATACACAAAAACTGCACATGGCTGGTATTGGGTCAATGAAAGTCAACATGACTTTGAATGCATGGAATGGATTCCTCATCCTGAAATCATGTGTTTGGAGTACCAACATGTCATATATCACATTAAAGTAAAAAATACCTTACACAAAAATGGGTATGGCTGGTCAAGGAAGGTAGATACGACTTTGAAAGTGTTTGGAATCAATTCCCTGCCCCAAAAATATAGGTGGTTTCATCGATGGTAGGACAAAACACCACCTGGACAAAACCCCACCCAGACATAACCCCACCATACGTCCTAACCCTAACCATAACATTGCGTCACAGGATTACGCACGAGCGTCCCTTTCTCACAATTTGTGCTTTAAGGTGGGGTTATGTCTGGGTGGGGTTTTGTCCGGGTGGTGTTTTGTCTGCGCACCGTTTCATCATTCCGCGTCAATCAAATGGACTGATCAAATGAAAATGCACACAGAACATTTTTCAATGACATCCGCACCAAAACAGTTAGCTCAAGCAATTGTGTGCGTTTTTTATTTGATCACTTTATTTGACCAACGTGGAATGATGCAGGTGCCATAGGCCAGGTTTAGGGTACTTACATGTCAAATATCATAGTAAAACTAGATTTACATTTTCCCCTCAAACTTTCCCAAGGTCAAGAAAGGGCGTGGCCCTCCTGACTTTTCCCTTCTCAGTCACACTCTTTGGAGACCTTTGGGGGACCCATTAGAACACATTCCCACAATGAAACCTTTGTAAATAATTCTGAAATCAGTCTTCTCTGCATCTGGTCTGGAAATTAGTTTATTCCAAAAACATTGGTTTTATTCTTATCAAGGATAAATTGATATTAAGGGTATTCCTAATTTATTTATTTTCATGTGGATTTGTTTTGGCCTATTTTCATTAGGCTTGTTATTTCAAAAAGATTGTTGATGTATACTATAGCAATAACGATTTAAATACTTCTTTCTATTAGTAAATCTATCATTATCTTAGGTTTTGGCATGTGCAGAAACAGATTAATCAAATTCGGTGACTGAATGCAGAGATTGTTGAAGCTACTTGATCACAACATAAAAGATGCTTGGAAAGGTGAGAGTCAATATTTGAATTATTGAATTTTAAAATGTATAATACATGTATATCTAAAGTCTGTTCAGTGTTCAAGGGAAATAACATCAAATCTGAGTGAATTATGTCAGTCATGTTATAATGTGCTGAGAAATGAAGAAAGCCTGTAACATTTCATGTCCTTATGTAGAAATTAACTTGTCTTCAGCAATGTCACCCACTGAGATACTTTCCAGACATATACTGCCATATTTGGCTACATTGAAATCAAGTAACTGTCCTTCGAGTGACTTTTTAACCATTTCACAAATTACCTAATGCGGTTAAGTGCAGGACTCTGTGACGATATAATCTCTAGCCCAATTAACCCTGCCTCCGCTATTTGAGCTATAAAACTGTCGGACCCACGCAGTGACACTTGTGCTACCTTCTGTCACATCTTGTTAACTTATATGGCTTGATTCTTTGCTTTGTGGCTATCGAATACATTATATAATGCGTAGGTTATAACCTGATATATCAAAAAGCTCTATATTTTGTAGTTAAAAAGAGAGTGAATCGAGCTTTATATATGTGCGTACATGGTATGAAATGTTACTCCGTGCTTCCGTGGATGTTAATTGTTCATTAATATAATATATAAATAACACCAAAGAAAGTCATTACCTCTATTTAAACTCTACCTATATACAACTCTTGTGCAGTGGTTCACTCCTGTCATCCTCTAGTGAGGCAATTTTAATCAAATTTGAGGAGGTATATTTTATATAATCGATTAAAATCTCAATTGGTCATCCGTTTTGGTAGCATTGATCTGTTTATCATTATATATATGGAAGTTCGAATTATTGAATTTTATGTTCTGTACCTCTACTAAATTTAGGTGGTAATTCTACTTTAAATTGAAGTACACATTTAATGGAGAAGTGATCACCTATCTTCTCTGGAAGGACTGATGAGGATTCGAAATCTGAATAGCAGTTTGTTACAATCACATCAATAGTGCTATAAGTAAACTTATTGCCCCTCCTAGCTATTCTTGTATAGTTTTGAATGGTTTGAACCATATTAAAAGATTTAAGTGCTGAGTCAAGTTTCCTATAGTCTACATCATTTATTTTGTTCTGATCTACATTGATGTCTCCTATCCATATAACTTTTTTACCTTTAAGCTTAATCATGCATTCAGTGAAATAATCTAAGAATTCATCTAATTTGCAATAACCTCTTGAACGATAAAAACCACAAATATAATAGTTGCTGCTCTTGATTTTTATCCACTTAGCTTCAATATTTGGCATGCTAGTAGTGACTTTTACTTTGTCATCATATGCTATTTTGTTGCTTATTAGTAATCCACACCCACCTCTGGATCCAGTACCCCTATCATTACGTAAAAATGTATAGTTTGCAGGGATGTTGAGGGTGTTTGTAGCAATGGTATCATTGAGATTAGTTTCATTTAAAGATAAAATATCTATTTCATGTTTTTTGATCATATCTGAAAGTTGGGTAGATTTAGAAATGCCAATTAAGCCACCCTGTATGTTGCAATGTCCTACCGTCAAATTGTGAATATTTGACATACTATTCAAATGAAATAAAGAATTTTATAATAATTATAATGTTAATTAAGACAATTTATTTTAAATAATTTAAGTAGGTCTTAAATTGAGTCAAAAGAACTACTAAAAAATATAATAGAATAGTGCAGGTTTAAGACAAGACTGGATTCCAAGAAAAATACCTAACAATCTTGGTGAGAATAGTACTTCATATATTTTGCTAATCTTGATATACCTTGCTCATTCAAATGGACATTATCCAAGCCATTAGTGCTAAAAAAGCTGTCCTTCCTATATCCTGTTCTAGTACTAAATAAGCTGCGTTCATATTCAGTTCTGAGCATGTTGACATATAAGTTAGACTGACTCAGTTTCCATATGTGTTGATTGAGTTCATTTATCACATAGTTGCGACAGTAACTGACTCTAGGCAGAATATTTAGAATATTGATTATGGCAGTTGGAACCCATCCATGGATAAAATTTGTGAGATTGTCAATGTCACGCTTTGACTGATTCAGGAATTCTCCAGACATTGATAAGTTTTGTACACCATTATTATGATTCATTTTCTGAACATTCAAAATCTGATCTACATTATTAGTTCCACATAGCAGAAAAACCTTTGAAACATTTGCTGGGTTTATTTGGTTGATTCTATGATCAGATTTCAATCTGTCTAGGATTGACTTTGCAGAGGCCCCTGGATAAGAGAAAACATGAGCTTCCACAGAGCTAGATGACATTTTGACCTGTTTTATGCCTTTAAACATGCTTGAGCTGATATACAAAACAGTTTTCCTGGGCGTCTCTTCTGATATGTCTGGGATTTGCTGTGTTGGCTCTCCTTGTGCATGTGAAAGTGATGGCTCTGAAGAACACAAAGATGGCTCTAAAGAACACAAAGATACATATCCATTGGTTGGGTTAGTGGTTGAAGGTTTCAACATACGGCAAGTTATACTTATTCTAGGCCCAGTACTTGAGTCAGGTGGTAAACTGTGTTCATAGAGAGACTGGGAGCCCTTGCTCATTAAAAATACTTCTCCATGCTGGGGAGTTATTTCAACACAATTTGTACTTCCTATCATTCTAAACTTGATGGTCCTTGGCTGTCCCAGAGTAATTGTACATATTTGTGAATCATCTTTAATTTCAGGCTCATTGTCTGAATGATAGCCAATATAGTCCTGCCCATTGTCATACTTTGTGATGAGAGCACTATTAAACTGTAATTCAGGGAATTTTTCACGGAAATGATCAAGGATACAACCTATCTGGCTTTGTCCAGGTGGTAGAGGGATGGCTGGATGAGCCTTTTCTCCATATTTATAAGGGTAAGGACTATACAGACAGGTAGATCGATTTGTGTGAAACCTCAAATAATTAGTCTCTTGATCTAAAGCTTCAAATGAGAAATTGCCAAATGGTTGGCCCTGGATTAAATTATTAGATTATTGATGAATTGATTTTTCGTTACGGAAGGAATTTGCAGGGAAATTTTCATTTTGAGGGAAATTTTTGACTGAAAGGTTAAATATATCATATAGCCTAGTTACTTAAGAAGATTTCCTATACCCCAAACTCATTGTTTTCTAATAGTCGTCAAAAACTGTGCTTCAGTGAAAATGAAAAATTTCGTTACGGAAGGATTGGGCGATTGACAGAATATTGAATTTTCAGTTCAATGATGATTTGCTCCAAAATAATAACCTCACATGGCTGGCTCTTCCATATATTATAGATCATTGTCATTAGACTTGTTCATGAGCAGGAATTAATATAAAGTGAAAAAGAATGTTCATAATTGTAAATTAGGAATTGCTAATTGACGTTACAGAAGGAATTGTTACGGAAGGAAAAAAAATCTAAAAATCAAATATTTTCTACAAAGGATGAATGTAAAATATATCCTGTACAATCGAAAGATATGATAGTTTTAAAGCTCTCAGCAAATTTTCTTGAAGAATAGTCATGAGATGACTGAATATGGCAAACCAAAAAATTTGTTACGGAAGGAAAATCCTTCCGTAACATGTGTTACGGAAGGAAATCTGCCCAAAACCACCCAAAACGTTACGGAGGGAAATTTTTAATCAAGCATATTTTCACGACTTAGGCTGGTGAGACTTCAGTAATGTGCAAAGGACATCGTCATTTCATCCTAGGGGAAGTTTTGGAATCCAAATTTTTAAAATTCCAAAGGCTTTCTTGTTTTTCAACTTTTCCACCCATTTTCTGTTACGGAAGGAATGTTACGGAAGGAAAATTAGAAATTGTCCATCTTTCAACCTGCTACAATATTTGTATTTTTTTGAACACCTATCTTAGGAATTAAACTCACTTAATAATGAATCCAAAAAGAATTTTCGATCTCCCACCCTTGCTTTTCAAGAAATTGACATTTTGAAAAGATTGGATTCCTTCCGTAACGTTACGGAAATTTCCAAGTCCCATGTTTGAGATGGCATATCTCAGAGATTGAGGCACCACTGTTTTGAAAAATGTTTTCTCAGTATGACCCAACCATCTAAGAAATGGTTGCCACCAAGAAAAAATGGAATTGAAACGATTTTAAAAATAGGTCTCTGGGAATATTTCGTCAATAATCTTCATATACAAAACAGTTTTCCTGGGCGTCTCTTCTGATATGTCTGGGATTTGCTGTGTTGGCTCTCCTTGTGCATGTGAAAGTGATGGCTCTGAAGAACACAAAGATGGCTCTAAAGAACACAAAGATACATATCCATTGGTTGGGTTAGTGGTTGAAGGTTTCAACATACGGCAAGTTATACTTATTCTAGGCCCAGTACTTGAGTCATGTGGTAAACTGTGTTCATAGAGAGACTGGGAGCCCTTGCTCATTAAAAATACTTCTCCATGCTGGGGAGTTATTTCAACACAATTTGTACTTCCTATCATTCTAAACTTGATGGTCCTTGGCTGTCCCAAAGTAATTGTACATATTTGTGAATCATCTTTAATTTCAGGCTCATTGTCTGAATGATAGCCAATATAGTCCTGCCCATTGTCATACTTTGTGATGAGAGCACTATTAAACTGTAATTCAGGGAATTTTCACGGAAATGATCAAGGATACAACCTATCTGGCTTTGTCCAGGTGGTAGAGGGATGGCTGGATGAGCCTTTTCTCCATATTTATAAGGGTAAGGACTATACAGACAGGTAGATCGATTTGTGTGAAACCTCAAATAATTAGTCTCTTGATCTAAAGCTTCAAATGAGAAATTGCCAAATGGTTGGCCCTGGATTAAATTGAATGGCTCATTTGAATGTGGTATAGATTCACTGAATAGGGGTGGGTTACTACTTTCTGAGGTTACCTGATTACAGTAAATATCAAACAGTTTATCTGCATGATCATTTGCAGGAAGATTACAACTCAATTCCTGAAAATGCTCATTATCTGTTTCAAAGTCAGTTTGAGTACCTTGGCTAGTATTTTCACGGAAAAATAAATCGAATAGATCCTCTACTTTTTGAGTCAAGCTAGCAACTTCAGATTTGAGTTTGAGGCACTCCTCTTTGAGCACCAGACAATTAGAACAAGTTGCAGTGTCAGAAATGTTCATGATTGAAGATAGTTTAAACAGGAGAAAACCAATAAGATGTTACCAGAAATGATGTGATGAGTATAGGAGATGTAAGTGATGTCTGTCAGGCTTTACTTTTCACCCGTCTCTTGCTTCAAACTTGCACTTATTACATAAAGCTTGTCATTCTGGAACCTGTCTCAGTTAGTTAATTTAATATGTGTTGTGTTGTAAGTTTAAAACTGGGGGGAGTTTCACTGTCCCAATTGTCCCAATTGTCCCTGTCCCAATTTACTTTTTTCTGAGTTTGGGACTGGTTTTTGGGACAATTGGGACAACTGGGACATTTGGGACAATTGGGACAGACAAAAAATTGAAAAAATCAGTCATTTATCATTTTTTACACTGATCCAAGTTTTTTTATCATTTAAATGCAAGTTATATTTACACTACAGTAGAAAGTACATATTTTGGTTGCCTGCCTCTCAAAAACACAATCATTTTAGCCCCAGTTGTCTCTGTCACTTTTGTTCCAATTGTCCCAAATGTCCCATTTGTCCCATTTGTCCCAATTGTCCCATTTGTCCCAGTCTGCATTCACTTTTTTGAGTCCCATTTTTTCAATTTTCTCTGTCCCATTTGTCCCAATTGTCCCATTTGTCCCAATTGTCCAAGTCTGCATTCACGTTTTTGAGTCCTATTTGTTCCATCTTCTATGTCCCATTTGTCCCAATTGTCCCATTTGTCCCAAATGTCCCATTTGTCCCTGTCCCAATCCACTTTTTCTTGAGTTTGGGACAATTGGGACAGTGACACCCCCCCCCATATTGTTTTTAAAATTAGTGTACGTTATTATTACCAGTTTCAGCAAGAAATATTATTTTTGGAGGTTAATTGATTTATGCTCCACTCAACCTCCAAAAAGCCTCCATAAGCCTCCACATTAAAGCTTTACCCTCCACAAAAATGTAATATTTTAGTTTCTGTGGAGGCTAATTGAGGCTAATACTTCAGTGCAGGCTAGTGGAGGCTTAACCAAAATTTTAGCCTCCATGGAGGCTGGGTGGAGGCTAATGGGGGAGCGTCACTGTCCCAATTGTCCCTGTCCCAATTTACTTTTTTGAGTTTGGGACTGGTTTTTGGGACAATTGGGACAACTGCGACATTTGGGACAATTGGGAAAAACAAATAGTTGAAAAAATCAGTCATTTATCATTTTTGCATTGATCCACTTTTTTTGAAATGAAAGTTATATTCATACTACTAAGTACATATTTTGGTTGTGTTTGTGTGCAGAGGTTAAGTGTTCCCACTTCCCTATCCCAAAACCTATGATAGGAAAAATGCAGTGGAAGTTGCAACACAGCAAGTGCTGCTATGTAACAGGCTGTGAGACAAAAACAAAAAACTGCTGCTCAAAAATAAAACAAGTAATTTTTTAATAAAACAAGTCACAATCATTTGAGCCCCAGATGTCTCTGTCACTTTTGTCTCAATTGTCCCAGTTCAAATTCACTTTTAGAGTCTCATTTGTCCCAATTTTCGCAATTTTCCCAATTATCCCAGTCCACATTCACTTTCTTGAGTCCCATTTGTTCCATTTTCTCAGTCCCCATTTGTCCCATTTGCCCCAATCCCAATTCACTTTTTCTTGAGTTTGGGATGATTGGGACATTGACACCCCCCGCTAATGGATTAATGAGCCTCCAGAGTGGAGGCTAATGGAAACTAATTAGCCTCCAGAGTGGAGGCTATTTTTCATAATTTAGCCTTATGCCCCCATTAGCCTTATGCCCCCATTAGCCCCCATTAGCCTCCATTTTCAGATGACATGTCCATCAGAAAACAATTTTTTGATCTTGTTTTGTTGGTATGTAAGGAATCTGCATTCAAAGATGATTATCTAGTATCAATGAACAATGACACAGGAAAGAGTGATTGATATAAAGTATTTTATGGTATTGTTTCTGTATATTGGGCACTATGTATTTTGATAAATTTAAAAATGATTCCAGTATTGCTTTTAACTTTTAAACATTCATTTTTTAACATTTACTTTTGAATAGTTGGTTTCAAAGGGCACAGGTGTGCAACTGCATATTTTTACATTTACTTTGTTGTTCCTTAGTTTATTGTTCATTGGGCTCAAAAAGAGCAGGCTAATTAGTTTATCAAGCAGAATAGTTGATAAATTTTTCAAAAGTTTTTTTTTTGTATATTTTGTTTAACAATTTAATTGACTCATGTTTTGACAATGGGGTTAAATAACTCTAATTTAAACTTTTTAACTTTTCAAACCTTGTAAATAACATTTTTTTAGTTAATTTATTTTTGAATAGCATGGTATGCTTTAGCATGAGGATAATAGTTTTGATATAAATTGTTCATTGGGCTCACAATAAGGAGCAGGTTATACTGTGTGTATAACTAAGTAGAATCATAAATTAATTAATTAGCCTCCATGGAAGCTAATTTTTGAAATTAACCTCCACTTAGCCTCCACTCAGCTTCCATCAAGGCTAATGGGGGCTAATTTTGTTCATGATCCTGTGGTACCATTTTGTCCTGATTATGAGAAGCTCCTCCCAAGGGCTACTCCCAAGAGACTATCCATAGGAATATGTATAACCATAACAGAGGGAAGGCCAAAATTTGATCATTTTTATCAAATCTCAACCAAAAATTATTTTTATCCTCATAAACTAGTACATACTGTCACCTTCTCCTCCACCACCTCCCTCTGGAACCTGCTCACTGAAGACTTCTCAAACCTACTCCCAGGCTCCCAAATCCATCTACAAGATCAGCTGCCTTGACTGCCGTGCCAAGTACAACGGACAGACCTAGCACCCCCTCCTTGATAGAATGAAGGAACACAAGAGATGCTACAGACTCAGGAACGATATTGATGACACTATAGAGTGAAATCTGCTCCTGCTCTTCACTCCATCACCACTGGACACAGCATCACCTGGTATGGAACCACATCCACAAGACCCTCCCCTCCTGCTCCTACCTGGACTTGACAGACCAAGCAGCAATCACCACTAGGAAGCCCTTCATGAACCACACAGACAGTGAGTCCAATCAAGTGCAGTTTGCAGTACTCCCTACGATCTCCTCCACCTACAGATCCATTGACTCTGGCATCCTCTTCCCTAACTACTGACAACATTTTGTTCTTGTTTATCCTGTAACCAGCTCACACACACCCACCTCTCATCTCCCTCCCCTTGACAGCAATTATATCATCTATGAGCACACTGACCACCTTCAATCTTCAGCTGATACAAATGACCACACAATTTTCAAAAGCTTCTGATTTACTCCATGTTATGGAGCCTTATTTTGCGCGCGCAAGCGCGCCTCTTCAGAGAAGAGGCTTTTCTACGAAAAGCGCGCGCAAGCGCGAACAAACAGGGACACGTAACATGTGGTAACTTCTGATTTTAAGCTTCATTGTTATATTGTATAATTCAGGCATTTTAAACTTGCATTTTAGATTAACCCAAGATGAGTATGCATATGGCTCTCTGAAGGGTTTCTCACCAGGATGTGCTAGTTTTATGCCATCGAAAGCACCCTGGGGTACTTTTTAGCATGGCATGCAACTTTGCTAAAAATCGAGCTGTTGTAGATGGATTTCACCCATCCCTAGCGCGCAACACTCGGAAATTTGGAGGGTCGTGTTACAGACTCCCCGCGGAAAAAAATGGCGCGCGGCGGAGCGTAGGGTAAGCTATTGGACATTGGAACTATACGCGCGCGCGTTTGCCAGGCGTTGGTTGGCCCTTGTCGTACGCGATGTATGACCCGCTGACGCCAGCCGCGGCGCTGATAATCGAGACAATTTAGCCCTTTCCTGCCTCCGCGCGCGCCCTAACGTGAAAAAATATGGGACAGTTCCTAAGCCCGCATAGGTGTGTGTTCGCGCCGCGCGCTTCCCTACTGCCTACGGGATCGGGACACACGCCGCGCGGCAACGTTAACAGGGATATACGAGTTTAGCAAATGGGGCAGCGCAGACTTAACGTCTGGCAACGGTACGCGCGCGTTGCAGTTGCAAAAATAAAAAGGTACCCAACTACCTTGCTAAACACGTATATCCCTGTCTGCGTTGCGCGGCGCGCTTCCCCAGTGTGTCCCGTAGGGAAGCGCGGCGCGCGTACGCACACCTATGCGGGCTTAGGAACCAACTACCCTTCGGCGGACGCGCGCGCGCCCGCCGAAGGTGTAGGGGTCAGACAACGTCTGACAAACTACCCAAGTGCAGGGCTTCCTTTGCTAAACACGTATATCCCTGTTTGGCTCAATGGCTCGCGCGTACACACACTTGTCATGTCAGACGATGACACGATGTCTGACCCGCTGACGCGACGCAAGCGGCGCGTCGCTCGGAAGGGTCTAAAAGTAAACTATAGACAAACACACACACACCTATGCGGGCTTAGGAAGGGCTAAGATGTGGGATCCTTTTTGGACAGGTTTCCCAGATTTCTTCCGGACCATGGATAGCGGTCAGCTGTGATATTTTAAAGTGTAAAGATTGCCAATGACCGATGAAGGCCAGGACAGGTTGAACAAGAGGGCTAAGTTAAATACTGAAACCCTTGTTCAACCTATCCTCCTGTTGCTGACGACTTAGTATGACCACAAATATAAACATTAAATTTTACTTTAAAACGAAAATAAAACCTTGGTGTACCGACAAAATGGTTTGGGGCCATCCATAAAGGACGTCCGCAATGAGGGGGGAGTCTTGCCAATGCGGACGTTTGCGGACGTAGGGGTGTTTGGCCAAATGCGGACGTCCGCAATTCATGGAAATTTTGGGCGATTTGACGGCTATTTCATGTTTCACTAGAAAATCATGAAATTTTGGGGCCAAAAATGATGACCCAAAAGATTTTGAAGAAAAATGTGGACGTCCGGGGGGAGGGAGGGGTTTCTGGATTGCGGACAAGGGGGAGGGGGGTCTGAAATGGCCGAAATTTTGCGGACGTCCTTTATGGATGGCCCCTTTACCATTGGACGCATTAACTGTAACAATAAATTTAGTCGAGTTAGAAAATATTAAATCTGATTAGTAATACGCAGTTTGATGCACGTCTATAGGGCATCCATAAAGGACGTCTGCAATGAGGGAGGGAAGGAGGGGTTTTCAGAATGCGGACAAGGGGGAGGGAGGGGTCTAAAATGGTCGAAATTTTGCGGACGTCCTTAATATGGCGTGCTTCACAAGATTCAACCGTTACATGAATCAGTCTAGTTTCGAGCTGAATTATTTTTAGCTGAGATCATGGAACCAATAAGTCGGGACACCATGGTTAAATCAGAAAATGAAAATTGGACCAGGAATTATTTCCACATGCATAGACCAATCATGTCAGAAGATAAAAGTTTTGGAGGAGAATAATTGAAATATTTATTCAACACAGGAATGGACACGATTAACATTTTACTTCGGGTACTTCGCACCTTCTTAACCTCTGTTGTTAAATATTATTTGTTCATAACTGCTAACATTCCTTATGATGTTGATACAAATAACTCGAGTTTTCTCGAATAGCATGTAACCAGTACAATCAGTGAGATAATAAGCGTCTTGGTCTTTGAAGACTGAAAATCGCCTAAGTACGGGAACTTAGGGCAAAGTCTTGTATTGTTAACTTAATTATAATTTAACACCGCTGAGCCATGATGCGATATATTCGCAGTTTCTCATCCATCCTTAATAGTCGCTATTAAGATGTAATAAGAACTAAATTTTGAGTCAACTGATAATGGGCCGGGTTCAGATTGCACAATCCTTGAGATAATTGTTAAATAAAGCTAGCTGCTGCAATATTCAAATATTCTTTATTTACAGGGCATAAGAAGCTAATGGTAAACATCAAATTTAAAACGCTCAAAATAGTAACAATAACAGCAGCGATAGCGGAGACAGGAACGCGCGCCCTCCTTCCTCCGGCGTCTGGGGGTCTACTTGAAGAGCTGTTTGATGGACATGTTCTTCTCGCTGTCTTTCAGCATGACTTTAGCCACTGCCATCTCGAAGTCTTCCTGGGTCACGTGAACACGTCGCTCCCGCAGAGCGTACATGCCAGCCTCGGTACAAACAGCCTGAAAGGGAATACGGGGTGGTATTTGCAGGGTTTTAGGGGCCATTCAGTTATAACAGCTAAGACATCATTATTAAAGTGCAGTTCGAAACACTGACTTGAAAGTTATAATTTCATCAGGTTAAGGCAGGCCATAGTCAAATCCATCAAAATCAGC
This sequence comes from Beroe forskalii, assembly GCA_011033025.1. NCBI lineage: Eukaryota > Metazoa > Ctenophora > Nuda > Beroida > Beroidae > Beroe > Beroe forskalii. The sequence goes on along the minus strand of WFMF01000031.1, from coordinate 202,614 downwards.
TCAAAACAAGGCAAACAAGCCCAGGCCACTTCTTTGGTTGGTTCAGATCGATCCTGCTTTCATTTTCGCCGCAGGATTCGTTCAATTAATGCCAAGTCATGAGTAAATAAGGCGTACGTGTGCTCATCTATTAAAAGCATTATCAAAAGGGTATCAAAATCGTCAATAAAAATAGCTGACGGTGGCCCTTAGTACCAGAAACAGACAGTTTTGACTAATGAGCTCACACTTCACATAGTAGTAAGGGAAATAAAGTTGGGATGTTATTAATGTCACATGGAAATTGCACGGAGGAGAGAAAATGTTCGTATTCGAAGGCAAATACCTTAGCTTCTGCTCCAGAGGAACCGGACATCTGCTCTGCTATTTTCTTGAGGTTTATTCCTCGCGTCAGGTTCATTTTACGGGAGTGGATCTTCAGAATATCCATACGGGCCTGCGGGGAAGATCTTATAACACCGCAACACAAGAAGATTCTACATTAGCTTATCAAACTGTAATGTAAGGTCCATTACCTTTGAATTAGATGAAACTCCTTAAAACAATAGTCATAAACATCTGCATCTTCAATGTCGATTAGACAAAACAAGGTTCTCATGTGAACCATCGTTTGAAGCACAAAAAAGTAAAACAGTTGGATGGTTTTCACCTCTTCGCCAGGGGGTGGGAACTCTATTCTTCTGTCTATCCGGCCAGGTCGCAAGAGAGCGTCGTCCAAGATGTCAACTCTGTTAGTAGCCATGATAACCTTAAATAGTCAACATGTACAAGACAATATATACTATACTTCGACCAATACAAAATTGAACCATGGATATTGGAATTCAGTTAAACAAACACCAACTTATACCTTAATGTTTTTAGTTGCTTCAAAGCCATCCAATTGGTTGAGCAGTTCCAGCATGGTTCGCTGAACTTCACTATCACCTGAAACATGAGTCTGTAGAGCTTGTAGTCAAAAGGGAAGACGTCATACAGAATAGAATTGCCTCGTATTTTCCCCGTTGCTAGAAAGATTGAGTTCTAGAATTTAAACGCCTGGTTTTCAAAAAAGTGTTAAGAAAGTGAGACTATTCCGTTCTATTCAGCTTCACAGGAACAAGATCAGCATGTACGATACCATACATGCACATTGTATGATATCATACTTCCAAATCAGAAGCTACATACATGCCACATTTCACTGCCATTGGCAGAACAATGAAAATCACCAGCGACTCATTACCTCACAATATGAGTGCGCGGCTCGCGCGCGCGTAAACTAAATGTTGAGGATTTGTGTTCTTTACAGCAATAAAGGCGGTTCTTGCTAGTTTAAAAGCAACAAATGACGTCACGGTCACGAGGCACCGAGAAAACAATTCGACTCGTTAAAATTCTCAGTGATAAAATTGACACAAGAATCAAATACTTACTTCCGTGTCCAGCGTCAAGTCTGGAAGAACCAATGGAGTCGATTTCGTCCATGAAAATGATTGAAGGAGCGTGCTCTCTGTAGAAATATTACGGAGTTTTACTTTCAGGAAAAGTACATCATAATGTTGACGTAACGGCAATGCCGCATTATAAGAAGTCTTATTACGATAGTTCTTTGTATATCCGTAGCAAATGTTTCCAACAGTACATGGCAGCATGATTCGACTCACCTGGCCATTACGAAGAGCTCCCTAACCATTCTCGATCCTGGAATAAACATTTTTGTCAAGATACAAAATTTCTTTTCTCCAATGACAATTGCAATATTCAAGGAACAATCAGATATTCACTTTGTTGAATATGCTAGTAACAGTTAGCAAAAGCAACAGAGAATTTCTTCTAACAAAACCCTATGATTTTCGATTGAAGATTGACGGACACCCCCCCCCTTTAGGTCCATTTCAGGGACTCGAATCAACAAGGCTAAAGTTCACGACTCTGAATTACCTTCTCCGATGTACTTCTGCACGAGTTCTGATCCACTAACTCTGATGAAGGTACACTCCGTGTGATGGGCCACAGCTCGAGCCAGGAGCGTCTTGCCAGTGCCAGGGGGGCCGTAGAGCAACACTCCTTTGGGCTGCTCGATGCCTAGCGCTTCAAACAGCTCAGGGTGTTTCACCGGGAGTTCTATCACCTGGCAAGATTGGCAATAGATTACAACGAAATCAAATATAACAGGTTTTATTTCATCAATGACTATCATTAATTCGACTTTATTCACCAGCCCATTGGACAAAAATCTCTACATTTTGAGACATTTTAAATTTTAAAGCGGCTCCCTGGAAAAATTGAAATTACAATTAAACCTTGGGTCTGTAGGGTAACTCACAACTTAGATCCTTCTCCTCTCGTGTATCAATATGCAGTATTTGGTTATGCAAAACATAACCAATTACTGATAAATCAGTAATTGGTTATGTTTTGCATATATCAAAACACGCTAACAGTAACAGGTCAAGCAATCACGCACCTCCTTGATCTCTTTGATCTGTTTGTCGAGTCCGCCCACCATATCATAAGTACTGTCAGGAACCTTCTCTACCATCATGAGACTAACTAGGGGATCTATCTTACTGGGAAGTATCTTGTGGAGTGTGTAGCTGTCATTTCGTAGTGCCACACGCAGGTTAGGGGTTACCTGACTCATCTCTATGCTCTTGTCAAGGTCCACCACGAACTTTCCATCTGGGTGCACCTGGGAGGGGAGGAGTGGGTAGTGAACAACACTGGGAGGTGATGTAGGGAAGAAAGAGGGGGCATGGAGTGGGATAGAATGATAGAGGGGGTATGGAGTGGGATAGAATGATAGAAGGGGCATGGAGTGGGGTAGAATGATAGGGGGCATGGATTGATAGAAGGGGGTATAGAGTGGGATAGAATGATAGAGGGGGCATGGAGTGGGACAGAATGATAGAATGGGGCATGGAGTGGGATAGAATGATAGAGGGGCATGGATTGGGATAGAAATAGAATGATAGAGGGGGCATGGGGTGGGATAGAATGATAGAAAAGGGGATGGAGTGGGATAGAATGATAGAGGGGGCATGGGGTAGGATAGAATGATAGAGGGGGCATGGAGTGGTATAGAATGATAGAGGGGGCATGGAGTGGGATAGAATGATAGAGGGGCATGGATTGGGATAGAAATAGAATGATAGAGGGGGCATGGGGTGGGATAGAATGATAGAAAAGGGGATGGAGTGGGATAGAATGGGGTAGGATAGAATGATAGAAATGAGGGGGGCATGGGGTGGGATAGAATGATAGAGTGGCATGGAGTGGATAGAGAGGAACATAGGGGGGGGGGGGCAACCCCCCAAAACCCCCAAAATTAAGCCCCTATTGGAAATTTGTTATATCCACCAGGGGTTAAATTAAACCCCTAAAATTAAACCCCTATCGACAGCAAAAATTAAACCCCCAAAAATTAAACCCCTATCGACAGCAAAATTATTCTAGTATGATTCAAAAAAGCACCAAAATGAAGAAACAAAAAAGGTACCATTTGAAAAAGTTGCCAAAAATCACGAATAAAAAAGGTACCATTTGAAAAAGATGCTGAAAATCAGAAACAAAAATGGTACCATTTCACAAAAGTTCCAAAAATTATAAACAAAAATGGTACCAAAAACCGGAAACAAAAATGGAACCAATTCCAAAAATCGCCAAAAATCACGACCAAAAATGGTACCATTTTGAAATGGTGCAAAAAATCAGGAACAAAAATGGTACCATTTCGAAAGGGTGCAAAAAATCAGAAACAAAAATGGTACCATTTCTAAAGGGTGCAAAAAATCAGAAACAAAACGGGGGGGGATCATGGATTAAGTGCAAGACACGAGGGGTACTAAGTGATTTTTTGCCCAATTTTGAAATACCACCCACCACCCCTTCAGATAATCCCATGAACTAAGTGATATTTGGCACTATTTGTAGTGACCCACCCCAAAATTAGCATAAAAACCTATCCAAGCGGCAGATTGTCCCCTGTACTAACTGATATTTGTCACTATTTGAAGGTACCCACCCCTAAATGAGCATAAAACGCTGCAGATTGTCCCATGTACTAACTGAAATTTGTCATGTTTTGTAGGACCCACCCCCAAGATGAGCAGTTTGTCCCGTACTAACTGAAATTTAATACAATTTGTGGGGACCCACCCCAAAATTATGACGTCATCTGGCAAAAAATGCCCAAATATGGAAAATATGCCATTTGGACGAAGTGATTTTGATTTTCCCATAAGGTGACCACCTCAGTTAGTACACTGGACTAAGTGATTTCGCCAAGGGCCAAACACCACCCACCCCGGCCTCGTGTCTTGCACTTAGTCCCTGATCCCCCCCGAACAAAATGGTACCATTTGAAAAAGATGCTGAAAATCAGAAACAAAAATGGTACCATTTCATAAATGTTCCAAAAATTATAAACAAAAATGACCTACCAAAAACCGGAAACAAAAATGGTACCATTTCTAAAATTCGCCAAAAATCACGACCAAAAATGGTACCATTTTGAAATGGTGCAAAAAATCAGGAACAAAAATGGTACCATTTTGAAATGGAGCAAAAAATCAGGAGCAAAAATGGTACCATTTGAGAAAAAATTCCCCTTTTTTCAATAAGAATTAAGCCCCCTAAAACCCCCCAAAATTAAACCCCCTATTGGCGATTTTTTGATATCCACCAAAATTGAGGGGGTTGCCCCCCCCCCCAACATGGGATGGAATAGAGAGGGTATGAAGCGGGATAGTGGCAGAGGGCGAAAAGGAGTGGTATGGAGGGGGAATGCTTTGGTATAGTGAGAAATGGAGTGGGAAGGAGTGATTGAGGGGGCATGTAGTGGGATAGAGAGGAACATGCCCAGTGGAATAATATGGGGAATTTAGGAATTAAATTCCCAGTCAAATTTCCAAATAAGAAATCGAAAAAAAGCTTAAATTCGAACGAAATAAGCTTTTCTGGACACATTCTGTAATTGATGAACTCAAAATCATGAAATTCATAGAGCTGAATACCATAATCGACCTTTCCCGGTGCCTCATCCGAATTCAGCAGCTGCATTCCCACCGCATTCCCAAACCAGCCATCACATTCCCAAACCAGCCACCGCATTCCCAAACTAGCCACCGTATTCCTAAACCAGCCACGGTATTTCCTTGTGTTTGACTTTGGTCAAACTTTTTTTAGTGAAAACTATCTAAATAGCCATCATAAACATTTTAAAATAATTACCATATTCAATGAAAACCATTGTTGCACGTTTCTATTGTTTCTCTAGCTAGCAATCGAACTTATCTTTTAAAATTTCGGTCATTTTAGTGAAAACATGTCAAAACCAGCTGGTCTTTACCCCAAGCTGAAAAAGCCTCTTTTTACTCTTAGTAACAGATTCCCAGCCACTTTTTAAAATTATTCCACTGGGGGAACATGGGATGGTATAGAGAGGGCATGAAGCGGGATAGTGGCAGCGAGGGAAAGGAGTGGTATAGAGGGGGAAATGGAGTGGGAAGGAGAGATTGATGGGGCATGGAGTGGGATAAAGGGGGTATGAGGAGGGGTAGAGGGGCAGGGAGTGAGATAGAGGAACTTGGTCCATTGAGTGGGATTTAGTAATAAAGGGCGACATTGAATAGGATAGAGAACAGAGGGCAGAAAGGGAGTGGGGTAATATGATTGATAGGAGTAAGAAAGAGGGGTGATATGAAAGGGAAGGGAGATGGGAAGTATAATAAAGGGAAGAAAGGGGTGGGGTAGAATGACAGATGGGAGATTGGAGGAAGGGAGTGGGGTAGAATGATAGAGACGAGAAAGGGAATGGGTAGTATGAAAGACGGGATAAAGGGGTAGAGGGGTACAATACTAGTGAGAAGAGAGGGAGTGGAGTAGAATGTTAGAAGGGAGAGGGTGATTGGGGTAGTGGCAAATTGGAGTGGGATGGATGAAGTGAAATGCAAACAATCGTCCATTACATTAACCCTCCCCATAATAATAGAAGTAGTTCAACGAAGTCGCGCTTTGAATGTGATCAAAGATGAGGGTGTGAGCGGGGAGTGACTTGAGAATTTGCCACAGAATGGGAGGTTTGTACATTGGTGATTATAGTGACACAGTGGTGTTCTGCAAAGTGCGAATCTAACTGTACATCATGACTTAGCATGCTATATCAGCACAACATGTTCTTGACTTGGTTTTTAAGTCAATGGTTGATGATGTATCATGCATGTATAAGACAACGAAGTGAACTATGAACTTGGCAATGATTATAGTGTGAGGACATTGCTCTTACAAACGCTACTTTAGAGTTTGCTTAACAAGAATTGTAGATCAGTGATTACCAACCTTGACAAGAACTTTCTTCTTGTCCATGGGTTTTATCACTTCTCCAACATAGGAACTTTGTTCTTGAAGCAACGTCAATTCTTCTCTCAACATACGCACTGAAATGCACTGCGTTATGAAACATATAAGCTTTATCTTTTGAATTCATTGGAAATATGGTAATAATGCAACGAGTGTTACAAGAAGTTTTTCCTATTTTAAAGTATCTTACGCTACATATTACGAAAACCGCAGGTTCATACTACTCCAATATGAAGAAACTTCAAAAGGATCCACATTCCAGATTACGCAAAACCGAGAACATTCTATCGATTATCACCTCAGCTGTAATGCACGTCAAAATATATCTCGGCTACACTAATAACTGCACAGTAATTACCTGAACCAGTTTCTTGTACACATTAAATGTACACAGAAGAGCGGATACATATTGTACTCGTTATCGACTGAATATTGGCTATACGGCAAGTAGGAAAACAGTATAAATTGTAATCCATATTCAAATTACTGAAAATCAGCGAATTTGTCATTTGATAAACACAAGTGCACAAAATGTAGATGAAGCAACACAGAGGTGTCGCCACTTCAAGAATCAAGAAATGAGATTTATTTTGAAATTTCCGATCGCGCGGCGCCATATTCGTCGGAATATGGATGTACTGTCAAATCAATATCACCCACGCCGCACGCGCAAATGGCGGTTTTGTGGAAATTTCAGGCACTGATCTCAGAGATGGCAACACCTCTAAAAGGGTTGGTATATTTATTTACGGAAACAAACCTTTGGCATTGAGTTCATTTCTTTGAGCTTCCAACCTCCGAACGTCCTGAGATTTCTCTCCTACTATGCTTTGTAACTCCTCGATCTTAGCAATGTAGTAGTTTTTAAGTCCATCTTTCGGTCTTGATTCCTCAACTTCCATCGGAAAAACAATATTTAGAACGACATAATGCGTCATTAGAGGGTATTAAGATTAATTTTACGAATTTACGAACATCTCAATGGTAAATATGATTTTATAACAAAACTATTCTACTCTATAGATCAATGCTGTCAGCAGTGCTCCCATAACTCTGATAAAAACTCATCAATTGTATTTTATCTACATACTAGGTACTAAATTGAATTGCTGTAATATGAACAAATACTCTGCATTTCAGGACAATTATATTTCAATCGGTCAGCAATGAAAGCCGATTCACAGACAGGCCTCAATCCAAATTGACTGAAGGAAAATACAGAAACCCCCACGATAAACTACAACGATGTAACATAACACCAACCGTGATGAAGACTGTGCTAGAACTTTCTCTAAATTGTTCAACGCAGGGCCGTTTAGGAATGAAGCTCTCGATGAGAGATGTGAATAAGTTCATTTTGTAACAGGTTTAAAACGTACCGAATTTCGAGAAACCTACAACTGAGCATTTCAACAAGGTGCTCCTTCATAAAATTTTCTACCTTGTCTACTAAGTGCATTATAAGGGAATACAAGGAAAAACTCAACTCTCGAGTTCAAAAACCTTACACAATAGGGACTGAAATCAAGATAAAACCAAAAGCATATTAAAACTGAAGTCAAGTTATTTCTGTAAGGATCCACGAGGAATGAGGAATCGATGACGGCATGTTGCAGATCATGAGCATAACTGATGACTACAGATGATCAAATTCTCAAATTCTTGCATTGTTTATTTCCATTTAGATTAATTATCATCTTTGATCAGCAATAAAGTAAAAAATAAATAATACTATTTCGAAATCGTCGAAATAGCGATAAGTTTGTCATGACTCATGAGTCATCTAAACATTGAAAAAAAATCATACTTTCATACATTCCGTAATGAATAACCTGCGGTGCTTCTCATTTATCACCATGGTTCACAGGTTATGCACTTACGTCATGCAGGAACCATTCACGGCAGAAAATTACATTTCATGGTGACTTCTCCCTTTTCAGCAACCTCAGGACCACTTCTAGATTATAATATGAAATTCTTGCATTTTCAATGAAACACATTCAATAAAGCCCACAGAATGGGTTGGTGATTGATTTGTCTCCGTGTGTGTGAGCCAGTAGAATAGTGACAGAGGTAAAACTTCTGCCCAGATAGGGATAATTAGGTATTAGCAGCTGGGTAAATGGATCCTAGTTCAATATTCGGTGACAAACTTAGTTGCCGTTCCTACGTAGCACGCAATGAATGGGGATATCAAGGACTCTGGACGTTTCACTGTGATCACTGCAACTAAATAAAATAAATGAACCTAACATTTATTACACGCTTAGACACAGTCAAATAAATGTCAGAAGAGGGAAATATCTTATCCATTAATTTAGACCCCAACTAATCGTGACATGACGCGTCACGTCACGCGTCACGTCATGCGTCCCCTGTTGTAACTATTATCGTGACGTGACGCGTCAGTCACGATTAGTTAGGATTTTCTGCCGAACAGGGGACGCGTCCCCTGTTCTAACTAATTGTGACATGATGCGTGACGTGACGCGTCACGTCACGATTAGTTAGAACAGGGGACGCATGACGTGACGCGTCATGTCAAGAATTAGTTGGGGTCTAAGCATGACTAGAAAAAGCAGCTAAAAGCCTCTGGAATCAGAAGAGTTACAGACATTAAATATTAATGCTAATAGACTTTGAAGGGACTAAGGGGGTTTGAAAAATAACTGGTCTCTATGTCCTTAGTGAGTAAGTTGAAAACGTTTAATATCTAAAATCATGTGATTATCGTCTACAGCTGATCTCTATGTGCGAACACGGCAACGGTACACATGCCAGTCAAGGGTCTCACTTGGGGACCCTAACTTGAGATATTCTGCTTACTCGGAAATCATTATCTATGATGGTTTGACCTTCTTTTTGCAATCCTCCTCGGTTCAATTCAGTAAATAAATTTCGCGTGGGGGGGGGGACTGTCAAAAAAGCGGGTTGGTTAATGGTTTGGATTTTATCCGTTAATGTCGTGAACGTATCGAATACTGTTATGATGAGCCTGTAAGGTATGCTAGAACGCCTCTATATTCGTAATTCACGAAACACACTTTCCAGATGACATAGTTTCATAGAAAAGTAGAAATCTAAACACAGCCAAACTTATGAAGTTTATTTTGGCACACCCGGTATTAACAGGTGGTTAGTGGAAGAAGTGTCATATAGTAAGGGTCGTATGTGCCCAGAACTGTAACCAACTGTGAACTAAATAGTATAGTAGGTTTGAGAACGTTTTTCGGTAGTTCATAGGCCATAGATGCACCAGAAAAAAACTAACCAACTTCTGAGTTGGGCAACCCCCTTTTTTGGACCCCTTTTCTTTCAAAATGGGGCAAAAACTTTGAACGGTAATATCTCAGCTTCTGATCGAGATACGAAGCCAATAAGTACACCAAACTATGCAGAATGAGCACATTATGGGGGGTAGAGCATAGTTTCAATGTCGTTACCCTTTAGTTTTCGAGTTATCGACGAAAAACCCCTTTTTAGCCCCACGGCATTATGACCAAAATTGCCCCTTTTCAATAAATGAGAACAGAAGATTGTAGAGACCTCAACAATTACACTAGGGTATGCAGAATGAGCACATTATGGGGGGTAGAGCATAGTTTCTAAGTCGTAACCCCTTTCGTTTTCGAGTTATGGACGAAAAACCCCTTTTAGCCCTACTCATATGACCAAAATTACCCCCGTTTCAATAAATGAGAACAGAAGGTCGTAGAGAACTTAACAAGTACTCTACGTTATGCAGAATGAGCACATTATGGGGGGTAGAGCATAGTTTCAACGTCGTAACCCCTTTAGTTTTCGAGTTATCGACGAAAAACCCCTTTTTAGCCCTACGCGTATGACCAAAATTGCCCCTTTTCAATAAATGAGAACAGAAGATTGTAGAGACCTCAACAATTACACTAGGGTATGCAGAATGAGCCAATTATGGGGGGTAGAGCATAGTTTCTAAGTCGTAACACCTTTCGTTTTCGAGTTATGGATGAAAAACCCCTTTTTAGCCCTACTTGTATGACCAAAATTACCCCGTTTCAATAAATGAGAACAGAAGGTCTTAGAGAACTTAACAAGTACTCTACGTTATGCAGAATGAGCACATTATGGGGGGTAGAGCATAGTTTCAACGTCGTAACCCCTTTAGTTTTCGAGTTATGGACGAAAAACCCCTTTTTAGCCCTACGTGTATGACCAAAATTGCCCCCGTTCAATAAATGAGAACAGAAAATCGTAGGGACCTCAACAAGTACACTAGAGTATCCAGAATGAGCACATTATGGGGGGTAGAGCATACTTTCTAAGTCGTTACCCCTTTCGTTTTCGAGTTATAGACGAAAAAACCCTTTTTAGCTAAAATTGTCCCTTTTCAATAGATGAGAACCGAAGATTGTATAACTTCAGACAAATTGGACCTGGTCCTTTATTTCAACAGCGCCAGGAATATCGTCAAGATTGAACTAACTTCGCCAGTGGGGGTCAGTGGTGTAGTGGTTTTGATTTGGGCAAAGGATCGAAAGATCCTCAGTACGAATCCCGGCTTGCACCATTGAGCTAAGGGTGAGAGATTTTTCTCGAGCCTATGCAGCCCGACGGTTCACTCAGCCGAGCGCACAGGAAACTGTGCGGGAGGGGTAAATGAGGAGCTGGCCGTTGCTGCGAAGTCTCGATCAAATAGAAGTAGGTGTGGATTACACTTCCTTAACCGTCACTTGCTTGATTACTTTCATCCTTCGATTCCTGTCATTGGCTGTACAGCTGTTGGAATAGAAGTAAAACCTTCAAGATGAAAAAGCAGAAGAAAACAGAGAAAAATGATGGAGCATCGCCATCATAAAAACTAAGTACGAGAAGCTAGCGGAAAATATTCATGAGGCTGGCACATGAAAGCCAATGACCTACTTACCGTAGAAGTTAGGACCAGAGGATATGTGGCAAAACGGACAAACTAAATTACTATAGGAAGCTTGGGCTGTCTTATCAGGATGGAAATAATCTGTCAGAAAGATTCTCAAGGCTTACAATGCGGTGTTCCCATTTCATCTGGATATGCCGCAACACAGTTACCTGGGCATCACCCATGGAGAGTATGTGATGAAATCTGGTATTGCTCTCCATAACCTACCGTCCATGGGGGCTTGTGTATGTTACGTGCACAAGCTCCGGGTGTTGTCTTATGCTTTGACCAGAACTATTTCACATAGTTCCAGTGAGATCTGGCCTGTGGGCAACTCAGTCATCTACTCATCTGTATAGTGTATATAGCAATGATCAGGGATGCATTATTATTCGGATACAGAGATTTATGCAGGAATAACACCGTTCCCATAACTCAACTTCAAGCACTTGAATGAAGCGGTGTGGGGATGTGGACGTGATGGGCAACGAGCACCTCTCCCCTTTTCCTGTCCCCTGGCAAAGTTGTGTATTTTTACATGACAGATTGTGATGGATGAAGTTGCTCTGCAAACAAGTCAGTTGTTGGTACAGTGTTTCAACCTACTGGCCATATTCTGGCCATAGACATGCACCACCTGGAAGCTTAAGGAGCATTGGAATAGGATCAGGGTTATTATTAACTTGTGTGAAGCCGTTCATAGGCGTCTGTCTCAACAGTTCAACACAAATCCAGGTTACAAGTTCATAGGGGTATGTTGCAAGTTCATAGAAGTTTGTTATTAAGAGTTCATTACTTCATAGGGGTCTGTGATACGTTCATTGGGGTACGTTACAAGTTCAAAGGGGTTGGCTACGAGTTAATAGGGTTATGTTACGAGTTTATAGAGGTGTGTTCAAGATATTTAAACCGATGCAATAATCGCCGTTTATCTTTCTCAGCAGTTTCAATTTTAATCTATAATAATAGTCAAACTATATTGTATATACCTACCTTTGTACATCCTCCGTGATTCAATAAAAAGGTGCTTTCAGTTTCAGAAAACACAAAATGGGTAATAACATTGGAACCATTCTTCATTCCCATTAATGAGATAATTTGCTTATATTTTTTCTGCATAGATTTGTAAAGTCGTGTGGTTTTGCACGATCTTCATTTCTCATTTGTCATACATATAGGGTAAAATTGTAGTTTTTCTTCCATAACTCGGAAACGAAAGGGTTTCCGACCTTAGAAGTTTAAGACTACGCTCTATCCCCCAATAATGAGCTCATTCTGCATAACTTGTTGAGTTCTCTACAACCCTATGTTCTCATTAATTGAAGAGGGGCAATTTTGGTCATATGCATAGGGCTAAAAAGGGTTTTTCCGTCCATAACTCGAAAACGAAAGGTGTTACGACTCAGAAACTATGCTTTACCCCCCATAATGTGCTCATACTGCATACCCTAGTGTACTTGTTGAGGTCTCTACGATCTTCTGTTCTCATTTATTGAACGAGGGCAATTTTGGTCATACACATAGGGCTAAAAAGGGGTTTTTCGTCCATAACTCGAAAACTAAAGGGGTTACGACGTTGAAACTATGCTCTACCCCCATAATGTGCTCATTCTGCATAACGTAGAGTACTTGTTGAGTTCTCTACGACCTTCTGTTCTCATTTATTGAAAAGGGGCAATTTTGGTCATACGCGTAGGGCTAAAAAGGGGTTTTTCGTCGATAACTCGAAAACTAAAGGGGTAACGACATTGAAACTATGCTCTACCCCCCATAATGTGCTCATTCTGCATAGTTTGGTGTATTTATTGGCTTCGTATCTCAATCAGAAGCTGAGATATTGTCATTCAAAGTTTTTGCCCCATTTTGAAAGAAAAGGGGTCCAAAAAAGGGGGTTGCCCAACTCAGAAGTTGGTTAGTTTTTTTCTGGTGCATCTATGGCCTATGAACTACCGAAAAACGTTCTCAAACCTACTATACTATTTAGTTCACAGGGGGTTACAGTCAGACCCTTACTAATAAAAGTGTCCTAAAGATCGTATCTGGAAATACGTATCGGGTAGTACGCTGTAATTTCAATGTTGGAATACAATCTCAGACTAACCAACTGACCCTCACATGCTTGCAGGATATCCATCAAATGAAAGTATCCTTTCAAACACTGTAGATAGTGTATTTCTACGAAGATCAGGCCACGTATGGAGAAAACGGTTTCAGTACCACCAAACCGTAGTGAACTTAAGTAAACTTCTGGTCACTCCGACAAAGGGAGTTGATGTGCAACATGAAGGGGGGGGTAAGTGCAATTTTAGGTAATTTTGGGCAACGAATTATTGGGAATTGAATAAAATTTTTACAGCACAATGTCACTGTTATATATATTTTTTTCGAGTATATAAAGGTAGCTTCTAAAGTGTGCTGAGGGAAAGACAAGTAACGATCTCAAGATTGAATTTGTCACTCGTCCCCGCCTTGGTAACATGGCTAAAATCCCAGTAGGAACTCATCGGCCTTTCACCGAACTGCATATGAGAATTCTTTCTCGGTCATGGGTCTTAAGTTGTGGAATTCCATCCCATACCAGCTCAACAGATATGGACCTCTCCAAAATGCGATTAACTGAGTTCCTGATGTCTGTTCCTGATACCCCGCCAGTTTGAGGAAACACCCCTGCAAAATCGAACTCTCTCCTCTACTGACGTAAAAACAAAGAAGCATCTGCCTTGTGAAGTGGTCACACCAGACGGCTTTATTGAAGATCAACTGTCTTGGACATAGGTAGGTATGTGAAAAAAAATCAGTCGATTGTAAAGACTGTTTACCAGGTTAGACACAAACAAAAAACACGGGAAATGCATAGCATAATGAAAGTTCTGACTTAAAACACGGAAGTTATAAATTCACCCAATTAAGCCCAACTTTGATAACTTTTGATGAACACACAAAGCTGTACTGTAAAATTACCATGGTTCAAAGGAACAAGTGTAGCGTGCAATCTAGTGAAAGTCACATTTGTAGCTATCACTTGCTCACCTTATGGGAGGACGGAGTGTCAATTTACTTTTTCCTGAGTTTTGAACTGGTTTTGGGACAATTGGGCAGAAGTTGAGTGTTCTTTACCTCAAAACCTATGATAGGAAAAAGAACTAAGAACACGACAGTTTCAACGCAGCAACTGCTGCTGAAAAACTGCAGCTGTAGCATTGAAACAGCCATGTTCTTTGTCGTATCATAAGTTGTCAGATAAAGAACCACTGCTGGCAAACACAACAAAATCCTTTTTGACTTAGGAAGAAAATTTCCGCTATTTTTCATAGCAAGTTCGTTTAGTAAAGTTTGTTCATTTTCTCCCATTGGGCCTTTTTCTATGTCCGATTTTCACATATTGTGTCCCATTTGTCTCTGTCCCATTTGTCCCAAATGTCCAAGTTGTCCCAGCCCGAATTCACTTTTTGGGTTCCATTTGTCTCTGTCCCACTTTTCCGATTGTCCTTGTCCCTAATCACTATTTGAATCCCATTTGTCACATTTGCTTCAGTTCCATTTGTCCCAAATGTCCCTTTATCCCTGTCCTGCTTAACTTTTCATCAGTTAGGGACAATTTTTACAATTACATCCGCCTCATGACAAAAATCAATCCTCCAGCTGTAAACCAATAAACCATGAATGAGAGCCATAGATATTAGATGTGCACCCAGAGGGGACACATTGACAGAAGTTCAGTGCTTGTCAGCTTCCAATGAATGGAGCAGAAGAAAAATCTGCAACCTCATCCAATGAATGGAAAAGAAACAAATCTGTGACCTCATCAGGTTACAAGTTGTTATAGACGGAGAGTGATGCTATCTTTATTCAGAGTTCAGCGAACATGAGATCAGTAACTAGAAAAGCTAGATCTGCCTAGACTGCATAGTTACGTCATGAATCAGATAATAGGAGGTTTCGGTCCACTGTAACCCACACAGCTAAAACTGCAAAGCTCGGCCAACCAGAACTCCGATTTCATTGGTGGATGACACGTTTTGGGTTCGTTTACAAATCTTTCAAGTTTTAGGAAAAATTGATAACAAAAATATTATACCTAGGATATTATTAAACCTCAGGGTGGATTTCGATACTAGACCGCACTGTATACTCAATACTTTGTCTCAGGGTTCAGGGCAGTATAATTCATGGACGAAATAACATCAAATGTAAATCTGGTCTGATTTATTAGAATTTTTGATCGAAATTGGACCCAAATGATCACAAACTACCTCTTATCCACGCCCAACGAATGTGAACTTCACTCCCAAGCGACAACAGAGCAACAATGACTTTACAAACAAACATCATATCACAGTCAACAAGGTCATATCTTTGTCTAGTTGATAGTTTTATTAATATCAAAATCATATACTCCAATACAACATGCGTAAATCGTGAACTAATGAGAACCCTAAACCGGTAGGATTCATCTAGTTTGATCGGTATTTACAAAAAATTAAGTATCGACACAACAACAAACACTGTGAAATACAATCACAAAACTCATCGGAGCATTTGCTCTTCCGGTTTTCGAAGACGATGATTTCGTACTTCTTATGTCGGGAACATGAGGGCTTGCAACGGCAACGGTCGCCATACTACAAGAAACTTCGCCTGTCACAAACTCGGGCTGAGTAAATGATTCATGTAATGCGTGCGGAGTAAATGGATTACAATCAATAGGCGTATGCGCGCGCGGCGTCAGAAACTTGAATGAACTAACATTTGGACTGAAAGTAATGACAATAATATTTAATGTAAAGAATCTTAAGCAATGGCAAATATCTTAAGTTTTGACAAAAACAATAAGGAGCAGTATCTGAATTGTCGTAGAATGTTACCCTACCCTCGCGCGCGGCGCCACGTTCCACATTTGGACGTCACTTTGCAACCGGACCTCGCCCATCCAGTCCTAGTCAGAAGAAATAGACGGGGCAACGTCCGTCGACTGAATTGTACCAAAGATTTTATGCAAGAAGACATGTTTAATTTATGGAATTGAAAAGCTAAAGCTCCATATTTAACTCATGAGATCGACGCCGCGCACTTTAACATTTAAATTAAATTCACTAATTATTCCAAATTCAACTTGAGCATTTTTGTATGCAATGCAATGTCAATTTGATAAATTCGCAGGATCAATGATCATTCCATCACACTGGTCGGAATTATCAATCATTTAAAAATCAAAACACCGGGTTTTTCATGTACATAAAAACACAATGGAATTGGATATTGCATTTGTACAAAATATATCTACCAGAGTAACCCAGGATAAGTCTTGACGTTCATGTTATTATAAGGTGATTCACTGTTCAAGTTACATCGTTGTTTTTACAATCAAAATATAAAAAGGGGCTATTTCAACTTTTAACGTGCAAAATATTTTCTTTTTGTAAACTGGGATCCCACCATTGAAACATTCTTAAAATCAAATGCATTTATCAATTTATTGATAGTTGATGATTGCTATGATTTAAAGATAAAGAGCAATGAGTCTTCGTTCGCACCAAATCACTACATATCACATATCAACTACGTTGCACATTGCAGTACCATATTTTAACTGAAGGTCAAGTGGGTCCGGTCGAAGTAAGCTTACTGGGGTGGGTATTTGAAATTTTATGCAAATAGGGGGTTGAAAAATGCAAATATTTCCAGTCCAGAGGTACTTAATACTTTCTACATGGGCAAATTAGATAGTAGATACCCATTGATAAATGTACTTCTGTAAAACTAGTACTTGTATGCCAGTAACCAGTTCGTTTCTCAACCAAATCACAAAGCGGATACAAATCGAGCTTTCCAGACAATCAAATCTTCCGGAATAGTAGATTTTGGGCTATATAGGCTTCGAAACTTTAAGTGGAAAGGATGATTTTTAGTGTTCCAGGCCGTTACTTTTTCCCTGAAAATTGTTATCATCTGCACCCTGTGATTAAGGTACTGCAGAATATCCAAGAACAATCAATCAGAAATGCACTCATGACGTGATCAATTGGCAACCATTACAATTGGGATTCGGGATCGTTCACATATTGACCCCCTCCCTCCCCCTCGTAATCAAAGCTCACTCCTTCCCTCTTGAAAAGGATATTACGTAATCAAGGCTACCCCCTACTTGAGTTAGAGTAGACAAAGAAGAAACTGGACAGTGTAAATACTCGAATATTGATTAGGTTTAAACTGTCGATAATTTTGGTGAAAATATTGAGGAATGTTTTGGAAATGTTACTTTTGAGTTACTTTTCTTATAATTTTGCAAAAATATACCGAGAATTTGAGGCGAAATTGTGCCGTAATCAAACGTTACTATTTGAAAACACCCCCTCCCTCTAGATGTGAACGATACCATTCTGAAAAGAGACTGTATAAGGAATTGACAGGTTGAGTCTTGAGACCTTTTAAATTACGCTTTAACCGGTTTTAACATAATCGTACGCCTTGGAGTGGAGAATGTCATTAAAATTACTTCTGGCACGCGGTATGGTCTATTTAATTAAATCGGTATTTACTTTGGTAGTTACAGCTCAAAATAGATACTGTTCTGGCTCATTTAGCCTTTCAACTCACGCAGGGATTAACATCCTTGACCCGAATCTATGAAAAATGAGAAGAAATCAGGATCAAAGTCACAAATTTCAGGAAGGCAACTTCTTGCAACATCTTGGCAAGACTATTTCACCCATTCTAACTGCTATCGAGTAAGGTTCCGATGTGTACCAACAATCACCTGCATGGCTCTTGTTGTGAATATTTAGAATTTCACACAAGCTGTCTTTGCACAAAATGCTTCACACTGATTCTCCCCGCTCTCCTCGCAGCGCATCACATTTCAAACACACACAAACGTGCACGTGCACTAACGCCCCCGCGCGCGGGTGTCACACGTACTGACACCCTTGCGCGGGCAGGTGGGTGGTATGAGAGGAGGAGGAGAGGGAGGAGGGGTAGAAAGGCAGGGCGTCTGTGAGTGGCGCAGTCTCAGTCCACTGGGTGCTTGGGGCAGCTTCTGTTCACGTCAAACCATTCGTCTATGCATCTACGGGGATAGAAAACTGTAAGATATTTCGCAGATCTAAATACAATGTAATTAATTAATAGCTACCTATGTAACAATGGCCTCACAGTTTATGATAATTTGCTTTGGACTATATCCCTGGCAGATAAAGGGCCAGAAGCTCGACAGTTAAACATAGAGAAGGTATTGTCGAGCGTCTATTTAACTTCTTTCCCCAATCACGGCAGCTACACCCATATGATCCACCATTTTTGATAGCTGGTTTCATTCAGTCATTCAGTGTGATAATGTAAGTACAGGTACCACAATTTTCTAAGATAACTGTAACACCACTAAACAGTGAAAACAATTTATTCAGAGCAAGCCATCGGTAATTCCCAACTTATCCTAGGATGACACTGATTCAACTATACCAACCCCCTTCATTTACCTACTTTCATGATTGGTATTTTGAGGTTTTGGACCTTTTTGAACTTGTTTATCAGAGATAAACTTTATCTCTGCAAACTGAATGCTGTATTCGATCTAATAACACAGTAAAGCGATCTTATGCTCATCTATACCGAAACAATTATGGCATGAAGGCAACTATGTGTTTCCCATGACTTCAGTCAAATACTTCAAAGAGTATACATTTTCAGCGTAATGTATACACGGTGCGCGGCTTTGCGCGAACAAGTCACTGAAAATACCGTTCGGCGGAACCTAAAAACAGTCAAATCGACGATTATAGAAGAAAAAAGAAATACGCAGTTACACACCAGCGCATACTTGATAATTAATTTAGACTCTGATTTAGTCACAGACATATTATATCAAACGTTATCATTGGTGTGCTATGAGTAGTGGGTATTTTCTCAGAAATGCAGCATAAAATCAAGCGTGATAATCGTTGATAAGAAATCATCGGAATTTGCCTGAGCTATATACAAATGTACACATTGTACATGGCATAAGGATGACTTACTTTTTGTGGTATATACAGAGACACTGTAGCCTAGCGATAACGTTGCCTGAAAACATCGTAAATTACCTCCGGTTAAATATCTTAAAACCAATTTATCAACATTTCCTAAAGTCCTAAGAATGTAAAATGTTAAATTATGACTTCGACATAATAATATTTCCGGTTAAACTTGTAGATCATAAGTTACATCTAGTTACACCAATACGTCATAAAATAGGATAAGAGAACTTGAGACGTTATTCTAATAAAGTAGAGTAGTGCAGGAAAGGACATTCTCAGTACGAAATATCGATCCAAATTATAAAGTGACGTAATACACTAATTATTACATGAAATAATCACATAATTTCCATATGAAATAAATGAATGAAGAGTTCAGTATCAAATTTCAGCGCTAAGTAAGAAAACAGACTCGATTTTTCTTTCTGCACAAGACCACCGAGAAGAGAAAACTCCAATTACTGAAAATGGACGTTTTTATCTTGACCCACACATCCGTACGAACGGTATGCGGTACCCGGACGCAACACCTGCTTTGACCTATTTACTGCAGTAGCTAATAAGCGGGGGTAGAAATAAGCGTACCGGGGTGGGGTATTTGAGAATTTCCTGCTAACGGGAGGGGGTGCCAAATAAGTGGTTGGACCTGGATTTCTGATGGAACGAATTTACTCCTCAATGTTTTTTGTTTTCTTTTTCGTGAAGTAATTGAAATTTCAGTGATTTATGCTAGTCAGACCATCGCATAGCCAAATTTATAAGCAAATTACCGAATAATATAGAAAAAATAACAAAAATGACCATTCCTGAGTATATTATCTACTAAATGCGATTTAAAATTTTCGGATTCGCTTAAACGGGGAGGTTGCTTTGTACCTGGCCCTGACCTTTTCTTTGAAAATTGCTACCGTCTCCTCCCCGCTTATTAGCCTCTGCAGGGTAATCGAGCGTTGTATAGCAAACGGTTACAGTCAGGGTAATGGGGCAGCACGACAGTCCTTAAAACGCGAGGTGTTTTGTCCTTCCACTCGCAAAGATCTACCTCGGTATTTACCGAGGATTACCGTGTTACCGAGGCCTCGGTTATAAAACCTGGCCTCGGTCACTCCTCACCACAAAACCTACCTGCTTCCATGTCGTCGAAGCAGATATCACACTCCCCAGCGTCGGCTTCTAGTACGTTTTCTGAAAAACGAAATGATGAAGTTTTGCTTTCTTGCCTTCATACGTAATTATTTTGGGAATTTTCTTGTGTTCCTGCATTTTTTTTGTTTTCATAGGTCTTATTGGAACACTACGGGGGTTGTTATCACATTAAAGCCCGGATGTGTTTAATACATCCTGGCTTTAATGTGTGTATCATAATACATTGTATTATGGGTCGTATGAAAGTATACCAATGACCCCCTGCTGACCCCCTACTGACCCCCAGCTGACCCCCTACTGACCCCCTGCTGACCCCCTACTGACCCCCTGGTGAACCCCTACTGACCCCCTGGTGACCCCTGGTGAACCCCTACTGACCCCTACTGACCCCCCTGCTGACCCCCTTTGACCCCTGCTGACCCCTACTGACCCCCTGGTGACCCCTGGTGAACCCCTACTGACCCCCTACTGACCCCCTACTGACCACTTCCTGATCATAATTCTAACATATATCATGAATGTTTTAAAAGCATTTAAAATAGCACTCAGCCTTATAATGACGCTTTATTGGTCAATTGCCACTCGATCAAGGCACCCTAAACGCACGCTCAAAACATAAACGAGTCAGTTATATTTTTCATGTTCGTTATGTTATTCTGTTATTCAAGTCAGTCAAATAAGTCAGGACAGTCACTGACATGACTGACATGACAAACATGACTGACATGACTGACATGACTGACATGACTGACATGACTGACATGACTGACATGACTGACATGACCGACATGACTGACATGACTGACATGACTGACATGACTGACATGACTGACATGACTGACATGACTAACATGACTGTCATGACTGACATGACTGACATGACTGACATGACTGACATGACTGACATGACTGACATGACTGACATGACTGACATGACTGACATGACTGACATGACTGACATGACATGACTTGATCAAAGTAACTTGACTTGAGTGGCTTGACTAATTTGGCTAACTTGACTAACTTGACCGACCTGACTGACCTGACTGACAGAACTGACTTGAATGACTTGAATAACTTGACTAACGTGACTGTCCTGACTTATTTGACTGACTTGAATAACAGAATAACATAACGAACATGAAGAATATAATTGACTCGTTTATGTTTTGAGCGTGCGTTTAGGGTGCCTTGATCGAGTGGCAATTGACCAATAAAGCGTCATTATAAGGCTGAGTGCTATTTTAAATGCTTTTAAAACATTCATGATATATGTTAGAATTATGATCAGGAAGTGGTCAGTAGGGGGGTCAGTAGGGGTTCACCAGGGGTCACTAGGGTTCACCAGGGGTCAGTAGGGGTCAGTAGGGGTCAGCAGGGGTCAGCAGGGGTCAGTAGGGGTTCACCAGGGGTCAGTAGGGGTTCACCAGGGGGTCAGTAGGGGGTCAGTTGGGGGTCAGCAGGGGGTCAGTAGGGGGTCAGCTGGGGGTCAGTAGGGGGTCAGCAGGGGGTCATTGGTATACTTTCATACGACCGTATTATGATACACATTTTAAATTAATCAAACATGTATTTGGCTTTTGTACGGAGTACATTTTTCAAATATGTTATTCCAAACCTTACCTGAGAAGTTATTCCGTTCGATAGATAACGTTTCACTGCAAACTAACAAGTAATAAGCAGCAGCACCAAGGAATTAAATCATGTAACCAATACCATTTAGTGTGTCAGGTATCCAAAAGCAAAACTAAATCAACACAATCAACCGGAAACAATCAAATTGCTTCATTCAGATCTGGAGTACCGGAGCTTTGATATACGTGGAATTTGCTGGAAAAATTACTTATTGGTATGGAAAATCATGATACATGGTGAGTTTTGATACTTAATTGCTTTGTGGAGGCAGATGAATTTTGGATATCAAGTTGTCCCAAAATATATGGCCTCAACAGAAAATCCTGCTAGTGTGGACATTCAGTAAGTGCCATAATATTGCGGCCTTTTGTGAGAAGTGAGTAATGCGGCAGGCCGCAGGCTGTATTATTACTGAATACTACGAATTAAGATGTTAACCAACAGCTAATGGTTTGTATGTTTCAGAATGATGTATTTTATGAACGTCTCATCATTTATTACTTTATAACCCTTACTAGCAGGCCCGTTGGGCCTGCATTATATAGCTTCACTCGGCGCTGCTACGCAGCACCTCGTTCGCAAATTTCAAACCCCACAATTCCAATCAGCTAAATTTTTTCCGCATCAAAATATCCAATCAGATCAAAAGTGACGGAGCTACGAAATTAAAACAGCATTAAACAGAAATGAACGCGCGCGCGCAATATGTAACCATAGCAACGGGTTCGCCTACACCAAAACTGCACGTGCACGCTTCAAAATGTGTCTACAAAAGGACAAAAAACGTTACGGACGTACAAAAAAATAGTATTACAGAGGTTGCGAAATTATGTTAGAGATTGACCATTAAAATTATCTAACAAGGACAAAAAACCTTCAAATTTGTGTCCAAAGAGCTGGTTAAACTTTAATTGGGCCAGTTGAATGGCCAATTACTTTTAAGTATGAAGTTTTATTACTTACTATGAATATAAAGTATTTGATTAAGGTAAACTTCATTAGATAACACAGATAAATGATAATGAAATCATGCTGATTGCTGGGCTTTTATTTGGGTCTTTTGATACAACCCAATTAATCATTGCACATTGGGCTGGTTTGAAAAAGGCCGGTTTATAAAAGGCCAGTTAAAGAATATACATCTAGTAACATGAATTATACCCCCCAAGCTTGTTTTAGCGACCGTGTAAGTTTGGTTATACCCCTCCCAAGCTTGTTTTAGCGACTGTGTAAGTTTGGTTATACGGTCTCCACTGAATAACAGTGCAAAAAAGCCGAGTAGGACCGAGTAGGAAGAAATACTGTTGTTTGGTCATAGAATAGTTGGTCCCAGCTGTTTCCGGTCGGGGTATAATCCGGTTCCATGATCTCAGCTGTGACCGTATACCTTCGATAATGAACTCGGCACGCCTCGTCCATTATCCGCCTTACACAGTCTCGGCTGTCGCCTCGACCATGTAAGTTGCGGTATACGGTCACCACTTCGACATGTAACCGCTTATTATACCCCCCCAAGCTTGTTTTAGCGACCGTGTAAGTTTGGTTATATTATGATTTAGGTGGGAGTAAAGTACAATTACTTTTTATTCTGTAATCGTGTATTCAATGTATACTAGATACCTACACTTAAGACTTCACTCCAAAGGTTTGTCTGGCAGTTGTGTTTAATATCAGATATTAATGTTTTTGGGTGGTAGGGCCTTTCCTTGGTAATGCTCAGTTATTAGGCACATAGTGTCGCAGCAATCAGAAAATCAAAGGGCCGTTGCCGGGAGCGGGACTTGAACCCACGACCTCCGCGATAATGCATCGGGTGCTCTACCACTGAGCTATCACGGCCCGATACACTTCGAAATCTTTCATGCTACATACACATTAACATGCCATTCGTCACCACATTACCATTATCGGCTGCCCCACATGTTGCCAGACAGAGTGTGTATTGTGATATATTATGATTTAGGTGGGAGTAAAGTACAATTACTTTTTATTCTGTAATCGTGTATTCAATGTATACTAGATACCTACACTTAAGACTTCACTCCAAAGGTTTGTCTGGCAGTTGTGTTTAATATCAGATATTAATGTTTTTGGGTGGTAGGGCCTTTCCTTGGTAATGCTCAGTTATTAGGCACATAGTGTCGCAGCAATCAGAAAATCAAAGGCCGTTGCCGGGAGGCGGGACTTGAACCCACGACCTCCGCGATAATGCATCGGGTGCTCTACCACTGAGCTATCACGGCCCGATACACTTCGAAATCTTTCATGCTACATACACATTAACATGCCATTCGTCACCACATTACCATTATCGGCTGCCCCACATGTTGCCAGACAGAGTGTGTATTGTGATATATTATGATTTAGGTGGGAGTAAAGTACAATTACTTTTTATTCTGTAATTGTGTATTCAATGTATACTAGATACCTACACTTAAGACTTCACTCTGGCAGTTGTGTTTAATATCAGATATTAATGTAATTGGGTGGTAGGGCCTTTCCTTGGTAATGCTCAGTTATAAGGCACATAGTGTTGCAGCAATCAGAAAATCAAAGGGCCGTTGCCGGGAGCGGGACTTGAACCCACGACCTCTGCAATAATGCATCGGGTGCTCTACCTCTGAGCTATCATGGCCCAATACACTTCGAAATCTTTCATGCTACATACACATTAACATGCCATTCGTCACCGCATTACCATTATCGGCTGCCCCACATGTTGCCAGACAGTGTGTGTATTGTGATATATTGTGATTTGGGTGGGAGTAAAGTACAATTACTTTTTATTCTGTAATCATGCATTCAATGTATACTAGATACCTACACTTAAGACTTCACTCCAAAGGTTTGTCTGGCAGTTGTGTTTAATATCAGATATTAATGTTTTTTTGGGTGGTAGGGCCTTTCCTTGGTAATGCTCAGTTATTAGGCACATAGTGTCGCAGCAATCAGAAAATCAAAGGGCGTTGCCGGGAGCGGGACTTGAACCCACGACCTCGCGATAATGCATCGGGTGCTCTACCACTGAGCTATCACGGCCCGATACACTTCGAAATCTTTCATGCTACATACACATAACATGCCATTCGTCACCGCATTACCATTATCGGCTGCCCCACATGTTGCCAGACAGAGTGTGTATTGTGATATATTATGATTTAGGTGGGAGTAAAGTACAATTACTTTTTATTCTGTAATCGTGTATTCAATGTATACTAGATACCTACACTTAAGACTTCACTCCAAAGGTTTGTCTGGCAGTTGTGTTTAATATCAGATATTAATGTTTTTGGGTGGTAGGGCCTTTCCTTGGTAATGCTCAGTTATTAGGCACATAGTGTCGCAGCAATCAGAAAATCAAGGGCCGTTGCCGGGAGCGGACTTGAACCCACGACCTCCGCGATAATGCATCGGGTGCTCTACCACTGAGCTATCACGGCCCGATACACTTCGAAATCTTTCATGCTACATACACATTAACATGCCATTCGTCACCACATTACCATTATCGGCTGCCCCACATGTTGCCAGACAGAGTGTGTATTGTGATATATTATGATTTAGGTGGGAGTAAAGTACAATTACTTTTTATTCTGTAATCGTGTATTCAATGTATACTAGATACCTACACTTAAGACTTCACTCCAAAGGTTTGTCTGGCAGTTGTGTTTAATATCAGATATTAATGTTTTTGGGTGGTAGGCCTTTCCTTGGTAATGCTCAGTTATTAGGCGGGTTATACCCTCCCAAGCTTGTTTTAGCGACTGTGTTAGTTTGGTTATACGGTCTCCACTGATTAACAGTGCAAAAAGCCGAGTAGGACCGAGCAGGGAAGAAATACTGTTGTTTGGTCATAGAATAGTTGGTCCCAGCTGTTTTCGGTCGGGGTATAATCCGGTTCCATGATTTCAGCTGTGACCGTATACCTTCGATAATGAACTCGGCACGCCTGTCCATTATCCGCTTACACAGTCTCGGCTGTCGCCTCGACCATGTAAGTTGCGGTATACGGGTCACCACTTCGACATGTAACCGCTTATTATACCCCCTCCCTATACCACATCGTTACCCTCTGCTATGCAATCACGCAGTTTGTTAGACTACCACATCGTTACCACTCTCTGCAATCACGTACTTTGGTAGACTAACACATCAAAAGTATTTTGTTTGTACTATTTCGGATATCCTTTTAGGGTGGTATCAAAACAACAAAGTCGACATTTAAAAAAAAGATACATAAGCATATATTCTCTGCTTTTTTGGGCCACTTCAATGTTCTATTAAGGGTATCTCATGTTTGGTTGACTACCATATATCGTCAACACATGTGCAATGAGAAGGCTATGATTGACTTTTTTATTGATGAGTACTGCTTTTTAATAAATTTGTTTAAGATTTCACATCACACCCTGACTCTAACAGAACTTTAGGATGACAGCAGAATTAGGACCAGACGGTCATTCTCTAAAGATTCTTCATCCCTAGAGTCATTTTAAGATCTCAGGAAATCCTGATCTCCCCATCCTGCCATGATGTCTTCATGATGACCGTCATGATGCCATTATGGCCTCCTTTATGGGGTTATATCTTTTTGTTCTTACTAACCTACAGGGCAGGCATTACAATCTCTGAGAAAACACTGTTGCAGTCTTCTACCTAGTTGTGTGCATTGTTTCAGAGTATCGCCACAATACTTGCTCAATGATCTCTTATCTCCGACGATAAATAACTTTCATTGCCAAAAGTAACCAATCATATATACTCACTTACATTGATACTAGATGATATGCAGCTAAGCGGAACCAGTAACCACCGATAACGGCTCACCAATACTATCACAAACATCAAAATAAATCACGAATCAAATTATCTCCCGAAACTGCTATAATCCCACTATTATAACAAGGAATACAAACATTCAATAAACAGTATCACAGATAGTTCCTGCACGACCTAACCTGGTGATTTAGCACCCAGAGTTAGAGGGACAGGCTTTTTCAGCCACACTTACCAGGGATCAAGGTAGTCAATCTCGAGGGGCGCCCTGCTCAATTGCACCTGCCAGTATCATCACCTGGTGCCCGGTAAGTTGGTCCCCGTTTCCGGGCGGGTATAATCCCCAGATTTCCGCTGTTACCGAGGCCTCGGTTATAAAACCTGGCCTCGGTCACTCCTCACCACAAAACCTACCTGCTTCCATGTCGTCGAAGCAGATATCACACTCCCCAGCGTCGGCTTCTAGTACGTTTTCTGAAAAACGAAATGATGAAGTTTTGCTTTCTTGCCTTCATACGTAATTATTTTGGGAATTTTCTTGTGTTCCTGCATTTTTTTTGTTTTCATAGGTCTTATTGGAACACTACGGGGGTTGTTATCACATTAAAGCCCGGATGTGTTTAATACATCCTGGCTTTAATGTGTATCCATAATACATTGTATTATAGGTGTATGAAAAGTATACCAATGACCCCCTTCTGACCCCCTACTGACCCCCAGCTGACCCCCTACTGACCCTACTGACCCCCTACTGACCCCCTGGGTGAACCCCTACTGACCCCTGGTGACCCCTGGTGAACCCTACTGACCCCCTACTGACCCCTGCTGACCCCCTTTTTGACCCCCTGCTGACCCCCTACTGACCCTGGTTGACCCCTGGTGAACCCCTACTGACCCCCTACTGTCCCCCTACTGACCACTTCCTGATCATAATTCTAACATATATCATGAATGTTTTAAAGCATTTAAAATAGCACTCAGCCTTATAATGACGCTTTATTGGTCAATTGCCACTCGATCAAGGCACCCTAAACGCACGCTCAAAACATAAACGAGTCAGTTATATTTTTCATGTTCGTTATGTTATTCTGTTATTCAAGTCAGTCAAATAAGTCAGGACAGTCACTGACATGACTGACATGACAAACATGACTGACATGACTGACATGACTGACATGACTGACATGACTGACATGACTGACATGACTGACATGACTGACATGACTGACATGACTGACATGACTGACATGACTGACATGACTGACATGACTGACATGACTAACATGACTGTCATGACTGACATGACTGACATGACTGACATGACTGACATGACTGACATGACTGACATGACTGACATGACTGACATGACTGACATGACTGACATGACTGACATGACATGACTTGATCAAATAACTTGACTTGAGTGGCTTGACTAATTTGGCTTGACTAACGACTAACTTGACCGACCTGACCTGACCTGACTGACAGAACTGACTTGAATGACTTGAATAACTTGACTAACGTGACTGTCTGACTTATTTGACTGACTTGAATAACAGAATAACATAACGAACATGAAGAATATAATTGACTCGTTTATGTTTTGAGCGTGCGTTTAGGTGCCTTGATCAGTGGCAATTGACCAATAAAGCGTCATTATAGGCTGAGTGCTATTTTAAATGCTTTTAAAACATTCATGATATATGTTAGAATTATGATCAGAAGTGGTCAGTGGGGGGTCGTAGGGGTTCACCAGGGGGTCCAGGGGTTCCAGGTCGTAGGGTCAGCAGGGTCAGCAGAGGGGTCAGCAGGGGTCAGTAGGGTTCACCAGGGGTCAGTAGGGGGTTCCAGGGGGGTCAGGGGTAGGGGGGGCAGCAGAGGTCAGGGGGGGGTCAGTAGGGGGTCAGCAGGGGGGTCATTGGTATACTTTCATACGAACGCAATATGATACACATTTTAAATTAATCAAACGCATGTATTTGGCTTTTTGTGCGAGTACATTTTTCAAATATGTTATTCCAAACCTTACCTGAGAGTTATTCCGTTCGATAGATAACGTTTCACTGCAAACTAACAAGTAATAAGCAGCAGCACCAAAAATTAAATCATGTAACCAATACCATTTAGTGTGTCAGGTATCCAAAAGCAAAACTAAATCAACACAATCAACCGGAAACAATCAAATTGCTTCATTCAGATCTGGTACCGGAGCTTTGATATACGTGGAATTTGCTGGAAAAATTACTTATTGGTATGGAAAATCATGATACATGGTGAGTTGATACTTAATTGCCTTTGGGAGGCAGATGAATTTTGGATATCAAGTTGTCCCAAAATATATGGCCTCAACAGAAAATCCTGCTAGTGTGGACATTCAGTAAGTGCCATAATATTGCGGCCTTTGTGAGAAGTGGAGTAATGCGGCAGGCCGCAGGCTTTATTACTGAATACTACGAATTAAGATGTTAACCAACAGCTAATGGTTTGTATGTTTCAGAATGATGTATTTTATGAACGTCTCATCATTTATTACTTTATAACCTTACTAGCAGGCCCGTTGGGCCTGCAACTACATAGCTCACTCGGCGCTGCTACGCAGCACCTCGTTCGCAAATTTCAAACCCCACAATTCCAATCAGCTAAATTTTTTCCGCATCAAAATATCAATCAGATCCAAAAGTGACGGAGCTACGAAATTAAAACAGCATTAAACGAAAAAACGAACGCGCGCGCAATATGTAACCATAACGGGTTCGCCTACACCAAAAACTGCGTGCACGCTTCAAAATGTGTCTACAAAGGACAAAAACGTTACGGACATTACCAAAAAAATAGTATTACAGAGGTTGCGAAATTATAGTAGAGATTGACCATTAAAATTATCTAACAAGGACAAAAAACCTTCAAATTTGTGTCAAGAGCTGGTTAAACTTTATTGGGCCAGTTGAATGGCCAATTACTTTTAAGTATGAAGTTTTATTACTTACTATGAATATAAAGTATTTGATTAGGTAAACTTCATTAGATAACACAAGATAAATGATAATGAAATCATGCTGATTGCTGGGCTTTTATTTGGGTCTTTTGATACAACCCAATTAATCATTGCACATTGGGCTGGTTTGAAAAAGGCCGGTTTATAAAAGGCCAGTTAAAATCTACATCTAGTAACATGAATTATACCCCCAAGCTTGTTTTAGCGACCATTGGTTGGTTATACCCCTCCCAAGCTTGTTTTTAGCGACTGTGTAAGTTTGGTTATACGGTCTCCACTGAATAACAGTGCAAAAAAGCCGAGTAGGACCAGTAGGAAGAAATACTGTTGTTTGGTCATAGAATAGTTGGTCCCCAGCTGTTTCCCGTCGGGGGTATAATCCGGTTCATGATCTCGGCTGTGACTGTATACCTTCGATAAAGAACTCGGCAAGCCTCGTCCATTATCCAACTTACACAGTCTCGGCTGTCGCTTCGACCATGTAAGTTGCGGTATACGGTCACCCCTTCGACATGTAACCGCTATTCCTATGCCCCCAAGCTTGTTTTAGCGACCGTGTAAGTTTGGTTATATTATGATTTGGGTGGGGTAAAGTACAATTACTTTTATTCTGTAATCGTGTATTCAATGTATACTAGATACCTACACTTAAGACTTCACTCCAAAGGTTTGTCTGGCGGTTGTGTTTTAATATCAGATATTAATGTTTTTGGGTGGTAGGGCCTTTCCTTGGTAATGCTCAGTTATTAGGCACATAGTGTCGCAGCAATCAGAAAATCAAAGGGCCGTTGCCGGGGCAGGACTTGAACCCCACGACCTCCGCGATAATGCATCAGGTGCTCTACCACTGAGCTATCACATTGATACACTTCAAATCTTTCATGCTACATACACATTAACATGCCATTCGTCACTACATTACCATTATCGACTGCCCCACATGTTGCCAGACAACGAGTGTGTGTGTGATATATTGTGATTTAGGTGGGAGTAAAGTACAATTACTTTTTATTCTGTAATCGTGTATTCAATGTATATACTAGATACCTACATAGACTTCACTCCAAAGGTTTGTCTGGCAGTTGTGTTTAATATCAGATATTAATGTTTTTGGGTGGTAGGGCCTTTCCTTGGTAATGCTCAGTTATTAGGCACATAGTGTCGCAGCAATCGAAAATCAAGAGGCCGTTGCCGGGGCAGGACTTGAACCCGACCTCCGCGATAATGCATCGGGTGCTCTACCACTGAGCTATCACGGCGATACACTTCGAAATCTTTCATGCTACATACACATTAACATGCCATTCGTCACCACATTACCATTATCGGCTGCCCCATGTTGCCAGACAGAGTGTATTGTGATATATTATGATTTAGGTGGGGTAAAGTACAATTACTTTTTATTCTGTAATCGTGTATTCAATGTATACTAGATACCTACATAGACTTCACTCAAAGGTTTGTCTGGCAGTTGTGTTTAATATCAGATAATAATGTTTTTTGGGTGGTAGGGCCTTTCCTTGGTAATACTCAGTTATTAGGCACATAGTGTCGCAGCAATCAGAAAATCAGGGCCGTTGCCGGGCAGGACTTGAACCCGACCTCCGCGATAATGCATCGGGTGCTCTACCACTGAGCTATCACGGCCCGATACACTTCGAAATCTTCATGCTACATACACATTAACATGCCATTCGTCACCACATTACCGTTATCAGCTGCCCCACATGTTGCCAGACAGAGTGTGTATTGTGATATATTATGATTTAGGTGGAGTAAAGTACAATTACTTTTTATTCTGTAATCGTATTCAATGTATACTAGATACCTACACTTAAGACTTCACTCAAAGGTTTGTCTGGCAGTTGTGTTTAATATCAGATATTAATGTTTTTTTGGTGGTATTTCCTTGGTAATGCTCAGTTATTAGGCACATAGTGTCTGCAGCAATCAGAAAATCAAGGGCCGTTGCCGGGGCAGGACTTGAACCCGACCTCACGATAATGCATCCAGTTGCTCTACTGAAGCTATCACGGCCCGATACACTTCGAAATCTTTCATGCTACATACACATTAACATGCCATTTCGTCACCACATTACCATTATCGGCTGCCCCACATGTTGCCAGACAAGTGTGTATTGTGATATATTATGATTTAGGTGGGAGTAAGTACAATTACTTTTATTCTGTAATCGTGTATTCAATGTATACTAGATACCTACACTTAGACTTCACTCCAAAGGTTTGTCTGGCAGTTGTGTTTAATATCAGAATATTAATGTTTTTTGGGTGGTGGGGCCTTTCCTTGGTAATGCTCAGTTATTAGGCACATAGTGTCGCAGCAATCAGAAAATCAAAGGGCCGTTGCCCGAGGCAGGACTTGAACCCACGACCTCCGCGATAATGCATCGGTGCTCTACCACTGAGCTATCACGGCCCGATACACTTCGAAATCTTTCATGCTACATACACATTAACATGCCATTCGTCACCACATTACCATTATCGGCTGCCCCCATGTTGCCAGACAGAGTGTGTATTGTGATATATTATGATTTAGGGTGGGAGTAAAGTACAGTACTTTTTATTCTGTAATCGTGTATTCAATGTATACTAGATACCTACACCCAAGACTTCACTCAAAGGTTTGTCTGGCAGTTGTGTTTAATATCAGATATTAATGTTTTTGGGTGGTAGGGCCTTTCCTTGGTAATGCTCAGTTATTAGGCACATAGTGTCGCAGGGGTTATACCCCTCCCAAGCTTGTTTTAGCGACTGTGTTAGTTTGGTTATACGGTCTCCACTGATTAACAGTGCAAAAAAGCCGAGTAGGACCGAGTAGGAAGAAATACTGTTGTTTGGTCATAGAATAGTTGGTCAGCTGTTTCCGGTCGGGGTATAATCCGGTTCCATGATCTCAGCTGTGACCGTATGCCTTCGATAATGAACTCGGCACGCCTCATCCATTATCCGCCTTACACAGTCTCGGCTGTCGCCTCGACCATGTAGTTGCGGTATGCGGTCACCACTTCGACTATGTAACCGCTTAGTATACCCACCCTATACCACATCGTTGCCACTCTATATGCAATCACGCAGTTTGTTGAACTACCACATCGTTACCACTCTCTCTGCAATCACGTACTTTGGTAGACTACCACATCAAAAGTATACTTTGTTTGTACTATTTCGGATATCCTTTTAGGGTGGTATCCAAAAACAACAAAGTCGACATTTAAAAAAAAGATACATAAAAGCATATATTCTCTGCTTTTTTGGGCCACTTCAATGTTCTATTAAGGGTATCTCATAAGTTTGGTTGACTACCATATATCGTCGTCTAACACATGTGCAATGAGAAGGCTATGATTGACTTTTTATTGATGAGTACTGCTTTAATAAATTTGTTTAAAGATTTCACATCACACCCCTGACTCTAACAGAACTTTAGGATGACAGCAGAATTAGGACCAGACGGTCATTCTCTAAGATTTTTCATCCCTAGGGTCATATTAAGGTCTCAGGACACTCTGATCCCCCCCATCCTGCTATGATGTCTTCATGATGACCGTCATGATGCCATTATGGCCTCCTTAGTTCCTTATGGGGTTATATCATTTTGTTCTTACTAACCTACAGGGCAGGCATTACAATCTCTGGAGTAGAAAACACTGTTGCAGTCTTCTACCTAGTTGTGTGCATTGTTTCCAAGTATCATACAATACTTGCTCAATGATCTCTTATCTCCCGACGATAAATAACTTTCATTGCCAAAGTAACCAATCATATATACTCACTTACACAGATACTAGATGATATGCAGCTAGCGGAACCAAGTAACCACCGATAACGGCTCACCAATACTATCACAAACATCAAAATAAATCACAGAATCAAATTATCTCCCGAAAACTGCTATAATCCCACTATTATAACAAAGGAATACAAAACATTCAATAAACAGTATCACAGATAGTTCCTGCACGACCTAACCTGGTGATTTAGCACCCAGAGTTAGAGGACAGGCTTTTCAGCCACACTTACCAAGGGATCAAGGTAGTCAATCTTCGGAGGGGCGCCCCCGCTCAATTGGTACCCGTCAGGGTATCATCACCTGGTGCCCCGGTAAGGGGCTCGAGTGCAGCCAGGTGGGTTCCAGTCGAGCTCTCCGTGCTGGAAGAGAGCCATCACCCCCGCAAAGGAGGGGGTGTCAGTGAATATTGCCCGAAAAAAAAAAAAAAAATACCCCTCCCTAGCTTGTTTTAGCGACCGTGTAAGTTTGGTTATACCCCTCCCAAGCTTGTTTTAGCGACTGTGTAAGTTTGGTTATACGGTCTCCACTGAATAACAGTGCAAAAAAGCCGAGTAGGACCGAGTAGGAAGAAATACTGTTGTTTGGTCATAGAATAGTTGGTCCCAGCTGTTTCCGGTCGGGGTATAATCCGGTTCCATGATCTCAGCTGTGACCGTATACCTTCGATAATGAACTCGGCACGCCTCGTCCATTATCCGCCTTACAGTCTCGGCTGTCGCCTCGACCATAATAAGTTGCGGTATACGGTCACCACTTCGACATGTAACCGCTTATTATACCCCCCCAAGCTTGTTTTAGCGACCGTGTAAGTTTGGTTATACCCCTCCCAAGCTTGTTTTAGCGACTGTGTTAGTTTGGTTATACGGTCTCCACTGAATAACAGTGCAAAAAAGCCGAGTAGGACCGAGTAGGAAGAAATACTGTTGTTTGGTCATAGAATAGTTGGTCCCAGCTGTTTCCGGTCGGGGTATAATCCGGTTCCATGATCTCAGCTGTGACCGTATACCTTCGATAATGAACTCGGCACGCCTCGTCCATTATCCGCCTTACACAGTCTCGGCTGTCGCCTCGACCATGTAAGTTGCGGTATACGGTCACCACTTCGACATGTAACCGCTTATTATACCCCTCCCTATACCACATCGTTACCACTCTATATGCAATCACGCAGTTTGTTAGACTACCACATCGTTACCACTCTCTCTGCAATCACGTACTTTGGTAGACTACCACATCAAAAGTATACTTTGTTTGTACTATTTCGGATATCCTTTTAGGGTGGTATCAAAAACAACAAAGTCGACATTTAAAAAAAAGATACATAAGCATATATTCTCTGCTTTTTGGGCCACTTCAATGTTCTATTAAGGGTATCTCATAAGTTTGGTTGACTACCATATATCGTCGTCTAACACATGTGCAATGAGAAGGCTATGATTGACTTTTTTATTGATGAGTACTGCTTTAATAAATTTGTTTAAGATTTCACATCACACCCCTGACTCTAACAGAACTTTAGGATGACAGCAGAATTAGGACCAGACGGTCATTCTCTAAAGATTCTTCATCCCTAGAGTCATTTTAAGATCTCAGGAAACTCTGATCTCCCCCCATCCTGCCGCTGATGTCTTCATGATGACCGTCATGATGCCATTATATGGCCTCCTTATAGAGGTTATATCTTTTGTTCTTACTAACCTACAGGGCAGGCATTACAATCTCTGGAGTGAAAACACTGTTGCAGTCTTCTACCTAGTTGTTGTGCATTGTTTCCAGAGTATCATACAATACTTGCTCAATGATCTCTGTCTCCGACGATAAATAACTTTCATTGCCAAAAGTAACCAATCATATACTCACTTACACAGATACTAGATGATATGCAGCTAGCGGAACCAGTAACCACCGATAACGGCTCACCAATACTATCACAAACATCAAAATAAATCACGAATCAAATTATCTCCGAAACTGCTATAATCCCACTATTATAACAAGGAATACAAAACATTCAATAAACAGTATCACAGATAGTTCCTGCACGACCTAACCTGGTGATTTAGCACCCAGAGTTAGAGGGACAGGCTTTTCAGCCACACTTACCAAGGGATCAAGGTAGTCAATTCGGAGGGGCGCCCCCGCTCAATTGGTACCCGTCAGGTATCATCACCTGGTGCCCGGTAAGGGGCTCGAGTGCAGCCAGGTGGGTTCCAGTCGAGCTCTCCGTGCTGGAGAGCTGCCATCACCCCCCGCAAGGGGAGGGGGTGGTCAGTGAATATTGCCCGAAAAAAAAAAAAAATACCCCTCCCTAGCTTGTTTTAGCGACCGTGTAAGTTTGGTTATACGGTCTCCACTGAATAACAGTGCAAAAAAGCCGAGTAGTCTCGTAACATGAAATAGTCTCTTCTTTTCATGTACCCGTTCAATAATCCAGACTCCTTTCATACCAAATCTTAATGTGATTGTGTAACAGCACACCGGAGCAAAATGTACAAGTGTTGTACACCACAAATTAGTTCAATACAATAACGAATCCTGATGCGGAATCAATACAACACATTGAAGTCCATTATACAATACCCAACTGTACAGGTAGCAATACAACCAACCAGTTCATGGAATCATGATGTCTTGTTTTTTTACATCGAGGGGAAACATTTGAACACCTACCGTTGTAAACCAACTCTGGGTTTGGAGACACATCACCAGGTGCTCTTCAATGTCATCCCCCATCAACTTCTTACTGCAAACTGGACACTTTACTGAAAATAATGCAATGGTTTAGTCCCCCATCAACTTCTTACTGCAAACTGGACACTTTACTGAAAATAATGCAATGGTTTAGTCCCCTGTCAACTTCTTACTGCAAACTGGGCACCTTACTGAAAATAGTACTGTGGTTTAGTCCCCCATCAACTTCTTACTGCAAACTGGACACTTCACTGAAAATAGTACTGTGGTTTAGTCCCCTATCAACTTCTTACTGCAAACTGGACACTTAACTGAAAATAGTGCAATGGTTTAGTCCCCCATCAACTTCTTACTGCAAACTGGACACTTTACTGAAAATAGTACTGTGGTTTAGTCCCTTATCAACTTATTACTGCAAAATGGACACTTAACTGAAAATAGTACAATGGTTTAGTCCCCCATCAAATTCTTACTGCAAATGGACACTTTACTGAAAATAGTACTGTGGTTTAGTGCCCCATCATATTCTTACTGCAAACTGGGCACTTAACTGAAAATAGTACTGTGGTTTAGTCCCCCATCAACTTCTTACTGCAAACTGGACACTTTACTGAAAATAGTACAATGGTTTAGTCCCCAGAAACTTCTTACTGCAAACTGGATACTTTACTGAAAATAGTACTGTGGTTTAGTCCCTTATCAACTTATTACTGCAAAATGGACACTTAACTGAAAATAGTACAAT
Organism: Beroe forskalii; assembly: GCA_011033025.1. Lineage (NCBI taxonomy): Eukaryota > Metazoa > Ctenophora > Nuda > Beroida > Beroidae > Beroe > Beroe forskalii. The sequence goes on along the minus strand of WFMF01000031.1, from coordinate 165,562 downwards.
GGTTTAGTCCCCCATCAAATTCTTACTGCAAATGGACACTTTACTGAAAATAGTACTGTGGTTTAGTGCCCCATCATATTCTTACTGCAAACTGGGCACTTAACTGAAAATAGTACTGTGGTTTAGTCCCCCATCATATTCTTACTGCAAACTGGACACTTTACTGAAAATAGTACTGTGGTTTAGTCCCCAGAAACTTCTTACTGCAAACTGGATACTTTACTGAAAATAGTACTGTGGTTTAGTCCCTCATCAACTTCTTACTGCAAACTGGACACTTTACTGAAAATAGTACTGTGGTTTAGTCCCCCATAAACTTCTTACTGCAAACCGGACACTTTACTGAAAATAGTACTGTGGTTTAGTCCCCCATCAACTTCTTACTGCAAACTGGACACTACTGAAAATAGTACTGTGGTTTAGTCCCCCATCAACTTCTTACTGCAAACTGGGCACTTTTCTGAAAATAGTACTGTGGTTTAGTCCCCCATCAACTTCTTACTGCAAACTGGGCACTTTACTGAAAATAGTACTGTGGTTTAGTCCCCCATCAACTTCTTACTGCAAACTGGGCACTTTTGCACTTTACTTAAAATTGTGCAATGGTCTAGTCAACCATCAACTTCTTACGGCAAACTGGCACTTTACTGAAAATAGTGCAATGGTTTAGTCCACCATCAACTTCTTGCTGCAAACTGGGCACTTTACTGAAAATAGTACTGTGCTTTAGTCCCCCATCAACTTCTTACTGAAAACTGGGCACTTTATTGAAAATAGTACAATGGTTTAGTCCCCCATCAACTTCTTACTGCAAACTGGGCACTTTACTGAAAATAGTACAATGGTCAATGGTATACTTAGTGTAGTCAGTGTAGCATTATGGGCTATTGAAACGATGGAGTGGAGGCTTTATGTTAGTATGTTATATCGGGTTCATATCAACGACCACTTGATAATTGATGGTTCACAAAGGTATACTCTTAACTTGGTACTCCATATTTTAAAAACATCAAACAAAGTAGCTGACGGTTCACTCTGAGTATATCTTATCAATTTTTGCTGATAACAGTTTACACTGTCATTATAAAAAGTGTCATGGCTTTTATTTCGAAACTGGTTTATCCCGTGTACCCAAACACCAGATTCAACTGACACCAGTTTACCCATAACAAGCAGTTCACACTGTCACTCGTTAACCGTTTAATAAGGGTTTAAATGCTGACACCAGTTTATATTGACATTGGTTTACAATCAAAGAAGTTAACCATGAAAGAAGTTAACCATGAAACCAGTTTGTATCGCAATCTATGTAATCAGAAAACTTGGACAACAGGAATTACCAAAGTCAAATGACGTCATATAGCGTGTTACACATCATGGCATAAGTTTACACGGGGCTCCAATTCATCATCGATATTCGTGAGGAGCAATTGATTATCAGCACACTTTATCAATATACGTCATTATTACACGGGGATACAAGTGTGACTATGCAACATGTGTCGTTTTGCATTGTAGAAAGAAGTAACAGTTTCACTTTACTCTTAATACTACAGGGTGCGCCAAAAGTCTTGTCCCCTTTTACTTTTTTGATTATTTGAAAAATACAGCAGATATTTCTATTCTGTAAAAAGTTTCTTTAAATATAACCAAAGAATGGCGGATTCTGAGATTTTTAGGTTGCTGTGACGTCCATAGCAACGACACGAGTTCCCATAGCAACCGACCTAAAAATTGAAGATTTTTGACATTTTTGACATCAAGACCACAAGGTCATCATACAGGATAGATATTTCGATTCTGTGAAAAGTTTCAGTGATCTTAACCAGTAAATACTGAATCCTGAGATTTTCAGGTTGCTATGAATTTCATAGCAACCACACGAGTTTCCATAGCAACCAGACTCAAAATGGAAGAATTTGGGCTTCTTTAAAAAAATAAAACTCGCTAATTGCCATTTATGACAATTTTATTGCTGGTAGAAAGGGTAGTAAACAAGGGTAGTATAATAGCTGCTATTATTGTCAAACTTTATTACATTGAGTTATTGCTATAATGATTACCTCAGCTATGTTAGGAACAATTTGTACAATAGTCAATACCACTGTATATAAACAAAAATCATGTGTTCATTGTGTTTAATAACAAAGAGTTACATAAACCACCCATCTATCAAGCGCTAACAAAATAGCTATATATTTAGGGGAATATTTAGTGACAGAAAAGCAGTTAATTGAACATTGATGTACATTTTCTGCATTGAAGTTTGATTATACTATGTTTAGATGTGTCACCGTGTTTTCTACAACACAACAAACCATTTGTAATAAGCATAGTAGTTTTACTTATTGTGAAAAGTATCATGAGACTTGTGTTTTGTTATGTGACTACAGATTCTATTGATCTTGGGTGATTGGATATATGCTGCGAATGAGATGCATCATTGCCTGTTTTCAATGCTCAATTAATTTAACTCAAAGAGGACAAAAAACAAAGGAATTCCTAACTGAACTTGCGTGAAAACGCCTAGGTTATCATTGAAGTTGCCCGTACTTATCCCCTGCCAACTTACCGTTGCTGGCCCAGAGAGTGTGGCTGGGGAAGGTAAGCCGGGTGTTGGGATTAGGGGCGGAGCTGCTCATCCCCCACAGGAAGCCCATGTCAGTTCCACCTGGGACGCGCATTCTTTGCTGTCGAACAGGCCTGGAGTGAGGACTGATTAGGAATAAAGTTAGGTAATAATATAACAGTATACTAGAGTACATTATCAATATACAAGCAGGCCGTTGGGCCTGCTAATACACAGCTCGCTCGGCGCTGCTTCGCAGCACCTCGAACGCAATTTTCAACCAATGCAATTCAAACTTATGAAAAAATTTCACTGCATCGAAAAATTCAAGCCAGAACCAAAGTTATGCTCTCCAGTTGAGTAGCGTAACAAAACCAACAAAGCAAGAAATGAAATTCATACACTTCACATGTTACCATAGCAACGCAAGCACTTTCTTCACTCTGCACGTGCATGCCGATACAAACCCATACATAGTACATACATCGACACAGTGCCCATACACACGGGTTTTCCATTCTAATCTATGATGCCGACACAGAGTCCCACATACACGCCGACACGAATCCCACACACACATCGACACAGTGCCCATACACACGGTTTTACCATTCTAACCTATGATAACGACACAGAGTCCCACACACACGCCGACACGAATCCCATACACTCACTTTACTTTATGTTAAAGACTAGCAGGCCCGTAGGGCCTGCAAATACACAGCTCACTCGTCGCTGCTACGCAGCACCTAGTTCGCAAAATTCAAATCCACCAAATACTTTTTACCGCATCAAAAAATTCCAATCACATCAAAAGTTACGCAGCAACATACTCAAACAGCATTAAACAGAAATGAACGCGTGCGCAATATGTAACCATAGCAACGCGCGCGCATATATCCATACTTCACGTGGGCGCCCCAATATGTGTCCACAAAAGGACAAAAAACGTGACGGAGGTTCATAATAATACAGAGGTTGCGAAATTATATTAGAGACTAGCAGGCCCGTTGGGCCTGCAAATTCACAGCTCACTCGGCGCTGCTACGCAGCACCTCGTTGGCAAACACCATCATTCAATCTGATTGAATACTTTTTACCGCATCAAAAATTCCAATCATATCAAAAGTTATTTGAGCAACAAAATTAAAACAGCATTAAACAGAAATGAACGCGCACGCAGTTAATCTGCACGTGCTATTTCCCCCATTTCGCGCGCGTTGCCATGGGGCGTGACATACGGAGAAAAAACACAATGTGCGACTTTATAAGTAAGATCATTAAGGTACAAAATAATTAAGGTTATGGTTATTATAGGAAGTGGATTGGTGCAATTCTGTACATAATTGAGGATGGGTGATTTATATGATACATGTAAATTGTGTAACAGGGTTGTATCATGTGTTACAAAGTTGCATTGTGTGTAACAGGATTACATCATGTGTAAAAGGGTTGCGTCATAATCATATGCAACAAGGTGACATCATGTGTAAAAGGGTTGCATAATGTTTGACAGAGTATCATCACGTGTAAAAGGTTTGCATCAATTAAAACAGCGTTGTATTATGTGTAGCAGGGTTGCATCATGTGTAGCAGGGGTGTATCATGTGTAGCAGAGTAGCATCATGTGTGAAAGGGTTGCATTGTGTGTACAAGGGTTGTATCACCTGGAGCCAGAGGATGTGCTCATAGAGCTGGTCATTGCGCGCAAAGAGCTGCTGCTACTTCCTCCTCCAACACTGATTGAGCGGGTGCGCACATCACCATTTTCATCGACCTCCTCTTCCTCACGCCCCCTCAAGCTGTTGATCTTGTTACCCATATGGAAAGTTTAATGCCATTCCTCAGAAATTGATGTCTCAGGAGGGTGGGAATACCAGTTGCATAGACTTGTGTTTAGATTTTGTACGAGCTTAGACGAAGTCTCAAGTTTTGCAGTTAACACCCCAACCTAGGGCACCCCTACCACAGCTGCTTCTCCTTACACTTTGTTAGTAGCTTCCTACCTCTGTAAATGTCTATCCTTCTATTAGCAGAATCTGTCTCAATAGGTATTCTGTCCCACCTTTTGTGGCTTGTATAATTTCCCAAATTGTATACCTATAGCAATTCATGATTCCCTTTTTCCCTCGATAAGCTGATAGTAACCCACATATCTGTGTGCACATGCATTGATTGGGAGATCTGTCAAAAGAATGTACAAATTATAATAACAAACAATCATTGTAAAGCAAATTACAGCATTGTATGCACACTGTATATTGCTATCACAGTATTTTGACAGATCTTTCTGCTTTCAATTGATCCATGTCTACACATACACTTAATAAGATGAGGCCAGTTTACCAACTCCCATGTTCTTACTAGATCTTCATTTGTTGATTTGTCCGCTACCTTGCAGTATTGTAGTAAACCCATCCAGTCTACCTATCACCTCCTCAACATGTATCCTCCTTGGAGAGCCAGCATTATATCATTATCAAAAGACAATAGGAAGATTTTTATAATGTTATATTTCTTATATTTATTTTGTACGTGTATTTTATTCTATGTGTATTTTATTGGCTCTATAGAATCTGTTTCTTCATCCAATGAGTTCCTCTACAACTGAGAACCAACATGGTAGACCCTGTCTGATGCTCTAACTGAACTGTCTTAGGCAAGACAGGTGACAGCAGCAGTTTACTCAAATTATTCTCTTACCTTGGAAAATATATATCTCACATTGGCTGGAGCCTGGCTAATCACCACCAAAACAAATGTAGTACCTATAAAACTAGAGACTAACATATAACATGTAATATGCAAAAAGCAAGTAGTGGGGCAGGTAGTCAAAAGGCAAAACTTTGTGAAGTTCTAATTACAGTAGTTATTCACAATAAGCCCGGTTGGAATAAAGGTTAGGCTGGTTGCCAATCCTGTGCGAGCGAAGCGAGCACGGTAGCTTTTGGTTGCGAGCGAGGTGCCGCGAAGCGGCGCCGAGCGAGCTGCAGCAGGGGTCTGGGGGCGCAGCCCCCAGCGGGGTCCAGGGGCAGAGCCCCTCGTGGGGGGTCTAGGGGGGGCAAAGCCCCCCGGAAAATTTTTGCTAAAAATGTATAATTTTGCAGGGTTTTCCTTCATTTGAGCAAGAAAATATCCGAGATTTAAACAGCGTGTTTCATTCAAAAATCTCTAATTTTTTGATTCAGAAGCCCCGAGTAGGCTACACATTATGTAATTCATAATTATTTCCACCTGACAGACAAAATTTGAATCACTTACTCACTGCTCACTATTCTTTTACTCAACCAATTGATGAATTGTAAAAGTAAATGTTCATGTTTCAAAGATCAATTGTGTGTCAGGCTTATAACTTAATAACTCACAAATATAATCAGCTAAAAGGCTGTTGTTTGATATATTACTATCCTAAAAAAATGGAAGCACAGATTTTTTGTTTGATAAGCGAGTCAAAACGTCACCTTTACTCATACACAGAGTTCGAAAAAAACAAATTTCAGGCTGAATATTGATCATGATTTAATATTGTCTATGTGTCGCTGTATCTTGAATACGAATATTAGATATACTCCTGGTTTTTATTTCTAATTGGATTTTTGTTTTTGTTAAAATTAAGTCCACTCCTTAAAAGTTAAAACTCGATCAGATCATGCCGACTGGAAGTGCAACCACCGCTTTAGAGAGCTTGCAAGTTGCTGCTCTCAGCAGCAGTGTTTTACTACAGCTCACCCTCACAATAATCTAATCAGCTGCAACCAGGATCGCAACCAGGATTGCGAGAGAGCCTCCAGGATTGTAAGCGGAGCTTACAATCCTCCGAAAAAAGTAACAAGTTGGGTTGCTCTGGTTGCGCTAGCATGGTCCATGGAATTCTGGATATATGCTGGATATTATGAGGGAAGTAGATAGACTACGCATATCCCTTCTGCAGTAATTATTAAAGCGAGAAGGTGTAATATCATAATATGAATGATACCAACGTAGTATGTACGTTATTCAGTGTTTCTAATCCTGACTAGTGCTAAGAATAAAATGGGAATTTTATGCATTGCATACTGATGGTGATACAGTGAGTAGCAAACTATGATTGCACGTTCCTCTCCATTTTTGAAAACTGACTGATGTAACAGTAAAATTGTAGCTGCACACCTAATTTTAAGTCGTTAAATTCTGAAATTTCATGGTTGCTTTAACAAATAATGTTGCCCAGCTAGGATTGCCAGGATTGCAGGTTATTCCAACCGGGACAATAAGAATATATAAAATGGATAAGCTAAAAGTTTAAGAGAAAAGTTAAGCCACATAAATTAATAAATGAAAATTTTGATAATATTGTTTAGTCACAATCTAAAAAAACTAAATAAATTATCCTACTGAATAATATCTTTTCAAATATTGACACCCAAGATTCAAGTATCATCCATATTATTGGATTTGTCATGACTCATGACTGATGAGCTAAGTCACCAATAAATATCCGTTAAATGAAGAATCATTGAAGCCTAAGCTCATGAAAAATACAATATATACTTAAATCTTGATGTCTGCCTCAGCTTAAACACCAGGTGACATAAGACATTGGATTGGCTGAGGTAGACCCAAAGCCTAACCTAAGGGGAACAGTTATGTATGAGGAGAATTTACCAATGTTCATGTTCATTAATTACTTCAGTCAATGGTTAGACTATTTTATATGCTTATAAAAAAGGTTTGCCAGTTAGCAAATGTAGGGTTAGGATAGAACCTTTTCAGCAGATCCAAGTTCAGGAGAGGGCGGGAGGGGGAGAGGGGCATCCACAATCATGGCACCAGATGGAAGTGGAGGGGGTGGGGAAGGAGGAGGGGGTGTAGCACTTGCTAGGGCCTCATCAAGTTCTGTCAATAGCAAGAAGGGGTCAATGTCAACTTGAAGCAGATCAAGGATCTTGTCATCATCATGGGTGAGTGGAGCAGCATCACCCAGAACTTCACGCTGCTGCTGCAGATGTGCAGGACACAATTTTGTCATTGAAAAGGAGACAAGTTCATCATTAACCAGCCACTTCCTCAAGAGTGAGATCTGGCAGTCAGGACATCTGGAGAGTGGGGCTTTGGTGTCAGGTTGCTGGATATCTTTAACATAATTGGATGGATGAAAGCTGTTGACTTTTTGTTGATTATTCATGATCTGAGATACCTTTTTCGGCCTTCATCTAACTGGCCTTAAGGAATAAATACAACTTTTCAATGTTAGTCATGAGGGCCAGTTCCCAGTTAAGTAATGGTTGGTTTAAAAGCCACCAGTTGAGTAAAGCGCAAAAAGTTTCAAGGCAAAATTTAATTTTTGATCAAATTAGGCATCTATTGCACACATTTCTAATGAAAATTTGTTTTATTCTGGACATTTGCTTTATTCTGAAAAGCACAATACTGGAGGAATCTTGAGCATATGACAATATTATGAGAAATTAGAAATAACAGAAATCATAAACTTACAACATTGCATAACACATACAACATATCAAATTGACTTCCTGAGAATATTATGTGGAGATTCTGAAGAAGAAATAATTCGTTTCGAAACTGTCTGTTGATTATGCGGGTTTAATTGAAGAAGCTTGATGCATAGATGGGTGAGTTGATCCATTTCTAGTGTTTAACTAAAATCTCATGGTAATTTTGAAATGAAAAAGTAAAGTTCAGAGAAAATTTTCCCTAACCAGCGCCCTGGTTTAGTGGTTTCTTGTCTGACGCGCGAGGGGCCGTTTGGCAACGCCTGACATGACAACTGGTTTCGGGCACAAAGTGCAAGGCGCGACGCTCCAAGTTAGGGGAAAGAGAGAAGGTGCGTGCGCGCGCGAACAAACAAGGACACATAGCAGGCGGCAACTCGACGAGTGCAAAGATGACGTCCGAATGTGGAAACTGGAACGTTGCGCCGCGCGGGCGCGCGGCTCGACGGGCGATGTCCGTCCCTTTCTTCTGACTTGTTGTACGACAAGGGACGGAGGAAATACGACAATTCCCGCGCAAAACTTTTCTGCGCGTCATCGTACGTGTCACCGAGGTGTTTCCACATGATAAAAACGGCGCGCGCGCGCCACTGAAAAGCGCGCCATTCCCACCATTAAATCTCCAAGGTGGGAATGGCGCGCGCTCAGTGGCGCGCACTGAGTGCGCGCCGTCTTTTATGTGGAAACACCACGGTCAACATGGTACTTTTTCAGCGCATTTAGTTCAGCGTCGTACTGAAAGTACGACGTAGTATTGTACAGCCCCATGCCAGAGTTCGAAATATACGGGCAACGTCCGTCGAAGTGTCGACTAATGGCCAGAACAACCGGGTCTTGCTTGCATAGAGATCAATAAGAATATGAAATATATTTTAAAAACCTGAGAAGAATAGTACACATGTGCAATCCTGACAATTTAACGCTTTGAACTGTACTAATCAAACATGAACAAGATTGACAATTTAAAGCTGATTACCTACGTGATCAAAAATTTTAAAGAACAAATTGTCAAAATATCATAATTCAATGAATTCAATTTTATTATTTCCATTTGATGCAGATGCTTCATGGATTGCTCAACCAGAGTCCCTCATTAATTTTCGTCATTTGGTGAGATGAACTTCATGGATAGTGAAACACGCTATGCAGTCAATAAGACCACTTGCGCTTAATGAGGGCTTAGCTTCCCTAACCAGTTGCTAAACACGTATATCATATATACCTGTTTGCGTTGGGCGGCGCCTTTCCCAGGAAGCGCGGCGTTTAACACCTATGTGCTTAGAACTAACCAGGGCGTCGAACGACGAGAACAAGAAGCCGCGCGCAAAATTAGGGATCTGGTTAGAGCAAAGGGCCTAGCCATGGCGTTCGTGCGCGACGCGTGCAGCACAGTACGTTGCAGTAACTTTGGCGTAACATCAAATCAAGCTAAGTAAGTGAATTCACTTACTTAGCTTGATTGTTAATATGAAAGGCACCACTGTATCAGTGCGCGCGCACGATTAGAGCCTTCTCGTACACGTGTGTACGAGAAGGCTCACTAGTAAAAATAGTAATTATGATCACTATTTTATTAGTGAGCCTTCTCGTACACGTGCATGTACGACAAGGCTCACTAAAAAAAATAGTATTATTTTTCATATATATATATTATTTTTCATATATATATATTATTTTTTATATATATATTATTTTTTATATATATTATTTTTTATATATATTATTTTTTATATATATTATTTTTTATATATATTATTTTTATATATTTTATTTTTTATATATATTATTTTTATATATATATTATTTTTATACATATTATTTTTATACATATTGTTTTTGCATATATATATTTATTAAATTTCATATATATTTTATACATTTCATATATATTTTATATATATTATATACCTTAGGAGGTCTATTTATAAAGGTTGTAATTTGGGGATTTTCGAAAAAATCCCATATTTTCAACCTACCAAAATTTTGCCCATACAATTTTACTCCCCGATTTAATTCAACCCGCTCGAAATTTCTTGAACTATCTGTACTAAAACAGTAAAATTTCGTTTCAAAGATGAGTTTTCAGATTGAGATAGTTACAGATAATTTAGTCAAAGTCAAATGGTTAAAACAATTGAAATTCAAAAATTTAGAACAGTAATTAATGAAGCAGAGGCTCAGGAAGACGATCAAGAATTGGATTTGTAATATTAGAATTAATCTATTTTTCCATTGTTTTCCGCAAAAAAATCTTTCATTTGTCAGCAAAAAGTTAGAAAAATCACCCAATTTTATTTGGTGGGTGAAATTTGGGGATTTTTGAAAAAAATCCCCATATTTTCAACCTACCAAAATTTCAAACACCGCAATTTCGACCCATATAAATAGACCTCCTAAGGTATTATTTATTATTAAATATTATATATTTACATGTTTTATTTATATATTTATACGTATCTTATATATATTTTGTTAGTGAGCCTTCTCGTACACCGTAATCCTAAATTATTGGGATATCATTAAAAATGATCAAAATGAAACAAATGAATTATAGAAAATCATAACAATTTCGTACTCGAGGTGTTTTTGTAACAAATTGAATAAACCAAGTTTTATTCCTTCCTAAGCCCGCATAGGTGTGTGTACGCGCGACGATAACAGGGATATACGCGTTTAGCAATTTTATTCCCGCGATCCAATTTTTATTTTGGCTACATTAAATTCAATAGATAATTTATACAATTTACTCATGTCTAGTTAAGTTTTCAACAAGCGATTTTATCGTAGAATGTTGTCCTACCCTTTCGCGCCCGGGCCGCGCGGCGCAACGTATTCCAGTTCCCACATTCGGACGTCATCTTTGCACTCGTCGAGTTGCCACATGCTATGTGTTCCTGTTCGCGCGCGCACGCACCTTCTCTCCTTCCCCTAACCAGGAGAGTCGCGCTGCGCATTTTGTGCGCGAAACCAGGGCGCTGGTTAGGGCAACTTTTCTCTGAACTTTACTTTTTCATTTCAAAATTGCGTATATGGCAGGTGTCGCCACCTCGAGAAATGAGAATTCTTCTGAAATTTCCGATCGCGCGGCGCCATGTACGTAGGTGAATATATTGTTAAATCAGTATCACACGCGTACAAATTGTGGTCTTGTGGAAATTTCAGACACCGATCTCAGAGGTGGCGACACCTCAGTATCCCTGTCTGCGTTGCGCGGGGCGCTTCCCCAGAACAGTGTGTCCCGTAGGGAAGCGCCGCGCGCGTACACACACCTATGCGGGCTTAGGAAATTTCAAAATTACCATGAGATTTTAGTTAAACACTAGAAATGGATCAACTCACCCATCTGCATCAAGCTTCTTCAATTAAACCCGCATAGTCAACAGACAGTTTCGAAATGAATTATTTCTTCTTCAGAATCTTCACATAATTACGGTGTACCAGAAGGATAAGTTATTGTACCTTTTTTTTAAAATAGAAATAACTTATCCTTCTGGTACACGAAATTAATTAATTAATTAATTAATTAATTATCTTCTTTGTAGAACAAATACAGTCATCTTTGTAATTAATTAATTAATTAATTAATTTTCTGGTACATGAGTGTGTCCCAAAAGGATAAGTTATTTTTTATTTTTGAAAAAGAAAAATAACTTATCCTCCTTCTGAGATTTTAGTGTGTCCCAGAAGGATAAGTTATTTTTATTTTGAAAAAGAAAAATAACTTATCCTTCTGGGATTGTTTAGTGTCCCAGAAGGATAAGTTATTTTTAATTTTGAAAAAGAAAAATATCTCATCCTTCTGGGACACGAGTGTGTACACACACCTATGCGGGCTCAGGAACACAACTCTGCAAGTAGGGGGTCAGTTCCTAAGCCCACATAGGTGTGTGTACGCGTCATGCGCTTCCCAACGGAAGCGCAGCGTGTAAGCCAGACAGGGATATACGTGTTTAGCAAGGAGGTCAGGCAACGCCTGACAAGTGTGCCACTTCTGTGACAAGTGTATGACACTTCTGCCAGACTCGCCTGTGCAGTGCAGCGTCATGCTTCCCCAAAGAAAGATGTGCACATACACAGTACACACGCCTACATTGTAAAATAAAAATAACTTATCCTTCTGGGACACACTCGTGTCCCAGAAGGATAAGTTATTTTTCTTTTTCAAAATTTAAAATAACTTATCCTTCTGGGACACACTCGTGTCCCAGAAGGATAAGTTATTGTGCCTTTTAAAAAAAAATAAAAATAACTTATCCTTCTGGGACACGAGTGTGTCCCAGAAGGATAAGTTATTTTTTCTTTTTCAAAAATAAAAATAACTTATCCTTTTGGGACACACTCGTGTACCAGAAGGATAAGTTATTTTTTCTTTTTCAAAAATAAAAAATAACTTATCCTTTTGGGACACACACGTGTCCCAGAAGGATAAGTTATTTCTATTTTTAAAAAAAGGTACAATAACTTATCCTTCTGGTACACCGTAATAATATTCTCAGGAAGTTAATTTGATATGTGTTATGTTGTAAAATGTAAGTTTATGATTTCTGTTATTTCTAATTTCTAATAATATTGTCATATGCTCAAGATTCCTCCAGTATTGTGCTTTTCAGAATAAAGCAAATGTCCAGAATAAAACAAATTTTCATTAGAAATGTGTGCAATAGATGCCTAATTTGATCAAAAATTAACTTTTTGCACTTTATTCAACTGGTGGCTTTTAAACCAACCATAACTTAACTGGGAACTGGCCCTCATGACTAACATTGAAAAGTTGTATTTATTCCTTAAGGCCAGTTAGATGAAGGCCGAAAAAGGTATCTCAGATCATGAATAATCAACAAAAAGTCAACAGCTTTCATCCATCCAATTATGTCAAAGATATCCAGCAACCTGACACCAAAGCCCCACTCTCCAGATGTCCTGACTGCCAGATCTCACTCCTGAGGAAATGGCTGGTTAATGATGAACTTGTCTCCTTTTCAATGACAAAATTGTGTCCTGCACATCTGCAGCAGCAGCGTGAAGTTCTGGGTGATGCTGCTCCACCCACCCATGATGATGACAAGATCCTTGATCTGCTTCAAGTTGACATTGACCCCTTCTTGCTATTGACAGAACTTGATGAGGCCCTAGCAAGTGCTACACCCCCTCCTCCTTCCCCGCCTTCTCCACTTCCATCTGGTGCCATGATTGTGGATGCCCCTCTCCCCCTCCCGCCCTCTCCTGAACTTGGATCTGCTGAAAAGGTTCTATCCTAACCCTACATTTGCTAACTGGCAAACCTTTTTATAAGCATATAAAATAGCCTAACCATTGACTGAAGTAATTAATGAACATGAACATTGGTAAATTCTACTCATACATAACTGTTCCCCTTAGGTTAGACTTTGGGTCTACCTCAGCCAATCCAATGTCTTATGTCACCTGGTGTTTAAGCTGAGGCAGACATCAAGATTTAAGTATATATTGTATTTTGCATGAGCTTAGGCTTCAATGATTCTTCATTTAACGGATATTTATTGGTGACTTAGCTCATCAGTCATGACAAATCCAATAATATGGATGATACTTGAATCTTGGGTGTCGATATTTGAAAAGATATTATTCAGTAGGATAATTTCTTAAGTTTTTTCAGATTGTGACTAAACAACATTATCAAAATTTTCATTTATTAATTTATGTGGCTGAACTTTTCTCTTAAACTTTTAGCTTATGTTATGTTGATAAAAAATAAATTTCTTTCTCTAAAATTTCTTTCTCTTATCCATTTTATATATTTTTATTGTGAATAACTACTGTAATTAGAACTTCACAAAGTTTTGCCTTTTGACTACCCGCCCCACTACTTGCTTTTTGCATATCACATGTTATATGTTAGTCTCTAGTTTTATAGGTACTACATTTGTTTTGGTGGTGATTTGCCAGGCTCCAGCCAATGTGAGACATATATTTTCCAAGGTAAGAATAATTTGAATAAACTGCTGCTGTCACCTGCCTTGCCTAAGACAGTTCAGTTAGAGCATCAGACAGGGTCTACCATGTTGGTTCTCAGTTGTAGAGGAACTCATTGGATGAAGAAACAGATTCTATAGAGCCAATAAAATACACATAGAATAAAATACACATACAAAATAAATAAGAAATATAACATTATAAAAATCTTCCTATTGTCTCTTGATAATGATATAATGCTGGCTCTCCAAGGAGGATACATGTTGAGGAGGTGATAGGTAGACTGGATGGGTTTACTACAATACTGCAAGGTAGCCGACAAATGAAGATCTAGTAAGAACATGGGAGTTGGTAAACTGGCCTCATCTTATTAAGTGTATGTGTAGACATGGATCAATTGAATGCAGAAAGATCTGTCAAAATAATAGCAAATTACAGTGTGCATACAATGCTGTTATTTGCTTTACAATGATTTTTTGTTATTGTAATTTGTACATTCTTTTGACAAATCTCCCAATCAACACTTTGCACACATATGGGTTACTATCAGCTTATTGAGGGAAAAAGGGAATCATGAATTTGCTATAGGTATACAATTTGGGAAATGTATACAAGCCACAAAAGGTATGACAGAATACCTACTGAGACAGATTCTGCTAATAGAAGGATAGGCATTTACAGAGGTAGGAAGCTACTAACAAAGTGCAAGGAGAAGCAGCTGTGGTAAGGGTGCCCTAGGTTGGGGTGTACAAAGTTTTAACGCAAGTCTATGCAAGTCTATGCAACTGGTATTCCCACACCCCTGAGACATCAATTTCCCAGGAATGGCATTAAACTTTCCATATGGGTAACAAGATCAACAGCTTGAGGGGGCGTGAGGAAGAGGAGGTCGATGAAAATGGTGATGTGCGCACCCGCTCAATCAGTGTTGGAGGAGGGAGTAGCAGCAGCTCTTTGCGTGCAATGACCAGTTCTATGAGCACATCCTCTGGCTCCAGGTGATGCAACCCTTGTACACATAATGCAACCCTTGTACACATAATGCAACCCTGCTACACATGATGCAACCCTGCTACACATGATGCAACTCTGCTACACATAATGCAACCCTGCTACACATAATACAACTTGTTTTAATTGATGCAAACCTTTTACACGTGATGATACTCTGTCAAGCATTATGCAACCCTTTTACACATGATGTCACCTTGTTGCATATGATTATGATGCAACCCTTTTACACTTGATGTAACCCTGTTACACACAATGCAACTTTGTAACACATGATACAACCCTGTTACACATTTTACATGTATCATATAAATCACCCATCCTCAATTATGTACAGAATTGCACCTATCCACTTCCTATAATAACCATAACCTTAATTATAGGTCTTACTTTAACCCTTGCCTATACACATATTCAAGAAAATCGTTACAATTTTGTACCTTAATGATATATTGATATTGGACTCTAGGATACTGTTATATTATTACCTAACTTTTATTCCTAATCAGTCCTCACTCCAGGCCTGTTCGACAGCAAAGAATGCGAGTTCCAGGTGGAACTGACATGGGCTTCCTGTGGGGAATGAGCAGCTCCGCCCCTAATCCCAACACCCGGCTTACCTTCCCCAGCCACACTCTCTGGGCCAGCAACGGTAAGTTGGCAGGGGACAGTACGGGTAACTTCAATGATAACCTAGGCGTTTTTCACGCAAGTTCGGTGAGGAATTCCTTTGTTTTTTCCTCTGTGAGTTAAATTAATTGAGCATTGAAAACAGACAATGATGCATCTCATTCGCATCATATATCCAATCACCCAAGATCAATAGAATCTGTATTCACATTACAAAACACAAGTCTCATGATACTTTTCACAATAAGTAAAACTACTATGCTTATTACAAATGGTTTGTTGTGTTGTAGAAAACACGGTGACACATCTAAACATAGTATAATCAAACTTCAATGCAGAAAATGTACATCAATGTTCAATTAACTGCTTTTCTGTCACTAAATATTCCCCTAAATATATAGCTATTTTGTTAGCGCTTGATAGATGGGTGGTTTATGTTACTCTTTGTTATTAAACACAATGAACACATGATTTTTGTTTTTATACAGTGGTGTTGACTATAGTACAAATTGTTCCTAATATAGCTGAGGTAATCATTATAGCAATAACTCAATATAATAAAGTTTGACAATAATAGCAGCTACTGTTACTTCCTTCTACAATGCAAAACGACACATGTTGCATAGTCACACTTGTATCCCCGTGTAATTAAATGACGTATATTGATAAAGTGTGCTGATAATCAATTGCTCCTCACGAATATCTATAATGAATTGGAGCCCCGTGTAAACTTATGCCATGATGTGTAGCACGCTATATGACGTCATTTGACTGTGGCAATTCCTGTTGTCCAAGTTTTCTGATTGCATAAAATTGCGATACAAACTGGTTTCATGGTTAACTTCTTTGATTGTAAACCAGTGTCAATATAAACTGGTATCAGCATTTAAACCCTTATTAAACGGTTAACGAGTGACAGTGTGAACTGCTTGTTGTGGGTAAACTGGTGTCAGTTGAACCTGGTGTTTGGGTACTCGGGGTAAACTGGCGTCAGTTGAAGCTGGTGTTATTGTGAAAATGTGAACAGTGCAAGCGAAATAAAAGCCCTGACACTTTATTATAATGACAGTGTAAACTGTTATCAGTAAAAATTGAAAAGATATACTCAGAGCGAACTGTCCGCTTCTTTGTTTGATATTTTTCAAATATGGAGTACCAAGTAAAGAGTATACCTTTGTGAACCATCAATTATCAAGTGGTCGTTGATATGAACCCGACATAACATACTAACATAAAGCCTCCACTCCATCGTTTCAATAGACCATTATGCTACACTGACTACACTAAGTATACCATTGACCATTGTACTATTTTCAGTAAAGTGCCCAGTTTGCAGTAAGAAGTTGATGGGGGACTAAACCATTGTACTATTTTCAATAAAGTGCCCAGTTTTCAGTAAGAAGTTGATGGGGGACTAAACCACAGTACTATTTTCAGTAAAGTGCCCAGTTTGCAGTAAGAAGTTGATAGTGGACTAACCCATTGCACTATTTTCAGTAAAGTGCCAGTTTGCTGTAAGAAGTTGATGGGGGACTAAACCATTGTACTATTTTCAGTAAAGTGTCCAGTTTGCAGTAAGAAGTTGATGGGGGACTAAAACATTACACTACTTTCAGTAAAGTGTCTAGTTTGCAGTAAGAATGTGATATGGGACTAAACCACGGCACTATTTTCAGTAAAGTGTCCAGTTTGCAGTAAGAAGTTGATGGGGGACTAAACCATTGTAATATTTTCAATAAAGTGTCCAGTTTGCAATAAGTTGATGAGGCACAAAACCACAGTACTATTTTCAGTAAAGTGTCCTTTTGCAGTAAGAATTTGATGGGGTACTAAACCATTGCACTATTTTCAGTAAAGTGCCCAGTTTGCTTCAAGAAATTGACAGCGGACTAAACCATTGTACTATTTTCAGTAAAGTGCCCAGATTACAGTAAGAAGTTGGTGGGGGATTAAACCATTGTACTATTTTCAGTAAAGTGTCCAGTTTGCAGTAAGGGGGGGGGGGGTGTCACTGTCCCAATTGTCCCAAACTCAAGAAAAAGTGGATTGGGACAGGGACAAATGGGACATTTGGGACAATTGGGACAAATGGGACATTTGGGACAAATGGGACAAATGGGACATGGAAAATGGAACAAATGGGACTCAAAAAAGTGAATGCAGACTGGGACAATTGGGACATTTGGGACAAATGGGACAATTGGGACAAATGGGACATAGAAAATGGAACAAATGGGACTCAAAAAAGTGAATGCAGACTGGGACAAATGGGACAATTGGGACAAATGGGATATTTGGGACAATTGGGACAAAAGTGACAGAGGCAACTGGGGCTAAAATGATTGTGTTTTTGAAAGGCAGTTTATCGTTTTTTGACTCACAGACTGTTTCATAGCGGCACTTGCTGCGTTGCAACTGCCACTGTCTTTTTGATTTAGGGATAGGGAAGTGTGAACACTCGACCACTGCAAACAAACACAACCAAAATATGTAATTTAGTAATTTCTACTGTAGTGTGAATAATATAACTTTCATTTAAATGATAGAAAAACTTGGATCAGTGTAAAAAATGACAAATGACTGATTTTTTTCAATTTTTTGTTTGTCCCAATTGTCCCAAATGTCCCAGTTGTCCCAATTGTCCCAAAAACCAGTCCCAAACTCAAAAAAAAGTAAATTGGGACAGGGACAATTGGGACAATTGGGACAGTGAAACTCCCCCCAGTAAGAAGTTGACGGAAACTAAACACAGTACTATATTCAGTAAAGTGCCCAGTTTGCAGTAAGAAGCTGATGGGGGACTAAACCATTGCACTATTTTCAGTAGAGTGTCCAGTTTGCAGTAAGAAGTTGATGGGGGACTAAACCATTGTAATTTTTTCAGTAAAGTGCCCAGTTTGCAGTAAGAAGTTGATGGGGGACTAAAACATTGTACTATTTTCAGTAGAGTGCCCAGTTTGCAGTAAGAATTTGATGGGGGACTAAACCATTGCACTATTTTCAGTAAAGTGCCCAGTTTGCAATAAGTTGATGAGGCACTAAACCACAGTACTATTTTCAGTAAAGTGTCCAGTTTGCAGTAAGAAGTTGATAGGGGACTATAAACCATTGTAATATTTTTAGTAAAGTGCCCAGTTTGCAATAAGTTGATGAGGCACTAAACCACAGTACTATTTTCAGTAAAGTGTCCATTTGCAGTAAGAATTTGATGGGGGACTAAACCATTGTACTATTTTCAGTTAAGTGTCCAGTTTGCAGTAAGAACTTAAGAAGTTGATCGGGGACTAAAACATTGCACTATTTTCAATGAAGTGTCCAGTTTGCAGTAAGAAGTTGATGGGGGACTAAACCAATGTACTATTTTCAGTGAAGTGTCCAGTTTGCAGTAAGAAGTTGATGGGGGACTAAACCATTGTACTATTTTCAGTGAAGTGCCCAGTTTGCAGTAAGAAGTTGATGGGGGACTAAACCACAGTACTATTTTCAGTGAAGTGCCCAGTTTGCAGTAAGAAGTTGACAGGGGACTAAACCACAGTATATTTTCAGTAAAGTGCCCAGTTTGCAGTAAGAAGTTGATGGGGGACTAAACCATTGCATTATTTTCAGTAAAGTGTCCAGTTTGCAGTAAGAAGTTGATGGAGGACTAAACCATAGTACTAATTTCAGTAAAGTGTCCAGTTTGCAGTTAGAAGTTGATGGGGGACTTAACCACAGTACTATTTTCAGTAAAGTGTCCAGTTTGCAGTAAGAAGTTGATGGAGGACTAAACCATTGTACTAATTTCAGTAAAGTGTCCAGTTTGCAGTAAGAAGTTGATTGGGGACTAAACCATTGTACTATTTTCAGTAAAGTGTCCAGTTTGCAGTAAGAAGTTGATGGGGGATGACATTGAAGAGCACCTGGTGATGTGCCTCTCCAAACCCAGAGTTACTTACAACGGTAGGTGTTCAATGTTTCCCTTCGATGTGTAAAACAAGACATCATGATTCCATGAACTGGTTGGTTGTATTGCTACCTGTACAGTTTGGTATTGTATAATGGACTTCAATGTGTTGTATTGATTCCGCATCAGGATTCGTTATTGTATTTAACTAATTTGGGGTGTACAACACTTGTACATTTTGCACCGGTGTGCTGTTACACAATCACATCAAGATTTGGTATGAAAGGAGTCTGGATTATTGAACGGGTACATGAAAAGAAGAGACTATTTCATGTTACGAGACTATTAAGCGGTTACATGTCGAAGTGGTGACCGTATATTAAGCGGTTACATGTCGAAGTGGTGGCCGTATACCGCAACTTACATGGTCGAGGCGACAGCCGAGACTGTGTAAGTTGGATAATGGACGAGGCGTGCCGAGTTCATTATCGAAGGTATACGGTCACAGCTGAGATCATGGAACCGGATTATACCCCGACCGGACACAGCTGGGACCGACTATTCTACGGCCAAACAACAGTATTTCTTCCCACTCGGGTCTGACGACCCTCGTCCGGATTCAACGCTTAAGTAGATTTTTCAGTGCTCCTTTATAAAATCAAATTCCATTTTTAGCTTTTTTGCACTGTTATTCAGTGGAGACCGTATAACCAAACTTACACGGTCGCTAAAACAAGCTTGGGAGGGGTATAACCAAACTTACACGGTCGCTAAAACAAGCTTGGGAGGGGTATAATTCATGTTACTAGATGTATATTCTTTAACTGGCCTTTTATAAACCGGCCTTTTTCAAACCAGCCCAATGTCCAATGATTAATTGGATTGTTTCAAAAGACCCAAATAAAAGCCCAATCAGCATGATTTCATTATCATTTATCTGTGTTATCTAATAAAGTTTACCTTTATCAAATACTTTATATTCATAGTAAGTAATAAAACTTCATACTTAAAAGTTATTGGCCATTTAACTGGCCCCAATTAAAGTTTAACCAGCTCTTTGGACACAAATTTGAAGGTTTTTTTGTCCTTGTTAGATAATTTTAATGGTCAATCTCTTATATAATTTCGCAACCTCTGTAATACTATTTTTTTGTACGTCCGCAACGTTTTTTGTCCTTTTGTAGACACATTTTGAAGCGTACACGTGCAGTTTTGGTATAGGCGGACGCGTTGCTATGGTTACATATTGCGCGCGCGCGTTCATTCCTGTTTAATGCTGTTTTAATTTCGTAGCTCCGTCACTTTTGATCTGATTGGATATTTTGATGCGGAAAAAATTTAGCTGATTTGAATTGTTGGGTTTGAAATTTGCGAACGAGGTGCTGCGTAGCAGCGCCGAGTGAGCTATGTAGTTGCAGGCCCAACGGGCCTGCTAGTAAGGTTATTAAAAGTAATAGATGATGAGACGTTCATAAAATACATCATTCTGAAACATCCAAACCATTAGCTGTTGGTTAACATCTTAATTCGTAGTATTCAGTAATAATACAGCCTGCGGCCTGCCGCATTACTCACTTCTCACAAAAGGCCGCAATATTATGGCACTTACTGAATGTCCACACTAGCAGGATTTCTGTTGAGGCCATATATTTTTGGACAACGTGATATCCAAAATTCATCTGCCTCCACAAAGCAATTAAGTATCAAAACTCACCATGTATCATGATTTTCCATACCAATAAGTAATTTTTCCAGCAAATTCCACGTATGTCAAATCTCCGGTACTCCAGATCTGAATGAAGCAATTTGAAGGTCTCATGACTGATGATGGTTGTTTCCGGTTGATCGTGTTGATTTAGTTTTGCTTTTGGGTACCTGACACACTAAATGGTATTGGTTACATGATTAATTAATTCCTTGGTGCTGCTGCTTATTACTCGTAAGTTTGCAGTGAAACATTATCTATCGAACGGAATAACTTCTCAGGTAGGGTTTGGAATAACATGTTTGAAAAATTTACTCCGTACAAAACCCAAATACATGTTTGATGTATAAATGTGTATCATAAATCATAATACAATATTATGATACACACATTAGAGCCCGGATGTATTAAATACTTAAATAATAAATACATCCGGGCTTTAATAATGTGATTGCAACCCCCGTAGTGTACTACTAAGGCCTCTGAAAACAAAAATATTGCAGGAAAACAAGAAAACTCCCAAAATAATCACGTATGAAAGCAAGAAAGCAAACCATCATGACAGCATATGCCTTGACATCAGTGTCAGCGTATACCTTGACATCAGCGTCAGCGTATGCCTTGAAATTTGTGTCAGCGTATGCCTTGACACCAGTGTCAGCGTATGCCTTGACATCAGTGTCAGCGTAGGTCTTGACACCAGTGTCAGCGTATGCCTTGACATCAGTGTCAGTATATGCCTTGACACCAGTGTCAGCGTATGCCTTGACATCAGTGTCAGCGTATGCCTTGACACCAGTGTCAGCATATGCCTTGACACCAGTGTCAGCGTATGCCTTGACAACAGTGTCAGCGTATGCCTTGACACCAGTGTCAGCGTATGCCTTGACACCAGTGTCAGCGTATGCCTTGACATCAGTGTCAGCGTATGCCTTGACACCAGTGTCAGCGTATGCCTTGACACCAGTGTCATTATTTGCCTTGACACCAGTGTCAGCGTATGCCTTGACACCAGTGTCAGCGTATGCCTTGACACCAGTGTCAGCGAATGCCTTGACACCAGTGTCAGTATAGGTCTTGACACCAGTGTCAGCGTATGCCTTGACACCAGTGTCAGCGTATGCCTTGACACCAGTGTCAGCGTATCCCTTGACACCAGTGTCAGCGTATCCCTTGACACCAGTGTCAGCGTATGCCTTTGACACCAGTGTCAGCGTATGCCTTGACACCAGTGTCAGCGTATGCCTTGACACCAGTGTCAGCGTATGCCTTGACACCAGTGTCCAGTGTATGCCTTGACACCAGTGTCAGCGTATTGACACACCAGTGTCAGCGTATGCCTTGACACCAGTGTCAGCGTATGCCTTGACACCAGTGTCAGCGTGGCCTTGACACCAGTGTCAGCGTATGCCTTGACACATCATGTCAGCGTATGCCTTGACACCAGTGTCAGCGTATGCCTTGACACCAGTGTCAGCGTATCTCTTGACATCAGTGTCAGCGTATGCCTTGACATCAGTGTCAGCGTATGCCTTGACACCAGTGTCAGCGTATGCCTTGACACCAGTGTCAGCGTATGCCTTGACACCAGTGTCAGCGCATCCCTTGACACCAGTGTCAGCGTATGCCTTGACACCAGTGTCAGCGTATGCCTTGACACCAGTGTCAGCGTATGCCTTGACATCAGTGTCAGCGTATGCCTTGACACCAGTGTCAGCGTATCTCTTGACATCAGTGTCAGTGTATTATGCTTGACACCAGTGTCTGAGTGTCAGCGTGTGTCTTGACATCAGTGTCAGCGTATGCCATGACATCAATGTCAAGGTATGCCTTGACATCAGTGTCAGCTTCTGCCTTGACATCAGTGTCAGCGTATGTCTTGACACCAGTGTCAGCGTATGCCTTGACACCAGTGTCAGCGTATGCCTTGACACCAGTGTCAGCGTATGCCTTGACACCAGTGTCAGCGTATGCCTTGACACCAGTGTCAGCGTATGCCTTGACACCAGTGTCAGCGTATGCCTTGACACCAGTGTCAGCGTATCCTTTGACACCAGTGTCAGCGTATGCCTTGACACCAGTGTCAGCGTATGCCTTGACACCAGTGTCAGCGTATGCCTTGACACCAGTGTCAGCGTATCCTTGACACCAGTGTCAGCGTATCCCTTGACACCAGTGTCAGCGTATGCCTTGACACCAGTGTCAGCGTATGCCTTGACACCAGTGTCAGCGTATATCTTGACATCAGTGTCAGCGTATGCCTTGACACCAGTGTCAGCGTATGCCTTGACACCAGTGTCAGCGTATCCCTTGACATCAGTGTCAGCGTATGCCTTGACACCAGTGTCAGCGTATGCCTTGACACCAGTGTCAGCGTATGCCTTGACACCAGTGTCAGCGTATGCCTTGACACCAGTGTCAGTTGACACCAGTGTCAGCGTTTGACACACCAGTGTCAGCGTATGCCTTGACACCAGTGTCAGCGCATCCTTGACACCAGTGTCAGCGTATGCCTTGACATCAGTGTCAGCGTATGCCTTGACACCAGTGTCAGCGTATGCCTTGACATCAGTGTCAGCGTTGGCCTTGACATCAGTGTCAGCGTATGCCTTGACACCAGTGTCAGCGTATGCCTTGACACCAGTGTCAGCGTATCTCTTGACATCAGTGTCAGCGTATGCCCTTGACATCAGTGTCAGCGTATGCCTTGACACCAGTGTCAGCGTATGCCTTGACACCAGTGTCAGCGTATGCCTTGACACCAGTGTCAGTGTATGCCTTGACATCAGTGTCAGCATATGCCTTGACACCAGTGCCAGCGTATGCCTTGACACCAGTGTCAGCGTATGACTTGACATCAGTGTCAGCGTATGCCTTGACACCAGTGTCAGCGTATGCCTTGACACCAGTGTCAGCGTATGCCTTGACATCAGTGTCAGCGTATGCCTGTCACCAGTGTCAGCCTTTGACACCAGTGTCAGCGTATGCCTTGACACCAGTGTCAGCGTATGCCTTGACACCAGTGTCAGCGTATCTCTTGACATCAGTGTCAGCGTATGCCTTGACACCAGTGTCAGCGTATGCCTTGACACCAGTGTCAGCATATGCCTTGACACCAGTGTCAGCACATGCCTTGACACCAGTGTCAGCATATTCCTTGACACTAGTGTCAGTGTATGCCAAGACATTATAGTGTCGGAGTATGACTTGACACCAGTTTCAGCGTACGCCTTGACACCAGTGTCAGCGTATGCCTTGACACCAGTGTCAGCGAATGCCTTGACACCAGTTTCAGCGTAAGCCTTGACACCAGTGTCAGCGTATGCCTTGACACCAGTGTCAGCGTATGTTGACACCAGTGTCAGCGTATGCCTTGACACCAGTGTCAGCGTATGCCTTGACACCAGTGTCAGCGTATGCCTTGACACCAGTGTCAGCGTATGCCTTGACACCAGTGTCAGCGTATGCCTTGACACCAGTGTCAGCGTATGCCTTGACACCAGTGTCAGCGTATGCCTTGACACCAGTGTCAGCGTATGCCTTGACACCAGTGTCAGCGTATGCCTTGACACCAGTGTCAGCGTATGCCTTGACACCAGTGTCAGCGTATGCCTTGACACCAGTGTCAGTATAGGTCTTGACACCAGTGTCAGCGTATGCCTTGACATCAGTGTCAGCGTAGGCCTTGACACCAGTGTCAGCGTATGCCTTGACACCAGTGTCAGCGTATGCCTTGACACCAGTGTCAGCGTATGCCTTGACACCATTGTCATTGCATCCCTTGACACCAGTGCCAGCGTATCCCTTGACACCAGTGTCAGCATATGCCTTGACTTCAGTATCATTGTCTGCCTTGACACCAGTGTCAACGTATGCTTTGACACCAGTGTCAGCATATGTCGTGACATCAGTTTCAGCGTATCCTTTGACACCAGTGTCAGCGAATGCCATGACACCAATTTCAGTGTATGCCTTGACACTAGTTTCAGCGCATGACTTGACATCAGTGTTAGCGTATGCCTTGACATTTGTGTCAGCGTATGCCTTGACACCAGTGTCAGCGTATCTCTTGACACCAGTGTCTGCGTATGCTATGACACCAGTGTAAACGTATGCCTTGACACCAGTGTTAGCGAATGCCTTGACATCAGTGTCAGCGTAGGCATTGACACCAGTGTCTGCGTATGCTGTTACACCAGTGTAAGCGTATGCCTTGACACCAGTGTCAGCTTATCCCTTGACATCAGTGTCAGCGCATGACTTGACATCAGTGTTAGCGTATGCCTTGACATTTGTGTCAGCGTATGCCTTGACACCAGTGTCAGCGTATCTCTTGACACCAGTGTCTGCGTATGCTATGACACCAGTGTCAGCGTATGCCTTGACACCAGTGGTCGCGTATGCCTTGACACCAGTGTCAGCGTATGCCTTGACATCAGTGTCAGCGTATGCCTTGACACCAGTGTCAGCGTATCCCTTGACACCAGTGTCAGCGTATGCCTTGACACCAGTGTCAGCGTATGCCTTGACACCAGTGTCAGCGTATGCCTTGACATCAGTGTCAGCGAATGCCTTGACACCAGTGTCAGCGTATGCCTTGACACCAGTGTCAGCGTATGCCTTGACACCAGTGTCAGCGTATGCCTTGACACCAGTGTCAGCGTATGCCTTGACACCAGTGTCAGCGTATGCCTCGACATCAGTGTCAGCGTATGCCTTGACACCAGTGTCAGCGTATGCCTTGACACCAGTGTCAGCGTATCTTGACACCAGTGTCAGCGTATGCCTTGACACCAGTGTCAGCGTATGCCTTGACACACCAGTGTCAGCGTATCCCCTTGACACCAGTGTCAGCGTATGCCTTGACACCAGTGTCAGCGTATGCCTTGACACCAGTGTCAGCGTATGCCTTGACACCAGTGTCAGCGTATGCCTTGACACCAGTGTCAGCGTATGCCTTGACACCAGTGTCAGCGTATGCCTTGACACCAGTGTCAGCGTATACCTTGACACCAGTGTCAGCGTATGCCTTGACACCAGTGTCTTGACACCAGTGTCAGCGTATGCCTTGACACTAGTGTCAGCGAATGCCTTGACACCAGTGTCAGTGTAGTTCTTGACACCAGTGTCAGCGTATGCCTTGACACCAGTGTCAGCGTATGCCTTGACATCAGTGTCAGCGTATGCCTTGACACCAGTGTCAGCGTATGCCTTGACACCAGTGTCAGCGTATGCCTTGACACCAGTGTCAGCGTATCCCTTGACATCAGTGTCAGCGTATGACTTGACATCAGTGTCAGCGTATGCCTTGACAACGGTGTCAGTGAATGCTTTGACACCAATATCAGCGTTTCCCTTGACACCGGTGTCAGCGTATCCCTTGACACCAGTGTCAGCGTATGCCTTGACAACAGTGTCAGCGTATGCCTTGACACCAGTGTCAGCGTATGCCTTGACACCAGTGTCAGCGAATGCCTTGACACCAGTGTCAGCGTATGCCTTGACATCAGTGTCAGCGTATCTCTTGACATCAGTGTCAGTGTATGCCCCTACAACAGTGTCAGCGTATGCCTCGACATCAGTGTCAGCATATGCCTTGACATCAGTGTCAGCGTATGCCTTGACACCAGTGTCAGCGTATGCCTTGACACCAGTGTCAGCATTTGCCTTGACACCAGTGTCAGCGTATGCCTTGACACCAGTGTCAGCGTATGCCTTGACATCAGTGTCAGCGTATGCTCTGACACCGGTGTCAGCGTATGCCTTGACACCGGTGTCAGCGTATGCCTGACACAAGTGTCAGCGTATGCCTTGACACCAGTGTCAGCGTATGCCTTGACACCAGTGTCAGCGAATGCCTTGACACCAGTGTCAGCGAATGCCTTGACACTAGTGTCAGCGAATGCCTTGACACCAGTGTCAGCGTATGCCTTGACACCAGTGTCAGCGTATCCCTTGACACCAGTGTCAGCGTATGCCTTGACACCAGTGTCAGCGTATGCCTTGACACCAGTGTCAGCGTATGCCTTGACACCAGTGTCAGCGTATGCCTTGACACCAGTGTCAGTGTATGCCTTGACACCAGTGTCAGCGTATGCCTTGACACCAGTGTTAGCGTATGCCTTGACACCAGTGTCAGCGTATGCCTTGACACCAGTGTCAGCGTATGCCTTGACACCAGTGTCAGCGTATGCCTTGACACCAGTGTCAGCGTATGCCTGACACCAGTGTCAGCGTATCCCTTGACACCAGTGTCAGCGTATGCCTTGACACCAGTGTTGGCGTATCCTTTGACACCAGTGTCAGCGTATGCCTTGACACCAGTGTCAACGAATGTCTTGATATCAGTGTCAGCATATGCCTCGACACCAGTGTCTGCGTATCCCTTGACACCAGTGTCAGTGTATCCCTTGACACCAGTGTCAGCGTATGCCTTGACACCAGTGCTGTCAGCGTATCCTTTGACACTAGGTCATGACACCAGTGTCAGCGTGAGCCTTGACACCAGTGTCAGCGTATGGTTTGACATCAGTGTCAGCGTATGCCTTGACACCAGTGTCAGCGAATGCCTTGACACCAGTGTCAGCGTATCCTTGACACCAGTGTCAGCGTAGCCTCACCAGTGTCAGCGTATCCCTTGACACCAGTGTCGCGTATCCCTTGACACCAGTGTCAGCGTATGCCTTGACACCAGTGTCAGCGTATCCTTGACATCAGTGTCAGCGTATGCCTTTGACACCAGTGTCAGCGTATCAGCGTATGCCTTGACACCAGTGTCAACAAATGTATCCCTTGACACCAGTGTCAGCGTATGCCTTGACATGACACCAGTGTCAGCGTATGCCTTGACACCAGTGTCAGCGTATGCTAGCATATGCCTTGACACCAGTGTCAGCGTATGTCAGCGTATGCCTTGACACCGGTTTCAGCGTATGCCTTGACACTAGTTTCAGCGTATGCCTTGACATCAGTGTCAGCGTATGCCTTGACATCAGTGTCAGCGTATGCCTTGACACCAGTGTCAGCGTATGCCTTGACACCAGTGTCAGCGTATGCCTTGACACCAGTGTCAGCGTACGCCCTTGACATCAGTGTCAGCGTATGCCTGACACCAGTGTCAGCGTATGCCTTGACACCAGTGTCAGCGTATGCCTTGACACTAGTGTCAGCGTGCCTTGCCGTATGCCTTGACACCAGTGTCAGCGTATGCCTTGACACCAGTGTCAGTGTATGCCTTGACATCAGTGTCAGCGTACGCCTTGACATCAGTGTCAGCGTATGCCTTGACACCAGTGTCAGCGTATGCCTTGACACCAGTGTCAGCGTATGCCTTGACACCAGTGTCAGCGTATGCCTTGACACCAGTGCCAGCGTATGCCTCGCCATCAGTGTCAGCATATGCCTTGACATCAGTGTCAGCGTATGCCTTGACACCAGTGTCAGCGTATGCCTTGACACCAGTGTCAGCGAATGCCTTGAAACCAGTGTCAGCGTATGCCTTGACACCAGTGTCAGTATGCCTGACACCAGTGGACATCAGTGTCAGTGTAGGTCTTGACACCAGTGTCAGCGTATGCCTTGACACCAGTGTCAGTGTATGCCTTGACACCAGTGTCAGCGTATGCCTTGACACCAGTGTCAGCGTATGCCTTGACACCAGTGTCAGCGTATGTCTTGACACCAGTGTCAGCATGTGCCTTGACACCAGTGTCAGCGTATCCCTTGACACTAGTGTCAGCGAATGCCTTGACAGAGGAGTGAGGCCAGGTTTTATAACTGAGGCCTTGGTAACACGGTAATCCTCGGTAAATACCGAGGTCGATCTTTGCGAGTGGAAGGACAAAACACCACTAAACATCTCGTGTTTTACTAGGGACTGTCGTGCTGCCCTATTTCCCTGACTGTAACCGTTTGTTGTACAACGCTCGATTACCCTGCATTGGCTAATGAGCGGGGATGAGACGGTAGCAATTTTCAACGAAAATGTCAGGGCAAGCGCCAGGTACATTTAAATTTTAAAAAGCAAGCTCACCGTTTAAGCAAATCTGAAAATTTTAAATCGCATTTAGAAAATCTACTCAGAAATGGTCATTTTTGTTATTTTTTCTATATATGTCGATAATTTGCTTATAAATTTGGCTATACAATGGTCTGACTAGCATAAATTACTGAAATTTTAATTACTTCACGAAAAAGAAAACAAAAAAAACATTGAGGATTAAATTCGTTTCATCAGAAACCAAGGTCCACCCACTTATTTGGCACCCCCTCCAGTTAGCACGAAATTTTCTAATCCCCCACCCCGGTACGCTTATTTGATCCCCACTTATTAGCTACTGCAGTAAACAGGTCAAAGGAGGTGTTACGTCCGGGTACCGGATACCGTTCGTCCGGATATGTGGGTCAAGATAAAAAACGTTCATTTTCAAAAATTGGAGTTTTCTCTTCTCGGTGGTATTGTGCAGAAAGAAAAATCGAGTCTTTTTTCTTACTAAGCGTTGAAATTTGATACTGAACTCTTCATTCATTTATTTCATATGGAAATTATGTGATTATTTGATGTAATAATTAGTGTATTACGTCACTTTATAATTTGGATCGATATTTCGTACTGGAGAATGTCCTTTCCTGCACTACTCGACTTTATTAGAAAAACGTCTCAAGTTCTCTTATCCTATTTTATGACGTATTGGTGTAACTAGATGTAACTTATGATCTACAAGTTTAACCGGAAATATTATTATGTCAAAGTCATAATTTAACATTTTACATTCTTAGGACTTTAGGAAATGTTGATAAATTGGTTTTAAGATATTTAACCGGAGGTAATTTACGATGTTTTCAGGAAACGTTATCGCTAGGCTACAGTGTCTCTGTATATACCACAAAAAGTAAGTCATCCTTATGCCATGTACAATGTATACATTTGTATATAGCTCTAGCGAATTCCGATGATTTCTTATCAACGATTATCACGCTTGATTTTATGCTGCATTTCTGAGAAAATACCCACTACTCATAGCACACCAATGATAACGTTTGATATAATATGTCTGTGACTAAATCAGAGTCTAAATTAATTATCAAGTATGCGCTGGTGTGTAACTGCGTATTTCTTTTTTTCTTCTATAATCGTCCATTTGACTGTTTTTAGGTTCCGCCGAACGGTATTTTCAGTGACTTGTTCGCGCAAAGCCGCGCACCGTGTATACATTACGCTGAAAATGTATACTCTTTGAAGTATTTGACTGAAGTCATGGGAAACACATAGTTGCCTTCATGCCATAATTGTTTCGGTATAGATGAGCATAAGATCGCTTTACTGTGTTATTAGATCGAATACAGCATTCAGTTTGCAGAGATAAAGTTTATCTCTGATAAAAAAAAAAGGTTCAAAAAGGTCCAAAACCTCAAAATACCAATCATGAAAGTAGGTAAATGAAGGGGGTTGGTATAGTTGAATCAGTGTCATCCTCGGATAAGTTAGGAATTACCGATGGCTTGCTCTGAATAAATTGTTTTCACTGTTTAGTGGTGTTACAGTTATCTTAGAAAATTGTGGTACCTGTACTTACATAATAACCCAATAACACATGTACTTACATTATCACACTGATAACCAGCTATCAACAAGAATTGCGCCTGCCGGTGTATTTCTCGTCGTTCGTTGTACCCGTATGCAGGCGCTTAATTTCCCTCTCCTATGTGCTTGATTTAACGCGCGCATGCACGTGGGCGAATCGGTACGGATGCACGTGGCAAATTCTACGCGCGCGCGCAATCACCACAATTCGTACAACTCTTGTTTTGTTGCGCGCTGTTTCCAGTTTCATAACCGCAGGGTCCATTTTTGTAACGCGTTACATTTTCTTTGCTGTTGATATCAAGCCGTCGCACTTATGGTAATTGTTGCATTCCACCTCCGTTAGCATGAATGGAAAAGTCAATAATCATGAAATGATCGGCAGGTACTGGAATGAAAAAATTGCAGATTTGGATTTAATAATTACGGGGAAAACTTCTACTCAATTCCTTGGACCAATCATCATGATCCATCATCGCACTTAAATCATGAATTCATTGTCAGTTAGATGCTTAAGCCGAAAAAAGACCAAATGTTTCAAACTCCAATAAAAACCATGAAAAGATTTGATGAAGTCGATCTGACTATCTGACAAGATTTTGAAAAACAATCAATTTCAAGGTTAGAATGAACTGAGCATCGAACCTAAATTCCTGTCAGCTAGCAGAAGTTTACAGTTACACTCGATGCCACTTCACCAAAAACTCCAAAATACCCCGACTTGACTGATATTATAAAGGAGCAGTTGCTTGATTTATTACGCCATCTTTCAGGGTACTGATGTTCAGTTCACGACTGAAGGAAAGCGTCACCTCGGAGCATGCATCGGTAGCGACTCGTATCGAAAGGAATATTGTGATGGTATTGTGAAAGAGTGGTGTGAGGAGATCGAGAACCTCTGTGATATTGCTAAGTATCATCCACACGCTGCATATGCTAATTACATCCATAGCTATCAGCATAAGTTCACATACTTTCTGAGGACTATTCCTGGTTTTGAGCACTTTGTTAAACCACTTGATGATCTCATCACGTATGGATTCCTCCCCACGTTGTTCGGCGGCCCTCTAACTCATGTTGAAAGGAAGATGGTAGCCCTTCCAACCAGACACGGTGGTTTAGGTGTTCAGATTCTTGGTGAGAGAGCGCAGAAGGACTTTGCTACATCAACAAAGGTGACAAGCAAACTTACTGAAGCCATTAAGGAGCAAAGCCTGATAGCACAAGACATCTGTCATGAGAGTGTTAGGGAGGCAAAAGTGTGTATTTGTGTAAAGAGACTGAATTTCGCAGCAACCGGGATGGGTTAATGAGAGAAGTTACGCCCCCAGTGAAGCGAGTTTTGGAAATCATTTCAGAGAAGGGTGCATCCAGCTGGCTAAACGCATTGCCATTGAAAGCTCAAGGCTTTGCACTGAACAAAACAGAGTTCACTGATGCCCTCAACCTGAGATATTTTCGGGAGCTCCGCGGACTTCGCTCGGACTGCCCATGTGGGCAAAAGTTCACCGTCACACACGCACTCAACTGCAAAAGGGGAGGGTTTGTTCACATGAGACACGACTCCATCAGGGACCTGCTGGCGAAACTCCTCAGCAGAGTTCAGAACGATGTGGAGACCGAGCCTCAGCTGCTACCCACTCCGGAAGAAACAGCCTCAGAGAACACTGCTGACGGAGCTCGACTTGACATCAGAGCCAGAGGGTTCTGGCGAAATGGACAACACGCATTCTTTGATGTTAGAGTTTTCAACCCGTTGTCTGCCACATCCCTCAAATCATCGCTCAAGCTGTGCTACTCTAACCAAGAACGGGAGAAGAAACGAGCCTACAACAACAGAGTGATGCAGAACGAAGGAGGCACATTCACGCCACTCGTGTTCACGGTTTTTGGCACAGCGAGCAGAGAATGCTCGAACTTCCTCAAAACTTTGAGCATGAAATTAGACACTAAAACTGAGGACAAAAATGAAGATGCTATTTGTTGGCTTAGATGTAAACTATCATTTTTGTGTATTAAACATTTAGGTATGTGTGTGAGAGGTAGTAGAACTTCAAATAAAAATTTATATGTTTCGAATGACTTTGCAAACGATATAGCAGATGCCAGACTTTGATTTTATGAGGGTATTTAGGGGTTTTCATTTATGCATGATTTTAAAATTTCGAAGTGCCAATGTAAATACAATTTTGTAAATAATATTTTGTTTTTCAAAAAAAAAAAATTTATTACGCCATTTTTTGGAAATTTCTCCCCCATATTTAGAGATTTCTCCCCCATTTTTAGAGATTTCTCCCCCATATTTAGAGATTTCTCCCCCACCCGGGCACTTTTCAGAATTAACAGTACGGATAAAGGTAGTATACACAAATTCTCCCACAATCCTCTAAATCACGATCTCTGCTAACCCTCTCATTTGCCTTTTTGTAAAACAAAAACGCAATTGGAGAGGGAAAAAATGGTGGGTCATATGGGTGTAGCTGCCGTGATTGGGGGAAGAAGTTTAATAGACGCTCGACAATACCTTCTCTGTGTTTAACTGTCGAGCTTCTGGCGCTTTATCTGCCAGGGATATAGTCCAAAGCAAATTATCATAAACTGTGAGGCCATTGTTACATAGGTAGCTATTACTTAATTACATTGTATTTAGAAGTTTAGATCTGCGAAATATCTTACAGGTATTTACCACAAAAAATGCATAGACGAATGGTTTGACGTGAACAGAAGCTGCCCCAAGCACCCAGTGGACTGAGACTGCGCCACTCACAGACGCCCTGCCTTTCTACCCCTCCTCCCTCTCCTCCTCCTCTCATACCACCCACCTGCCCGCGCAAGGGTGTCAGTACGTGTGACACCCGCGCGCGGGGGCGTTAGTGCACGTGCACGTTTGTGTGTGTTTGAAATGCACGTGCGCTGCGAGGAGAGCGGGGGAGAATCAGTGTGAAGCATTTTGTGCAAAGACAGCTTGTGTGAAATTCTAAATATTCACAACAAGAGCCATGTAGGTGATTGTTGGTACACATCGGAACTCGATAGCAGTTAGAATGGGTGAAATAGGCTTGCCAAGATGTTGCAAGAAGTTGCCTTCCTGAAATTTGTGACTTTGATCCTGATTTCTTCTCATTTTTCATAAAGTCGGGTCAAGGATGTTAATCACTACGTGAGTTGAAAGGCTAAATGAGCCAGAACAGTATCTATTTTGAGCTGTAACTACCAAAGTAAATACCGATTTAAGTAGACCATACCGCGTGCCAGAAGTAATTTTAATGACATTCTCCAATATTAGTTAAGACGTACTATTATGTTAAAACCTACGATTATGTTAAAACCGGTTAAAGCGTAATTTAAAAGGTCTCTAGACTCAACCTGTCAATTCCTTTCAGTTACAGTCTCTTTTCAGAATGGTATCGTTCACATTTAGGGGGACCGGGAAGGGGGTGTTTTCAAATAATAACGTTTGATTACGGCACAATTTCGCCACAAATAACAAATTTTCGGGGTTTTTTTTGCAAAATTATAAGAAAATATTTTCAAAACATTCCTCAATATTTTCACCAAAATTATCGACAGTTTAAACCTAATCAATATTCGAGTATTTGTACTGTCCAGTTTCTTCTTTGTCTACTCTAACTCGAGTAGGCCTTGATTACGCAATATCCCTTTCAAGAGGGAAGGAGTGAGCTTTGATTACGAGGAGGAGGGAGGGGGTTTATATGTGAACGATCCCAATTGTAATGGTTGCCAATTGATCACGTCATGAGTGCATTTCTGATTGATTGTTCTTGGATATTCTGCAGTGCCTTAATAACTGGGTGCCGGGTGGAGATGATAGCAATTTTCAAGGAAAAAGTAACGGCCTGGAACACTAAAAATCATCCTCCCCACTTAAAGTTTAATGATTTCAAAAATTTCGAAGCCCAAAATCTACTATTCCGGAAGATTTGATTGTCTGGAAAGCTCGATTTGTATCCGCTTTGTGATTTGGTTGAGAAACGAACTGGTTACTGGCATACAAGTACTAGTTTTACAGAAGTACATTTATCAATGGGTATCTAATTTGCCCATGTAGCATAACCTTTTATCGGAAAGTATTAAGTACCTCGGGAAATTCAGTGATATTTGCATTTGTCAACCCCCTATTTGCATAAAATTTCAAATACCCACCCCAGTAAGCTTACTTCGACCGGACCCACTTCACCCACCTTTGACCTTCAGTTAAAATATGGTACTGCAATGTGCAACGTAGTTGATATGTGATATGTAGTGATTTGGTGCGAACGAAGACTCATTGCTCTTTATCTTTAAATCATAGCAATCATCAACTATCAATAAATTGATATGCATTTGATTTTAAGAATGTTTCAATGGTGGGATCCCAGTTTACAAATTATCGATAGAAGAAAATATTTTGCACGTTAAAAGTTGAAATAGCCCCTTTTTATATTTTGATTGTAAAAACAACGATGTAACATCAACAGAGAATCACCTTACAATTACATGAACGTCAAGATCGGAAAGACTTATCCTGGGTTACTCTGGTAGATATATTTTGTACAAATACAATATCCAATTCCATTGTGTTTTTATGTACATGAAAAACCCGGTGTTTTGATTTTTAAATGATTGATAAATCCGACCAGTGTGATGGAATGATCATTGATCCTGCGAATTTATCAAATTGACATTGCATTGCATACAAAAATTTAATGCTCAAGTTGAATTTGGAATAGTGAATTTAAATGTTAAAGTGCGCGGCCCGTCGATCTCATGAGTTAAATATGCAGCTTTTCAATTCCATAAACATCTCTTCTTGCATAAAATCTTGCTAAACACGTATATCCCTGTCTGCGTTGCGCGGCGCGCTTCCCGTAGGGAAGCGCCGCGCGCGTACACACACCTATGCGGGCTTAGGAACATAAAATCTTAGGTACAATTCAGATACTGCTCTTGATCTTTTTTGTCAAAACTTAAGATATTTGACATTGCTTAAGATACTTTACATTAAATATTATTGTCATTACTTTCAGTCCAAATGTTAGTTCATTCAATTAGTTTCTGACGCCGCGCGCGCATACGCCTTTTGGTTGTAATCCATTTACTCCGCACGCATTACATGAATCATTTACTCAGCCCGAGTTTGTGACAGGAGAAGTTTCTTGTAGTATGGCGACCGTTGCCGTTGCAAGCCCTCATGTTCCCGACATAAGAAGTACGAAATCATCGTCTTCGAAAACCGGAAGAGCAAATGCTCCGGTGAGTTTTGTGATTGTATTTCACAGTGTTTGTTGTTGTGTCGATACTTTATTTTTTGTAAATACCGATCAAAATAGATGAATCCTCCCGGTTTGAGGTTCTCACTAGATCACAATTTACGCATGTGGTATTGGAGTATATGATTTTGATATTAATTAAACTATCAACTAGACAGATATATGACCTTGTTGACTGTGATATGATGTTTGTTTGTAAAGTCATTGTTGCTTTGCTGTCGCTTGAGGGTGAAGTTCACATTCTTTGGGCGTGGATAAGAGGTAGTTTGTGATCATTTGGGTTCAATTTCGATCAAAAATTCTAATGAATCAGACCAGATTTACATTTCATGTTATTTCGTCCATAAATTATACTGCCCCGAACCCTGAGACAAAGTATTGAGTATACAGTGCAGCACTGTCAATTTTATCATCATTCGTCAATCGTCTCTCGCACTTCATTGATCCCTTAGTCCCTCCAATCTCCCCTTTCTCAATAAACTGTGATGCTCAGAATTCCGGAGTTCTGGTTGGCCGAGCTTCGCAGTTGTAAGCTGTGAGGGTTACGGTGGGCCGAAACCTCATATGATCTGATTCATTACGTATTACTTTGCTACGTAGCTATGCAGTCAAGGCAGATCTAGCTTTACTAGTGACTGATCTCATGTTCGCTGACCTCTGAATAAAGAATGCCTCACTCTCTGTGTATAACAACTTGTAACCTGATGAGGTTGCAGATTTGTTTCTTTTCTATTCATTGGAAGCTGACAAACATTGAACTTCTGTCAATGTGTCCCCTCTGGGTGCACATCTAGGGCTCTCATTCATGGTTTGATGCCGCTTGAGGTTTACGTATTACAACAAGAGAACAAGAGGCGTGTATATCGCAACATTATTACCAGAAGGCGTAGAGCGAAGCCTGTACGGAGCCCTACGGTTTCAGTTCCTTGTTTAACAAGCCGTATGTCATGAGGGAGGTGTTATTGTCAAAATTGTCTCCTACTGAAGAAAAAGTTAAGTGGGACAGGGACATTTGGGACGAATGGAACTAAAACAAATGAGACAAATGGGATTCAAAAAGTGGTTTGGGACAAGAACAATCGGAAAAGTGGGACAGACAAATGGCCCCCAAAAGTGAATTCGGGCTAGGACAACTTGGACAAATAGGACAGAGACAAATGGGACTCAATATGTGAAAAACGGACATTGGACAAGGTTTAATGGGAGAAAATGAACAAACTTTACTAAACGAACTTGCTATGAAAAATAGCGGAAATTTCCTTCCTAAGTCAAAAAGGATTTTGTTGTGTTTGTAGCAGTGGTTTTATCCGACAATTTATGACGACAAAAAGAACATTTTTTTTTTTTTTTTAAAAAGGGCCCCCTTTTCCCCAAAAAAAAAAAAAAAAAAAAAAAGGGGGGGTTTTAAAACCCCCCGGGGGGGGCCCCGTTTTTTTAAAAGGGGGGAAAAATTTGGGAAAAAAAAGGGGAAAAATTTTTTTTGGTTTTCCCCAAAGGGACGGGGGAAATTGGGAAAACCCCCAAAATTTTTGTAAAAAAATTTTTTTTTAAAAAAAATTTTTTTTTTTTTTAAAAAAAAAAGGGGGAAAAAAGGGTTTTTTTTTTTTTTCCCCTTTTAAAAATTTTAAAAAAATTTTTTTTTTTTAAAAAAACCCCTTTGGTTTTTTTAAAAAAAAATTTTTTTTTTTTTTAAAAAAAATTTTTAAAAAGCCAAACCTAAAAGGGGGGGGGGGAAAAAAAAAATTTTCCCCAAAAAATTTTCCCCCCCCCAAAGGCCCCCCAAAAAAAATTTTAAAATTTACGCCCTTTTTTTTTAAAAAAAATTTTTGGAAAATTTTTAAAAAAATTTTAAAAAAGGGGAAAAAAAAAATTTTTTTTGAAACTTTTTCCCCCCCTTTTTTTTTTTTTAAATTTTTAAAATTTTTTGGGGCCCCAAAATTTTTTCCCTTTTTTTGGGGTTTTTTTTTTTGGGGAAAAAAAAAGGGGTTTTTTAAAAAATTTTTGGGGGGGCCCCTTAATTTTGGGTTTTTTTTTCCCTTTATTTTTGGGGTTTTTTTTCCCCCCCCAAAATTTTTTTAAAAAATTTTTTTTGAAAAAAGGGGGGGGTTCCCAAAAAGGGGGTTTTTTTTTAAAATTCCCTTTTGGGGAAAAAAAAATTTTTTAAAATTTAAAATTTCCCAAAAATTTTTTTTTTTCCCCCCCTTTCCCCCTTTTTTTAAAAAAAAACCCGGGAAAAAAAATTTTTAAAAACCTAAAATTTTTTGGGGAAAAGGGTTTTTTAAAAAAAAAAAACCAAACAACCCGGCCCCCAAAAAAAATTCTTTTTTTAAAAAATTAAAAAACCAAAAAACCCAAAAGGTTTTTTTGGGGGCCCCCCCCCCCCCCCCCCGGGGGGGGAAAAAAAAACCCCCCTTTTGAAAAAAAAAATTTTTTCCCCGGGGTCCCGGGGAAATTTTTTGTTTTTTTGTTTTTTTTTAAAACCCATATTTTTTTCCTTTTAAAAAGGGGGGAAAAAAATTTTTTTTCCCCCCAATTTTAAAAATTTTAAAATTTTTTAAAGGGTTAATTTTAAAAAAACCAAAACGGTTTTTTCCCAAAAAAGGGGTTTTTTCCCCAAAAAAAGGGTTTTTTAAAAAAACCCCCAAAAATAAAGAATCTTTAAAATTTTTTTTTTGGGGGTTTTCCCCAAAATTTAAATTTTTTTTCCCCAAAAAAAAAGGGGGAAAAACCCTTTCCCTTCCTTTAAAAAATTTTTTTTTAAAAAAAAATTTTTCCCTTTTTTTTTTTTTTTAAAAAAATTTTTAAAATTTTTTCCCCAATTTTTTATTATTTTTAAAGTTGCAAACTTTACAACACCGCCTTAATCAAACCAGGCTCTGCTGTTTAAATATATTCATTAATCTAAACTGTTGTTCTTGATAACATATTTATATAAACCTGATTAAATGTTGAAAATCCCTACACACCATAATCACATGATTTTAGATAGCTTCTGATGTTAAAACTTCTCCTATCATATTCAAATGTTTTCAACTTACTCCCTAAGGTTAAGAGACCAGTTGTTTTTCAAAGCCCTTTATTCCCTTCAAATTCTATTAGCTAATATTTAATGTCTGTAACTCTTCTGATTCCAGCTGTTTTTTCTAGTCACGCTTAATGGCTAAAATATTTCCCTCTTCTGACTATGTCTCAGCGTGTAATAAATGTTATGATTTATTTATTTTATCTAGTTGCAGTGATCATA
The DNA here is from genome assembly GCA_011033025.1 of Beroe forskalii. Lineage (NCBI taxonomy): Eukaryota > Metazoa > Ctenophora > Nuda > Beroida > Beroidae > Beroe > Beroe forskalii. Next base: position 126,223 of record WFMF01000031.1, on the reverse strand, counting down.
GTGAAACGCCCAGAGTCCTTGATCATGATATCACCATTCATTGCGTGCTACGTAGGAACGGCAACTAAGTTTGTCACCGAATATTGAACTAGGATCCATTTACCCAGCTGCTAATGCCTAATTATCCCTATCTGGGCAGAAGTTTTACCTCTGTCACCATTTTACTGGCTCACACACACACACACGGAGACAAATCAATCACCAACCCATTCTGTGGGCTTTATTGAATGTGTTTCATTGAAAATGCAAAGATTTCGTATAATCTAGAAGTGGTCCTGAGGTTGCTGAAAAGGGAGAAGTCACCATGAAATTTAATTTTCTGCCCTAAATGGTTCCTGCATAAGTGCATAACGTGTGAATCATGGTAATAAATGAGAAGCACCGCAGGTTATTTATTACGGAATGGATGAAAGTATGATTTTTTTTCAATGTCTAGCAATATCTCATGACAGACTTATCGCTATTATGACGATTTCGAAATAGTATTATCTTTTTTTAAGATATTGCTGATCAAAGATGATAATTAATCTAAATGAAAATAAAGAATGCAAGATTTTGAGAATTTGATCATCTGTAGTCTTCAGTTATGCTCATGATCTGCAACATGCCGTCATCGATTCCTCATTCCTCGTGGATCCTTGCAGAAATAACTTGACTTCAGTTATTATTTGCTTGATTTTAGTCCCGATTGTGTAAGGTTTTTGAACTCGAGAGATGAGTTTTTCCTTGTACTCCCATATAGTGCACTTAGTAGACAAGGAGTAGAAAATTTTATGAAGGAGCACCTTGTTGAAATGCTCAGTTGTAGGTTTCTTGAAATTCGGTACGTTTTAAATCTGTTACACAATGAACTTATTCACATCCCTCATCGAAAGTTTCATTCCTAAACGGCCCTGCGTTGACCAATTTAGAGAAAGTTCTAGCACAGTCTTCATCACGGTTGGTGTTACATCGTTGTAGTTTATCGTGAGGGTTTCTGTATTTTCCTTCAGTCAATTTGGATTGAGGCCCGTCTGGGAATCGGCTTTCATTGCTGACTGATTGAAATATAATTGTCATGAAATGCAGAATATTTGTTCATATTACAGCAACTTAGTACCTACTTTTGTATGTAGATAAGATAAAATAGATGAGTTTTTATCACAGTTATGGGAGCACTGCTGACAGCATTGATCTATAGAGTAAAATAGTTTTGTTTTAAAATCCTAAAATCATATTTACCATTTAGATGTTCATAAATTCGTTAAATTTATCTTAATGCCCTCTTAAATGACGCATTATGTCGTTCTCAATATTGTATTTCCGATGGAAGTTGAGGAATCAAGACCGAAAGATGGACTTAAAAACTACTACATTGCTAAGATCGAGGAGTTACAAAGCATAGTAGGAGAGAAATCTCAGGACGTTCGAAGGTTGGAAGCTCAAAGAAATGAACTCAATGCCAAAGGTTTGTTTCCGTAAATAAACCAACCCTTTAAGAGGTGTTGCCACCTCTGAGATCAGTACCTGAAATTTCCACAAAACCGCAATTTGTGCGTGCGTGATATTGATTTGAAAGTACATCCATATTCTGACGAATATGGCGCCGCGCGATCGGAAATTTCAAAATGAAGCTCATTTCTCGAAGTGGCGACACCTCTGTGATACTTCATCTTAATTTTGTGCACTTATGTTTATCTAATGACAAATTCGCAGTAATTTCAGTAATTTGAATATTGATTACAATTTATACCGTTTTCCTACTTGCCGTATAGCCAATATTCAGTCGATAACGAGTACAATATGTATCCGCTCTTCTGTGTACATTTAATGTGTACAAGAAACTGGTTCAGGTAATTACTGTGCAGTTATTAGTGTAGCCGAGATATATTTTGACGTGCCTTACAGCTGAGGTGATAATCGATAGAATGTACTCGGTTTTGCGTAATCTGGAATGTGGATCCTTTTGAAGTTTCTTTCATATTGGAGTAGTCTGAGCCTGACGTTTTCGTGAAACGTGGCGTAGGAAAAACTTCTTGTAACACTTGTTGCATTATAACCATATTTCCAATGAATTCAAAAGATAAAACTTCCCGTGTTATATGTTTCGTAACACAGTGCATTTCAGTGCGTATGTTAAGAGAAGAATTGACGTTGCTTCAAGAACAAAGTTCCTATGTGGGAGAAGTGATAAAACCCATGGACAAGAAGAAAGTTCTTGTCAAGGTTGGTTATGTTTGGCGCACACTGATCTACAATTCTTGTTAAGCAAACTCTAAAGTAGCGTTTGTAAGAGCAATGTGCGCACACTAACCATTGCCAAGTTCATAGTTCACTTCTTTGTCTTATACATGCATGATACATCATCAGCCATTGACTTAAAAACCAAGTCAAGAACATGTTGTGCTGATATAGCATGCTAAGTCATGATGTACAGTTAGATTCGCACTTTGCAGCACACCACTGTGTCACTAATCACCAATGTACAAACCTCCCATTCTTTGGCAAATTCTCAAGTTATCTCAAGTCACTCCCGCTCACACCCTCATCTTTGATCGCATTCAAAGCGCGACTTCGTTGAATCATTTCTATTATTATAGGGAGGGGTTATGTTTGCATTTCACTTCATCCATCCCACTCCAATTTGCCACTCCATTTGCCTCCTACCCCAATCACCCTCTCCCTTCTAACATTGTATCAACTCCCTCTCTTCCCACTATCATTGTACATCTCTCCCGTTCTCCCGCCTTTCATCCTTCCCATTCATTTTTTCGTCTCTATCATTTTACCCCACTCCCTTCCTCCAATCTCCCATCTATCATTCTAACCCACCCCTTTCTTCCCTTTATCATGCTTCCCAGTTCCCCTCTCCCTTCCCCTTCATATCACCCCTCTTTCTTACTCCTATCAATCATACTACCCACTCCCTTTCTCCCCTCTGTTCTCTATCCTATTCAATGTCGCCCTTTATTACTAAATCCCACTCAATGGACCAAGTTCCTCTATCCCACTCCTTGCCCCTCTACCCCTCCTCATACCCCCTTTATCCCACTCCATGCCCCCTCATTCACTCCTTCCCACTCCATTCCTTACTATCCCACTGCATCCCCCCCCTCCATACCACTCCTTTTTCCTCTCTGCCACTATCACGCTTCATACCCTCTCTATCCCATCCCATGTTCCTCTCTATCCCACTCCATGCCACTCTATCATTCTATCCCACCCCATGCCCCCTTCTGTCATTCTATCCCACTCCATGCCCCCTCTATCATTCTATTCCACTTCCTGTCCCCTCTATCATTCCATCCCACCCCGGCCCGGCACTCCATGCCCCCTCTACCATTCTATCCCACCCCATGCCCCCTCTATCATTCTATCCCACTCCATGCTCCCTCTATCATTCTATCCCACTCCATTCCCCTTTATCATTCTATCCCACTCCATGCCCCCTCTATCATTCTATCCCACTCCATGCTCCCTCTATCATTCTATCCCACTCCATTCCCCTCTATCATTCTATCCCACCCCATGCCCCCTCTATCATTCTATCCCTCTCCATGTCCCCTCTATCATTCTATCCCACTCCTTGCCCCCTCTATCATTCTATCCCACTCCATGCTCCCTCTATCAGTCTATCCCACTCCATACCCCTCTATCTTCCCCACATCACCTCTCAGTGTTGTTCACTACCCACTCTTCCCCTCCCAGGTGCACCCAGATGGAAAGTTCGTGGTGGACCTTGACAAGAGCATAGAGATGAGTCAGGTAACCCCTAACCTGCGAGTGGCACTACGAAATGACAGCTACACACTCCACAAGATACTCCCCAGTAAGATAGATCCCCTAGTTAGTCTCATGATGGTAGAGAAGGTTCCTGACAGTACCTACGATATGGTGGGTGGACTCGACAAACAGATCAAAGAGATCAAGGAGGTGCGTGATTGTTTAATCTATTAGGGTGTATTGATAAATCAAAACATAATAAATTACTGCATATTGATACGCAAGAGGAGAATCTAAATTGTGAATCATCAGCAGTTTCCGTACAGTCTCAAGGTTTAATTGTTGTTTCAAATTTTTCCAGGGAGCCGCTTTAAAATTTAAAATGTCTCAAAATGTAGAAATTTTTGTCCAATGGGCCGGTGAATTAATCCGGATAAATGAAAGCCATTGATGAAAAAACCCGTTGTATTTGATTTTGTTGTAATCTATTGACAATCTGTCCAGGTGATAGAACTCCCAGTGAAACACCCTGAGCTCTTTGAAGCGCTAGGCATCGAGCAGCCCAAAGGAGTGTTGCTGTATGGCCCCCCTGGCACTGGCAAGACTCTCCTGGCTCGAGCTGTGGCCCATCACACGGAGTGTACCTTCATCAGAGTTAGTGGATCAGAACTCGTGCAGAAGTATATCGGAGAAGGTAATTCAGAGTTGTGAACTTTAGTTTTGTTGCTTCGGATCCCTGAAATGGACCTTAAATGGGGGGGTGATAATGATATCAATCGAAAATCATGGGGTTTTGTTGCTTTGTTACTAGCATATTCAACAAACTGAGTATCTGAATGTTCCTTGAAGATTTCAATTATCATGGGAGATCAAAAAGAAATCTTTTTTTGACAAAAATGTTTATTCCAGGCTCAAGAATGGTTAGGGAGCTCTTCGTGATGGCAAGGTGAGTCACATCATGCCGCCATGTACTGTTAGAAACATTTGCTACGGATATAGATAGAACTATCGTAATAAGACTTCTTATAATGCAACATAGCTGCCGTTACGTCAACATTATCATGATGTACTTTTCCTGAAAGTAAAACTCCGTTATATTTCTACAGAGAGCACGCTCCTTCAATCATTTTCATGGACGAAATCGACTCCATTGGTTCTTCCAGACTTGATGCTGGACACGGAAGTAAGTATTTGATTCTTGTGTCAATTTTATCACTCAGAATTTTAACGAGTCGAATTGTTTTCTCGGTGCCTCGTGACCGTGACGTCATTTGTTGCTTTTAAACTAGCAAGAACCGCCTTTATTGCTGTAAAGAACACAAATCCTCAACATTTAGTTTACGCGCGCGCGAGCCGCGCACCCATATTGTGAGGTAATGAGTCGCTGGTGATTTTCATTGTTCTGCCAATGGCAGTGAAATGTGGCATGTATGTTGCTTCTGATTTGGAAGTATGATATCATACAATGTGCATGTAGGGTATCGTACGACGTACATGCTGACTTAACTCCTATGAAGTTGAATAGAACGGAACAGTCTCACTTTCGTTACACTAATAGAAAACAGGTGTTTAAATTCCAGGGTTCTAGAGCTCTATCTTTCTAGCGACAGTGTGTTTTGAGTTTTATCCAACGAGAAAATATTTGGCCTACATACTCATGTTTCAGGTGATAGTGAAGTTCAGCGAACCATGCTGGAACTGCTCAACCAATTGGATGGCTTCGAAGCAACTAAAAACATTAAGGTATAAGTTAGTGTTTGTTTAACTGAATTCCAATATCCATGGTTCAATTTCGTATTGGTCGAAGTATAGTACCCTGCATCAGGCATTGTCTTGTACAAGTTGACTATTTAAGGTTATCATGGCTACTAACAGAGTTGACATCTTGGACGACGCTCTCTTGCGACCTGGCCGGATAGACAGGAGAATAGAGTTCCCACCCCCTGGAGAAGAGGTGAAAACCCTCCAACAGTTTTACTTTAGTGTGGTTTAAAATCTGGTTCACTCTAGAACCTTGTTTTGTCAAATGGACATTGAATACTTTATACTGTTCAGGAGTTTTATCTAATCCAAAGGTAATGGACCTTACGGTTTGATAAGCTAATGTAGAATCTTCTTGTGTTGCAGTGTTATAAGATCTTCCCTGCAGGCCCGTATGGATATTCTGAAGATCCACTCCCGTAAAATGAACCTGACGCGAGGAATAAACCTCAAGAAAATAGCAGAGCAGATGTCTGGGTCCTCTGGAGCAGAAGCTAAGGTATTTGCCTTCGAATACGAACGTTTTCTCTCCTCCATACAATTCCCATCCGATATCATATACATTCTTTACTGCTGTGTGCCCATAAGTGTAAACTGGCTGAACGAATTATTGAACGAATCCTGCGGCGAAAATAAAAGCAGGAACGATCTGAACCAACCAAAGAAGCGGTCTGAGCTTGTTTTCCTTGTTTTGAGCTGATTTTGCTGGATTTGACTTAACCTGATAAAATTATAACTTTCAAGTCAGTGTCTCGAATTTCATTTTAATAATGGTGTCTTAGCTGTTATAACTGAATGGCCCCTAAAACCCTATACCACTCCGTATTCCTTTCAGGCTGTTTGTACCGAGGCTGGCATGTACGCTCTGCGGGAGCGACGTGTTCACGTGACCCAGGAAGACTTCGAGATGGCAGTGGCTAAAGTCATGCTGAAAGACAGCGAGAAGAACATGTCCATCAAACAGCTCTTCAAGTAGATCCCCAGACGCCGGAGGAAGGAGGGCGCGCGTTCCTGTCTCCGCTATCGCTGCTGTTATTGTTACTATTTTGAGCGTTTTAAATTTGATGTTTACCATTAGCTTCTTATGCCCTGTAAATAAAGAATATTTGAATATTGCAGCAGCTAGCTTTATTTAACAATTATCTCAAGGATTGTGCAATCTGAACCCGGCCCATTATCAGTTGACTCAAAATTTAGTTCTTACTACGTCTTAATAGCGACTATTAAGGATGGATGAGAAACTGCGAATATATCGCATCATGGCTCAGCGGTGTTAAATTATAATTAAGTTAACAATACAAGACTTTGCCCTAAGTTCCCGTACTTAGGCGACTTTTCAGTCTTCAAAGACCAAGACGCTTATTATCTCACTGATTGTACTGGTTACATGCTATTCGAGAAAACTCGAGTTATTTGTATCAACATCATAAGGAATGTTAGCAGTTATGAACAAATAATATTTAACAACAGAGGTTAAGAAGGTGCGAAGTGCCCGAAGTAAAATGTTAATCGTGTCCATTCCTGTGTTGAATAAATATTTCAATTATTCTCCTCCAAAACTTTTATCTTCTGACATGATTGGTCTATGCATGTGGAAATAATTCCTGGTCCAATTTTCATTTTCTGATTCAACCATGGTGTCCCGACTTATTTGTTCCATGATCTGAGCTAAAAATAATTTCAGCTCGAAACTTGACTGATTCATGTAATGGTTGAATCTTGTGAAGCACGCCATCCATATTAAGGACGTCCGCAAAATTTCGACCATTTTATAGACCCCTCCCTACCCCTTGTCCGCATTCTGAAAACCCCTCCTTCCCTCCCTCATTGTAGACGTCCTTTATGGATGCCCTATAGACGTGCATCAAACTGCGTATTACTAGTAAGATTTAATATCTTCTGACTCACGCTAGTCTAAATTTATTGTTACAGTTAATGCGCCCAATGGCGAACCATTTTGTCGGTACACCAAGGTTTTATTTTCGTTTTAAAGAAAAATTTAATGTTTATATATGTGGTCATACTAAATCGTCAGCAACAGGAGGATATGTTGAACAAGGGTTTCAGTATTTAACTGAGACCTCTTGTTCAACCTGTCCTGGCCTTCAGCGGTCAGTGGTAATCTTTAAAATTGAAAATATCACCGCTGACCGCTATCTATGGTCCGGCAGAAATCTGGAAAACCTGTCCAAAAAGGATGATCTCACATCCATATTTGCACATGGATTGATCGAATTCGAAAGGACGCACAAATGACAGAAATGCTGCAATTTGTCTTCCATTGAATATTTATTGAAATTTATGCATTCTTTCGACAGAGTCTCTAGCCTCGACCAATCCATGTGCACACATGTGAGATAATTTCTTTTCCTCAAAAATTTCCCGCTAGAATTACCGTACTGTCTTGACCGTTTAAGGGGCCATCCATAAACAATAAAGGACGTCCGCAAAATTTTGGCTCTTTTATACCCCCTCCTTGTTCGCAACCTGAAATATAACCCCCTCCTCCGGACGTCCGCATTTTCATTCAAAATCTTTTTGTTTATCACCTTTATGCCCATTTTCTCAAACATGGTAACAAAATCAACATTGTCATTTGACTAAATGTCGAAAATCTAAGTCAAAATTGTATTTTGTAAAAAATCGACTATTTTCTAGTGAAAATTTAGTCAAATCGACCAAAATTTTCATGAATGCGGACGTCGCATTTGGTGAAACGCCCCCTACGTCCGCATTAGCCAAACTCCAGCTCCCCATCGTTGTCTGACGTTGGCGCAGACCCTCTCGAGGATCAGCGCGGCGCTGATTCTCATCGAGCCCGCTGGCGTCGCGTCAGCGGGTCGTACATTCGTACGACAACCCCATCTTTGCGGACGTCCTTTATTGTTGCCAGACGTTGTGATCTGCCCGGGGCGCGCGCGCATGGGGCCAGTCCTGGCAACTTAATAGATGGCCCTAAGGCACGGCGTTGAGTTACGTTCCGCATTTGGGTTGTCAGGCGTTGCCTGACCCCCTCGCGCGCGCGAAGCGCGCGCGCCACGACTCGCAGAGTCGTTTTTTTTTTAATTTTTTTAATAAAAAATTAATAAAAATTTTTTTTCAACTTTTTGTTTTAAATAAATTTTAAATAATGGTTGCCCTAACCAGGACCCTGGTTACGCGCACGGAGTGCGCGGCGCGGCAAGCGCTAAACGCCCCTGGTTAGGGGAAAAATAATGGGTCTGACGACGTCAGACAACATTTGGGTAGTTCGGAACCTTTTTAACGCGCGGCGTAAGGCTCCATGTTTTGGCAAATTTGAATGCTATATTGCCCTAACCAGGGCCCTGGTTACGTGCACGGAGTGCGCGGCGCGGCAAGCGCTAAACCATATCGACACCCCTGGTTAGGGGAAAATGCTATAGTGCAACAAAAAAGTAGTAAGTACGGTGCCCAAGCGCGGCAGAATAATTGGTCATTTTGAATTTAATGCTATGATGCGCTGCAAAAAGTTGTCTGGCGTTGACAGACCCTCTCGAGAATCAGCGCGGCGCTGATTCTCAGCAGCGGCGGCGCGGCTGGCGTCAGCGGGTCATACATCGTACGACAATGCAAAAAGGTGCAGTCGAAGTCCTTAAGCGCGGCGCAATTATGCAAAGCGCCTTGGCCTTACAAGATAAGTATGCGCGCAAATGTACTTTTTAGAAAGTATTGTCAATCGTTGATAGACCTTTCCGATGTCCGAGCGACGCGCCGCTCAGTCAGCTGACGCAAGCCGCTGAACAGAAAGTACGTTAATTACATTGTGGCTTTTTGCCACAAAGGATGTGTTGCATGCGTTATAAGTGTCCGAACCTATAATAATAAATAGCTTGCTATTGTTGGCATTATTTATGAAAAGTATAAATTTGGTGGGGGAATGTTGCCTTGTGCAAAATATATCTGTGTAGGATGATGCAAAAATGATTCCCTTTTTCTCGTGTTTAAGGAGCATTGCAATCAGATCAAGAGTGGTGAACTGGGTCAGCTCCCGGCAATGGTGTTTATGTATAATTATAGCTGCTCTTGGTTTGTGAGACCTGTCTGAGCAGTAGTATGTCTTGAAATGAGGATTGATTTTGGGGATGATGTTGCTGGAGTTGGAGTATGGCTCTGTGGCAAACATTATGGGTTAATTTTGTTTTTATTAAACGTGATTAATGTTTCCCATTCATTCTATTTCGAGATTAATATGTGTACGAGATTTTGCTTATCTTCTCTGTGTGAATAAAACAAAAATTTTGAATAAAACAAAAATTTTATTTAGCATTTCATTGAACACACCTAAAATTACTAAAAATATGTACGAACAAAAAGCTTATAATTATAAATGATTTCTGATTTCAGGGTAATATGGGAGTAATAATGATAGAGTGTTCTAGTTGAGGGATTCTGATTTCAGGGTAATAGGGGAACTCTAGCATTAGAGCATTCAAACAATAGGGTTCTGATTTCAGGGTGTTAGGGAATTATTATATTTATAGGGAGTTATATATTGTTAAGGAGTTAAATATTGTTAGAGCACTCTAATATGAAGTGATCAAGGAACATAATCTGATATGTGTTTGACTTAGCTTACGCCGATAGAAGACCTCCCTACCCAGTGTGGGTAGGCTTTCAAATGCTGGTGAAATGCAAGGTCGCAGGGCTGGAGGCTTATTGCTTCCTTTGAGTGTACCAGCACTTGAAGCTAGGATAGTCTTTATTTCTAGTATACTTTATTTTAAGAATATTTTATTGTGTTCATATAGTGTAAGCTAAATCAATTTTCTTAAAATGGAGTTTCAAACTCTTTCAACATACTAAGTCTATACCAAGACGTCTGTTCAATCTGAGGATATATTAATATTTTATTATCTTTATTTAATCATCATAATGTAAATCTATGCTTCAGAAGTGTCAAAATATCCTGAAAACTAATTCTCTTAATGTAACAAGAGGGTGGATTCAATTGACTATTTTTTGTATTATGGGAAATATCATTGAGTGTAACTGCTGCAGTTAGTATTATATTATAATATTATTATACTCGTGTGGCACTTTTGGTCTACCAATATTTTTGAATTTTTCCTTTTCTAGTACCGAGAATATTGCAGGGTGTTCCAGGTTCTGTTTTGCCATTCACTGGGGTCACCCTGCAGTTGTGTTTCGAGAATTTTTACTTTCATATCATGTTTGATAGGCCCCAATTTAAGGGAGAAGTCATAAATTTTGAGGAGTTCTCGGACAACATTCCAGATGATGCTACCTTCATAGAAAAAGTTTTTTGGATGGGGTGGGAGTTAACAGTCGAGTCTCTCTTCCATTTCTATCTGAAAGACTGAAATTTTCAAATAAACATATGGGAGTTCTGAACTTTAGAATCTTAAAATTTCATTAGCACAGTGATAAATATATAAATTTCTTATATTCATTATGCTATTTTTATTAAAGAGTGGTTTAGTGTTCTCTCTCCTGTAAAAAATCACTACCTAGGATTTGTTTTTCAATTCTCTTGCTCTAGCACATGTTTTAAATTTGTTGAGGTATTTCCTTATCTCCAAATAAAAATTCTTATACATTTTTTCTGGAGTTTGAATAAAGGCTCATTTTGTTGTTGGATACTCCTCCCCAGACAGTTATACCATATGCGAGATGACTCTCAAATAGTGTGTAGTAAAGGTTTTAAACAGCTCATCCGAATGTTGTCTTTAATCAGTTAATGATACCTGCACTACAGGCAAGTTTTTTTGTCAGATTTTTAAGGTGAGTGTTCCAGTTGAGGTTCTCATCAATAGTCACTCAAGAAATTTGGCCTCATTGACTTGTTTAATTTTAGTGTTATCAATTTTTACTATAAGGTTTTCAGCTGTGTTATTGGATTTTGAGATTTGGTCAATAAAGCAGCATTTCGACATGTTGATGTGGGAGTTTGTTTACAAGCATATAAAGGCTCACCTGTTCAAGAATTTTGTTAGCCCCATCGTAAACAAGTATTTGACTTGGCGCAGTGATGAATATGTTTGTATCATCGGCAAATAAATGAACAAATTTGATTCATTATTTATGTTAGGGAGATCATTAATGTACACCAGAACAAAAGTGGGCCCAGGCAGCTGCCCTATGAACCCCAAACATAACTTGAGCTCCTCAGAGGTTTCACCTAGAACATCAACATATTGCTTCCTATCAGTTAGATAGCTGTTAATGAGCCTTAGTGCAACACCACGTATGCCATAATTTTCGAGTTTTTTTATGAGTATGCTATGGTCTATGGTGTCAAAAGCCTTGCTAAGGTGGGGGAGAAGTTAACTAAGGAGCTTGGTTGGGAGCAGAAATGATAAATGACTGATTTTTCTAACTTTTTGTTTTCCCCAATTGTCACTATTGTCCCAATTGTCCCAAAAACCAGTCCCAAACTCAAAAAAGGAAATTGGGACAGGGAAAATTGGGACAGTGATGCTACCCCATTAGCCTCCACCCAGCCTCCATGGAGGCTACAATTTTGGTTTAGCCTCCACAAGCCTCCACTGAAGAATTAGCCTCAATTAGCCTCCACAGAAACTGAAATATTACATTTTTGTGGAGGCTAAAGCTTTAATGTGGGGGCTTATGGAGGCTTTTTGGAGGTTTAGTGGAGCATAAATCAATTAACCTCCAAAAAATAATATTTTTTGCTGAAACTGGTAATATTGCACACTAATTTCAAAAACAATATGTAGATTCAAACTTTCAAATAGCTCCAACTATACTCCACTACACTCCACTCAGCCTCCACTAGGCTCCACTCAGCCCCCACTAGGCTCCACTCAGCCCCCACTAGGCTCCACACAGCCACCACTAGTCACCACTCAGCCTCCAATAGGCAACACTTAGCCTGGTGAAGACTGAGTGGAGCCTAATGGAGGCTGAGTGGTGCCTAATACTAGCTGGGTAAGAAATCTAGTTGTATTTAGTGTTTTATATATAGCAACCGATACACAGATTATCTCGTATTCTATCTCGTATTCTATCATCGTGGGTTCAAGCTCCGCCTTTGACCTTAATCTTCAGACTCATCCAAGTTTGTGTGTGTGACTCAGGCATTTCAATTTGAATAAGAAATTTAGGTCTATTTGCTCTTTTTGTACAAGCTATTGGAGGCTAATTAGCCTCCAGAGTTGAGTGCCTCCATTAGCATCACTTAATTTTACACTTAATTTATTGTTGGTTTTAAAGCATTTATCTTTGGGATACAAATACAGTCATCTTTGTACAGTCAAGCCACAAAACTTTCCAACAGCTCTTTCCTTAGTCTTTGACAGGATCCAAGTGAGATACCTTCATCAGAGATCTAGGTAGATCCAAACAATTCTTAATGAGACACCAAAAATGATATGGTGTAATGAAAGCTAACACTGTGGCACACGGACTTGCGACCGTGTTGTGGGGTTGAATGCATTTGACGGGCGCCCATGGTGTGCTATAGCATAATAGAATGTTATTAATACTTTCTTCTTTGTAGAACAAATACAGTCATCTTTGTAGTCATCTTTGTACTTAATTGTTTTATATATTGTTCATTGGGCTCACAATAAGGAGCAGGTTATACTGTTGGTATAAGTAAGTAGATTAATTAATTGATTAATTAGCCTCAATGAGGCTAATTTTGAAATTAGCCTCAACTCAGCCTCCATGGAGGCTAATTTTGGTCATGTTCTTATGGCTCTATGGTACCATGCATTTATTGATTCCATTGTTTTCATGGCACACCTGTGCAATTAATTAAGTTGATGTGCCACTATAATCTACAAGTTTAAATTATTATTATTATTATTATTATTATTTTGCCATTTGCCATAATCAGAAGCAGTATATATTTAAACCAATGTGCTGTAAAACATAATTGAATTGTACTAGATTTCATCATTTTAAATTACTCAGTGTCTTGAATCTTGTGAAATTAGCATCATGAATATATTTAAAATTTTTCAAATTTGAGGAGGGTTGCCTGACTCCTTTGAGTCAAGACTCATAAAGAGTCGACCATCAACATGGCCCTGAAAAGAATAACGAAGGTAATGATTTCCTTTATCCATTTTTGTTCAGAGCCCTGTTCGTTTATACTGAGAATATTTCTTTTGAATCAATGACTTACTATAACGCTATTTGCTGAATTTGTTGATTGAAACACTGAAACATAATTAACTGCTGATTGGTAACATAAGCTTACTCTGTCAACTGGCAGCAGATTGTTTCCATTACCAGTTGAAACTAGGGGGTGGTGGCAACAATCCCGATGGTCCGACTCTATTATTCCGACTTGCTTCAGGGAAACCCGGTGCCATATTATTTTATTTTTTGGCCATTTCCAACCTCCTCCCTCCCCCTCATAATCAAACGTAATCGAAGCCCACCCCCCTCTTGAGGAGACTGGAGAAAATACCGTAATACCCCCCCCCCCCCCACTTACTTGAGTGGGGACTGGGGACTGTACAAATGTCAAATACTTGAATATCTATTAATTATTATTCTTAAATTGTTGATATATATTTATTCTTTAATTGTTGATACTGTATATATGTTTCAACTTCTGTTTCAAAAACTACCGAGAATTCGTAGTAACTACAAAAATTGTGTCGAAAATTGGATATTTTGCTTGCATAATCAACCACCAAAACCCTTGCCCCCGTAATCAAACGAAATCTTTTGAAAACACCCCCTCCTCTTCGATGATATGTGAACCATCCCATATTATTTACTCATGAGTGATAGTCATGTGACATGAACTTCATAAACGTCCTACTGTCCTAGCACCCGACTGGCTTTTCAGCAGTTCAATAGTTTCGTAAAGTAACTTGGTATATAAGAACTTTCCAACGCAAAATAGTGTCTCTATCAAAGAACATTAGGTATGTAGTCCATAATAGCGGAATTCGATCGCTAGCGCCTAGACATGAAGTGGTATATGATTTTCCTCTTTTCCTTCCAAGTAAAGAGTTTGCTAGACAGTTATTAGAGATACCACCTTTGGGGGTGTTTTCCTGTATATCCCCTCCTCCCAATGCCCCGTCTCCCTCAGGAATTAACAGACTTAGGGAGGGACCCACCTGCTCAGTGCTCTGCAGGACCTGTGTCAGATGACAGTGAGTTATTGTTTCAAGTTCTTTTATCTTCCATTAATAATTCCCCAATCCCCCCAACCCTTTTTCTTTGCACACTACTCAAGTCCTTTTTCATGAATTAGGTTTTTGATTTTTCCACATTTCAAAGATTTCAAATGCCAAATTCGCTTAAGTGATAATTCGAAAGTACATTAAAGCAATTTAACAGACAGCCGGCAATGGCATATATCATTTAACTGGCTTCCCTTCATTTTTACAATTAGCATAACTGATTTATTTCCTGGTATTAATTAACTGTTTTTCCTGGAACAAATTTGTATTTGTTTCAGTGTTTCACTGGCAAGCGACCATAATGGGACCTGTGAGTAAAACTGATTATATTACTGTTTGCAAAAATGATATTTTTCCAAGCTGTCAAATATAAAAAAGTAAAAAACATCATAATAGTTGAAATCCCTCTTTATTGTTACTCCATGAAATTGAGTAAAGGGGAGTAAAGATTTGTTTGTTTCAGAGTGACTCCCCTTACCAAGGAGGTGTTTTCTTCCTTACTATCCACTTTCCCACGGACTACCCCTTCAAACCACCCAAGGTATGCAAATTAGAACAAATCCTGATTTGAGTCGATATGAGTACATATGTATTTTAGCATGACAGGTACTTGATGTACACTCTGGGGAGTGGGGGTGAAGTGTCTGGTGGTGATTTAGGGCAAAGCTCTGGAAAAGTATTGATAAATATGGCACACAAAAATTTCATAGCATCATTTTACTACGAATATTACCTAAACACACTTAATAAGAACTGTGTCACCTAATTGGTGCATCGAAAAAATCAACAGAACGCGTTACTTGATCCAGCCCTGCCTGTTTGTTCCATTGTGCAACTCTACTACAATTGTCTGTCTTGTACGTTTTTCTTGTGGCTAACGCCCGCTTCGTTCGGAAATTCGGATCTCCGTTTTCACTTTTTGAAAATCTATTGACTAGACCAATCAATCCCTTAATTCAGTTATAATTCGGTGTTGTTATGAAATAATCAGTACAAAAAGTTAATATGATATGGTAAATCTACCATTAACATAAAATGATGTTTTACCCGTTCATTGTTATTTATTCCATATCATTATTCAAGATGGATAATGTCAGTGTGAACTGTCAATGTGGCATGTCTTAACTCCTGTTTGTTGTTGAAGACCCGCGGTGGGGTACCCATAAGGGCTTTTAAACGAAATATAATCATTACAATAAGAATAGTAAAATAAAACCACTCGTATTCAAAGATGCCAATCAAGGCATGTGTCTATCGTACAGTGTGGCCTGATTGCCACTGATAAAACATAACGCACTCAAAAAACAGCGCATAAAATCAATAAACGCAAAATATTTTCGCGCTCATCGTCCAAGCACTGAGTCAGGCTGAGCGCTTTGAGCAGTACTGTTTTCTGTCATATTCTGCCATGATCGCCGTGAATGCATCTGCAGTAGCTAAATGATGGGTTGTTGCACTCCGAGGAGTCGACACATTGGCGGGGAACAGGACAGTCTGAGCTGGTGGCACTGCCTGAGTTGAGGAGGGCGTCTGGACTGGCATCGCTGTCTGAGAGTTCGTTGAGGTAGCAGTCCCCGTGGTTGATGGCAATCTGTCTCTGCTACAAACTGTACCGTTGCTGATGTAGTGGTACTTTCCGGGCTCGCTACTGATCTTCTCCTTCATTTGTGTCACCAGGGTTTTCCTCTGCTTTCTTTCTGCCGGGCTCCTATCCGGAGAGACGTACACCCTACTGTAGCAAGATGATCGAAGGTTCTTCGCATTTCGCAACACCACTGCTGCTACTTCACTGCTGCTGAATATTACCTTCACCGGACGTGCAGTCCCTGTCTCTATCTCACCAACGCGGAAACAGTCATTCAAAACCAACTGTCCCGATGTGCAACAAATTTTGATAACATTGTTCACTTTGTCACGCACTGGTTCGTTTCCTTCCTCAAGTCCGAACAACACCAAAGCCTTCTTCCTGTCGTCTTCCTTCACCACACACTGTACAGCAGCTTTCACCTCCTTCGTCGTCATCTTCGCATTGTTTCCCTGTTTGACGACATCGCTGAAGCTCCTTATTTCGCTCTTCACTGTGCTCTGGACTGCCTCGATCTGTTCTGTCTTGCTCTTCAGAAGGTCATCTTGAAGCTTCAACAACTGTTTCTGGTTCTTGATCTGGTCTTGTTTTAACCCTTCCACTGTTACGGCCGCAGCCCGCGATGTCTCCTTGCTTCTCTGCAGAACGCTCACTGTTGACAGCACGAGATTCCTGGTATTCCGACTAATTTGGTGTCGTTTATCATGGCACTGTCAGCTGGTGTCAAAATGCAAACGGGCTGCAGAATGCAAGATGATTCCCGGAATGGAAACATTGTTATTTTTCTTGAACAAGCTTTCGAATTTATCATCCTTAATATCTTCCACTTTTGTGATTTCTATGTCCATCCCCCCTTCTCTCTAAACTATGATGCTCGGAATTCTGGAGTTCCGGGTGGCCCAGTCTTGCAGTTTTAAGCTGCGAGGGCCGAGGGGTGCGGTGGGCCGAAACCCCTCCGTTTTCTCTTGTCACCTGCTGATGGAAAATCTCATCGCAGTTGATAGGGGGGGGCTTGCAGCCGAGAGGTTACCGCTGATGACTCACAGTCTGATCCTTGAATTAGAAAATCGATATCCAAAATTTATTCTATGTTTGTCATATACCCATGCACCATTGTAGATAAGACTTTGGATTATGCCATGATAAAATCTATCTTTCAATTAAAGAAGCATTCTATATAAGTACTAATTACTTATGTGTGCTGTAAGTCAATCAGACCTTAATTAGGTATATAATCTTTTTTTCTTTTGCTCTCCTTTCCTCTCCTTTCCATAACTTATCAAATACCTTTTGATATTATACATTGAATAAACTGTGTGTGCATGGAATGCGGAAAAATTTTTGTAGATTGTTCAATAACTTGTACGATAACTTATTGAGTAACATGTACAATAACTTATTGAGTACTTGTACAACTTATTGAGTACTTGTACAATAACTTATCGAGTACTTGTACGATGTACATTGTACAGTTCATATACTTCCTGACTCCTGTCATTTTATACCTGTCAAAGTGTATATACGAATACTTAGAATTAGTCGATATCAATATAGTAATTACCAGAATGACGTGTGTCGTCATGGATTAAATAACTCCTATCTCTTCTTACACGTCAATTTCTATTATAATTTTCCCATCCCATCCCTCCAATACAGCATGATAATTGTTTGATGTAGAGGTATATCAATGTATCAGTTAATAATGAAACTGAAACTTATGTTAATGCGAGAACTGTGATACAGTTATCTCTAGAATCGAAATGACTTAAGTTTCGAAGGTGACTGGAATGACGTTATGTCCTAATAGGAGGCGAATGTTTTAAAAGAATGTAAAACAATAACCCCTTAACTAATGTTGTGGTAGTGTAAGTTGTAGTTGAATGGAATTGTCGCTTACTTATAGTGTGAAATAAAAGGCCGTTGCCCAGGCCCCAGAGTTTTTGCCCACCTTTTAGGAAGTAATCGGTGTTTCAACCAATCTAACTTGAACAAACACAAGCTATTTTTGTCCAGATCAACATCATGTCATCCAATTCTTATGTTGTTTCAGGAATGAAATCTTGCTAACCTTTCCTACTATCCTATAGCTTTTGTAAAGCCAATGAAACTAATAAAATAGTCAAATTCACAGTCAAATCGAACACTTTCGAAAATTTTCAAAATCAAGCTGACGGAAACCATGGTTTCGATAAAATAGATAGAAAGCGTTAATAAGAATAAACGATCACAAGACTTTCATTACTGAAATGCTAGATTGCGCGCAAAAAGCACACTATTTTTTGGCCAATTTGCGATGAGAGTACTAAATTTCGTTGCAACGGATTAAGCGCGCATGCGCGCGCTAAGCTACACTTAACTTTACTGTCGCTCGTTTGTCCGTGCTTTTGTCAAGGCTCCATCTAAATTGTTCTAGATGGGTGTGGCTATTACGTCAGAACCCTATCACGTGAACATCATAAATTTTCCACCGATATTTCAGAGTCCTTTTAGAACGTAACGTGAACGCTCTCATGTACTGCCAAATCAAGCTTTGTTATGCAGATAAGGATGAATCATTGCCATACTTAGTTACTCATGTCATGGTTATTATTGGACATGCTGATATATTTGGACTAGAATACGGTATTAGAGGGTACATTGATTGTAGATTCCCTCATTACCCTCTCTGTGTAAAGCGATAATCTTTTGTGGTACAGTATGTATAACGTATGACATTTGACTATTTGCATACATTGCATAAGCGTGTATCTGTCATTGGAACGCTTAGGCGCCCGTAACGTTCGTCGGTCGATCGATTGGAATTGGTCGATCGATCAACTTCATTTGATCGACTGATGTGTTTTAAATAGAAAATCTTTGAGCTAGTAGGAAAACAACTAAATATTACTCATTTAAATATGATTCAAGTCATTAGGGACCAGTGAAACACATCATTCGTTCAAATGGAGTCGATCGATCGACCAATCCCAATCGATCGACCGACGAACGTTACGGGCGCCTTAACTACAAAACAGAATTATCTATTCAGAAAATAATTATCATACAGCATATCAACGAATTTATCCATTATAATTGGAGGATTCGAAAAGCCACAACAAGTTCGATGCTTCGATCCCAAAACTAAAGAATTAAGAAAAGGGAAAAAGCTTGTCAAACCATCTGGGATGAGATATTTAACGAAATACCCTATATTAGATTTTGGCTTTTGCAAATAAGTGCCCGTTGCAGATTGTAACTTATGTATGCATTTGAATTTTCAATCCATGTCCTTGTTCAAACCCGATTCTTGCTTCTCAGGTGAATTTTACGACGAAGATATACCACCCGAACATCAACAGCAACGGGAGCATTTGCCTGGATATCTTGAGATCACAGTGGAGTCCAGCTCTCACCATTTGTAAAGGTACTCAATGTACAATGCGTGTAGTTTGTTAAGGGTTCACTGTACAATGTGTAGTTTGTGAAGGTATTCATTGTAACGTTTGTAGTTTGTAATAACGTATTCAATTTACCGTGGGTAGTTTGTAAAGGTATTCAATGTACAATGCGTATAGTTTGTAAAGGTATTAAATGTACCGTGTGTAGTTTGTAAAGGTCTTCAATGTACACTGTACAGTGTGTAGTTTGTGAAGATGTTCACTGTACAATGTTCACTTGCTGTTTAGTGTTTATTCAACTTGAATTTACTCTCAACTGATGATTGATTTGATATTCCTCATTGTTTTTCAAGGCGGACAGTAGTATGTCTGAATATTTTTGTTCTAAATGTTCATATCCTACATTCCTTTGTAAAGTTCTACTATCGATATGCTCTCTGCTCACCGACCCTAATCCCGATGATCCACTGGTTCCAGAGATAGCAAGAATTTACAAAACTGACAAAAATCAGTTTACCGAGCTCGCTAAGAAATGGACCAAAAAGTATGCAATGTGAGATTGAAATGAAGTGTGGAGACTAGATTGGACTGATCAAAGTGTCAGCCGGATTGAGATAAATTAGCTGGGAGAGTGTGGTCGGTTTCCATAACTGGGCGGTCAATATGTATACGGTATTCGGGGTTGATTCTTGGTTCTCACATCTTTATAATTACTTTCAATTTGTACTGCTATTAGGACTGGTGCTCTGTGCTCAAGGACTATTGGATATTATCTGCAATCATATTGAATCCTCGCGGGATCAGTGGTTTCGTGGAACTGGATTGTATAATAAAGCTGTTTTGATTGATATCACAACAATTTTTCGTGAATTCTGGTAGTTTAGATTGTCAGAGTTGTGCATTTGTCATTGTTTTCACCTGCTGTTTAAAGAATATGAACCTCCTGGTGAACCTTGCGACGTGATTATTGCACAATTAACTAATTGTGATTAGGACAGGGTATCTTAGAACTCAATGTCACCCTGTTAGCTTCAAATCATTGAGCGTGATTTAAGACACTGAACTCAAATTTAGGTTTGTACTCAACTCTTTCACCGGTGATAATCCTTTGAATTTAATAGCACTGTCCTTAAAGAAATTTTCGTGCGGTGTTTTATGTTCATTTTAGCCTGGGTGCCTTGTATGCAGATAAAATTTCTTCATCGAAGACAAGACAGTTCAATTAGTCAACAAGGCAATCTCGGCAAAATCCTGCTAAAACTTTCAAAACATATTTAGTTTCAGTGCCAGAGTAGTTTCCCATACAATGTATTCTATCTGCTCAATTGTATTTGATTATGTTTTTGAGCTTTCGATTTATTCTTCTTTATTTGTTCATACATGATATGTTTGAAGACATCTCAAGAAATTATTAGGCTTATGTATTATAAGTTCAATCATAAATCATTCACTACTTTGGATGTGGAAATGTGCCAGCTGTTAAGTGCATCAAATTTTGATTAAATATTAATATGTTTTTGTTTCACTACCTTTGAAATGCTGAATTTTGGTGAATACTCAGTCATCAATTACCGTAGCGTCGACCTTTTGAGGTGCGTTGTAAATATATTACGCATGTGTGCAGATCGCTCGATTGACAAAGGCTTCAATAAAGACGCGCAAAATTGTGTGCTTTGACAGAATTTATGTAAAAAGCCGACATGCGAAGAGGAAATCGAGCGTCTTTATAGAGGCCTCCGTTAATCGAGCGATCGCGACCTTAACCATTAACACACATGCCTTACGCCGCGCTTGGGTACTTTTTGTAGTGCGTAATGTGTTTGCGTAGAAAGTATATTTGCGCGCGAATATACTTTCTACGCTGCAATCGCGCGCCACAAAAAGTACCCAAGCGCGCGGCAAGTATTCAGTATTTACTTTTTCGCCGCGCTTAGGTGCTTTTTGCTTGTCAGGCGTTGCTTGACCCCCTGGCGCGCGCCACTTGTCTGACGACGTCAGACAACTTTTTGCGGCGTACATGATTGTACGCATGTGCGCTGACCGCTCGATGGCTAACATCAGATTGCTAAACACGTATATCCCTGTTTGCGCAGGGAAGCCCGGAAGCGCCGCGCGCGTACGCACCTATGCGGGCTTAGGAAAACATCAAAATGTAGAGTACCATCGCAGCGCATGTACGATTTATAAGCCCGCATACTCTCATAGGTGTGTGTAGGCGCCGCGCGCTCTTCCTAACGACCTAACATTCCTAAGCCCGCATAGGTGTGTGTGTACGCTTGCTCTAACCAGATCCCTAGTTTTACGCGCGCGCCGCGCCTTGTTTCGCGACACCCCTGGTTAGGGGAATGTGTACGCGTCGACGGACGTTGCCCGTTTATTTCTTTTTGACGGACGTTGCCCGTCTCTATTTCTTCTGACTGGATGGCTAGAGAGCGCAAAGTCGTAGGATATGTTACCCTCGCATGTGCGGTGCAACGTTCAGCATTTGGACGTCCGTCGAGCGACGCAGGGTATACGTGTTTAGCCTGTCGAATTGTGGAATATTGCGCCGCGCGCGCCAGCATGTGAGTAATCAATAATCTACGAAGTCAAAAGTTGCGCGGTTTCATGCGATTTAAAATATCGCGTTGGATAAAGCTTTTACATTCCTCAAATATGCGGTTCAGCAGATAGACGCTTACATTGCAAATGTCGATCGTCGTTGAAGTGCTGAATTGTCGTAACATTGTTTCATAGGGGGTGAGATAGATGATATGTTAAATAACTGTGTGTCTCTTACAGGTGAATTGACCTGTTATTAGACGTTGTTTAGAAGACAGCTGTTCGATTGTCGTCTATTCTATCTCCGCTGATCCAAAGTCCATACCGTTGGTTATTGGTATACGCAAATTGGGTTCATGTTTATAGTAAATATGTTTTCCATTTCTTTTCCTGTTCTTCGTAATGTTTTAGTTGTCATTTTTTAGTAGGTTGGTACAAATAAATCAGTCATATTCAAACTCTTGACGAACGAATTCTGGTAAGTTTCATCAATCGGTACCTTTAACCTTGAGGACCTATTTTACAGTCAGCTTAAGTTTGATCCAAATTATTATCGATTAATTAGTCATCGTTGGACGGTAGTGATCTCATTACAAATACTTGTAGGTTGTGGAGCGGTGTTATAATTATTCTGCATATGTCATAGCGTTTTCATTTAACCATTTCATTTGCGTTGTTATAAAGTTGAAGCCTTAAAACGACAAGTTTATGCTAAAATCTTGTAAGAACCGAAGTTAGACCAGAATTGAACGCCGTTTTTCGAATATATTCAAGAAAATATATACAATGTAAAAACATAGTAAATTTCAGCATATGCTTTCTTGTTACACGCACGTTACAGAGCAATGGCTTCATTTTAACAGGAAAATATATCATCACAGCGAACTTGAATGAAATCTCTCGACTTTCGTTTTGATTTGATTTACTCGAATTATTCGAACTGTTATCCGTGACTCGGTGAGATGTTCCCTGGAGCCTTTCCAATTATCGTTATATCTTGATACTTTGATAAAAACATTCCCTTTCAATGGTCGATAATTGAGTTCCTGGCCTTCCCTGTTTGAAATTTTAACCCCATTGTCACTGCTATCTTGAAATGAACGGGAATTCAAAGATATAATGTTAAATTGGACCGTCTCCTTTGTTGAAGGAGACATTTTTGAGATAATTAAAGGGAACGTTAGACGAAGGTGCGATTCCACTCTATTCAGTTCTGAAAAAGTGCATTGAGTCGGTAGCTACATCGAATGGCCTCACTCAACTCAGCATTACATTCATGGCTCATGCCTCTTTATTTGAGGATTAGGACTATTCTTTAGAGTGTCTATACTCTGTAGTCCTATTTTTTCTGTAATCAACAGGTGCAAGGGCGTGTAAGCAATGGGAAGACAATACTGAGGGTTTATGGATTGAATTTCATGGTAGAATTTGCCGAGTGCGTCCAAGAATTAGTTATCATATACCAAACTTCCTCGGAAATAATAATGTTCCAAACTTTCCTTGGAACATTCCTTGGAAATACAGGTAATCTTGTAGTACCGTGACTTTAAATACCTGAATTCTCGGAGAATGCTGATAATTAGACATTTCTCACTTGACGTTACGTAACGATATCAAAAACTTCTGCTAGTTTAGGTACATCTCGACACAGCCAAAAAGGCTCACATATTTATGCAGACTGAGAAAATATATTTGAATTCGTGTACTGTAAGACACACGAATTGTAAGACTTGAATTGAGGTACAAAAGTGGTTAGCGGGGAGGTTTTTCGTTGTCATAGGATGCTGTTTTAATTTTTTAAAGTTACTATGTTAAAATATTCGGAAACAAATAACTATTATTTGTTTTTATTGAACGAGGATAATTCAGAAATGTGACGTGTTAATCAATTTATCGTCCTGGATTTAGAATCGCACAATAGATGTAAATGCTGATTGCATCATAAATTCTCCATTTCAATCTATGATAATGACGCCTTTTCGAGGGCCCTTTCTTTGTGCGTGAGCTACGTAGCGTTTTTAAATTTCGAAAGTTCGAACCTGGACCGCTTTTCTGTGATGAAATTCTCCCAGACTTCTAAAAACCTAATTGTGTGCCCTGGGTAGAATTTTTACAGAGTGCCCAAAGGAGCATTCTAATTTCAATTAAGTACTCTCATTCATTAGTATAAACGGTCGTGATAATATTACGAGATTTCTCCTGATTTAATCGCCCTCAATTTTCGTTTGACATCAGACCTTTTCTCATGAAGTGAATCGTATGAGTTCATAAAAAAGTTGTTAAAAACTGGACTCCGGTGTCCATTGAGGGTGCCCTGGTCATCCTCGATGTTGGTTAAAATCCATCCGCGCTTTCAGTCTACCTTTGGTTGTAACTTCGTTAAATTTTCGATGTTATTAGCTCAACGCTGATCATTCGCTCCAGTAGAAAAAGGAGTTGAATAGCTCATACTAATGTCGTTAGCTCTGCTCTCTTCACTCTTCGAAATACAGCAAACTTAGGTAGCACTGCAATACTCAGCAGCCATACTCAGCATAATGCACCTTGTTGCTTAGCATTTCTCAGTATTATTGCTGAGTCTTGGTGGTTTCACACACGCATCTTTCTCGGCAGTATATGTTCTCACTTCTCTGTGTTTTGTTGATATCTGACGTTGAAATGAAGTAATCGGTAACTTTCTCCCTCCGCATTAGATCACGTGATCTACTTGTCCTATCTCTCACGTGTCTTCCATCAACACATCATCATTCTCACAAATATCCCTTTCTTTACCACTCCACTAATTCTCACTCCCTCCATTATGATGTGATAAAGTAATGGTTTATAAATGGGAGGGAAGGAGGAGGAGGAGGGCGTCCAACGATCTCCTCGTCTTCCGTCCGTCCACCAAAGAACGACGGAGTTTTTAAAACTTTCTCCCTCGGTGCATGTTAACTTTGCATTCATAAACATGTTCGTTTCCCCGCAAAACGTTGCATATATTAATAACTTTTTATTATTTTTAAATGTACGCGTGACAGAAACTCCTTGCATTTTCAGAGATCTTCTTGATGCTGTTAGTAATAATGTGTGCGCAAGGAGGGGGTATTTTATGTCTAGTTACGAGGATGAAAACATCACACACATATATAATATCGTAATAATAACTCAGGCAAGCTTTTCATTTCATTTTCTCATTACGCTAGCTATATTTGTCTTTGCGCTCATCAGCCGGTTATTCGGTCCATGCTTGACAGCTTGAAGGAGGTGGCGGTAATTGATGCGGTTACGATTCTCGGTACTCACACTCCCCGTGGCCCCTTTCTCCAGGATAACGTCATCATTTCGCTACATCAAACCATGATAATGACGTCACCCGCCACACATACCATTTCCGTCCTGCATTTAGAAGTACTACACGAATCCCTTTGATATTGATCTCCTAATAATGCTGAATGAGGGGCGTCGCACATTTTCAGGTAATTTGATGCTGGAGGTATTTGTACGTTACCCAGCTGTAATGCAGGCCCCCTGACATGTGTTCCTGCGGTTGTAATTACACGTTACCTGTTTCAAAGTTCCAAGTACCGTCTACTCAGATGAGCTAACGTCAGTTTCGGCACAAAGAATCTTAAGTTTTCTGTTTTATGTATAGGTAGGTAAGTTGTAACAGTCGGTGGTTTCCAATCGTATCATTAATGAATCGTACTTTCATCTTTTCATGAACAAATGGAAGTCTCAAGTGGAGCTAACATTGTGTCGTTTATTGTGTCGTTTAAACGAGACTACCACTTCCTTGCGATCGCAACGTAGCGATGTTAGCATAACAAAAGACATTAATTGGTCCCGGACAAAGAGATACAGATATTTAATGAACGCCCTATTTTTACAATTCCGGTAATTATTGTTCACATGCTTCTAAACCCCCCTAAACAAACACACAAAGTGACCCGGGCTTTGTCTTCTACTACCGAATGAAAGTACACACGGGCACATGTGAAACTACTACTAAGTTGTCCTGCCCTGATACATATAAATTGCTTGTTTGAGTCACGTTTATCCTATCAGCTCTGTAGATCAAATGGCAAATAAGACGTCTTCAATTCACCATTCTAAGATGTGATGATGACATCACCCACATCAGCAGAGTATTTGCACGCGGCCGATCGTACGGCTTCTCCCCAAGTTGTTTCACTGATTTTGGCACACAGCAAACTTTGCTGGCTTTGGAAGTTTCCCTGCTGCATCCTACTAATCAGTGTATATATAATATATATCGTATTTAATATTGGGTGCGTCTATCAGGTTTTACTGTTCAGTTCACTTCCCTCGCACAAGCTACGAGCTACCTGTTGAATCTATCCTGTTGAATCTATATATAGTTTTGCAGTTTTAGGTGTAAAATTTAATGGATTACCCTCCGCTATGATAATAATATCCGTTATAATTTATCGCATATAATTTCGGTAATTCCGTCTGATATCTTAACCCACCCACTAATTCAATGTTCCTTCTTTCAACAGGAACCGTGTATTCCGACTGTGCGCATTGCGCAAAGAATTTAAATATCGTCATATTCAAATCCTGATAAGAAGCATATTCTCTTCTCACATTCGCTTTTTGGGCTGGGGCCTGGGCTGTGTGTGGAGCAGGGGTCCAAGATTTAATTTAGGTTCAGCATCAATGATCACATTCACGTGCAGCAAGCCTTGGAATGAGTTTTTAAATGAAATTACCTTATCGTTTTACGGAATTATTATATTGCAGTTTACCTAATATTGGGGCTTCATCATTGGTCGACGCCTCTTTCATCGTTTAATTAATTAATTACAGCACTTCTCCGCTACTTTGAGACCCACGTAAGAGATTGTCTATGATCTATCATTGACGCTGAGATCTCATTAAACTTCATTAAACAATTACTTCAACGAGGGCTCAACATTATCGCATTGTTTTATTGACACAATTCCAATGCGTAATCTGCCGGCCGGACTCATAAACAAGACTGCATTTTACTGATAAGAGGGTTTCAGGTTCATTTCTATATATACTACGCGTTCCTAATTAATGTTATCGTATCAGTTGCTTTTTGTCCGGATTTTCCTCTGTTTGAAATCACACGAGACCCTCCTTAGAAGCCTACTGAGCCTGAAATACCGAGTGTACTTTCTGATTCTATCTACAATATGACTACCTACATAATATTAACTTTCGAAAATCTATTTTTATCTCCGATCTGAAGTGTTGTGAGAGACTGGCATATTGCGACATGGGATGTATGATAATGATATTACATACTACCTCCAAATATTCCCTACAAATACTGTACCTCCCCTGACAAGTGTTTACTAGAGGTGTTGGTAACTTTACCCCTCCACAGATAAAGATATCCTCCTCTTCAGTCTTCATGCGGATTCTCTTGTTATTTGTTCCCGAGTTCCGACATTCCGATGTGTGTGTGTCCGTATGTAGCTTTGCCAGTAAAAATATAAATTACTTGTTTCATTAAATTACTTGTTTTATTAGTTCATCTTCATTAAATCCCGATAAAAGGTGACAAGTAATCAGGGATTAGGGTATGGTGATCGGTCCAGGATTTACTTCTCACAATGGTGTACAGTAAGCTCTATAGTGCGCGTCTAAGGAAACCTTGTCATGAGATAACTTGAAGGTCTCAGATATAATACCCTCGGCCTCCCCAAGAGCTTCATTTGTATCAACAGTCGGCATTCCTATTGCTATGACAAATATCTTGGCTCTTTGCCAATCCTCCTTCCGCAACATTCTTCTTCAGTTTAATGCAGCGTTTACCTATTAAATAGGAACAGCTGCAAACAGCTTATAGATGTACTTTGTTTTTCATTTTCCAGGAATATTTTTAGTTCAATGCCGCACCTTTCATACTTTACAGAGAAATGCTGTGAGAGTATATAGGAGGTGTGTAACGTTACAGTTCAGCATTTCACACATATTGAAACATCATGAGTGATATATACTTCTTGTATGATATATTCCAAATACTTTGTGTGTATGTGTCAATTGTATCAGTTAAACGTTACATCTTGATGTGCCAAACGTTACACTAGCATTTCATATATCCTTGATTTACAACAACTGAATAGCCGTGAAAGAGGGCTATTTCTGCTTTATATCTACACACCTTGATTTTCTCTGAATTTTCTTTTTATATCCGAGTCATGCTGTTACACTCGGTATCATATCATAATCTACATGTAAAATGTAAATCTTCCTGCTTTATAAATCACCATATACCATGATGATAAAACGTAGATTTGATTTTATCGTTGCTTTTACGTGCGTTTTATCACCATTTCTGTGTTTATTTAGCTTATCAATCAACAGAAGTAAACATAATTGATTATTAGCCGGATGATTATCATTTTCGTATCTTTCTGGAAAATCAGTCTTGATATGAATCATCGAAATTTTCTTTCAACATTATATTTAACTCATGATATTTTCATTTTTTGCATGTAAATGCGATGGGTTTAAATTTTCTTTGAATCTGAATCGGAATCATTGATCCTGATAGGAACAACGATTTCATCGCATAATATGAATTCTATGATTTTTGAAAATATCATATACCTTACAAGATAAAATAACATTGGACAATAATCCCAGGGATCGAAATTTTGGGGGTTCGAAAATATGGGGATTTTTCTCAAAAATCCCCAAATTTCGTTCCCCAAATTAAATTAGGGGATTTTCACCTTTTTTCAAATTCGAAAAAATAAGGTAACCTATGGGAATAAATTCGAACTTCAGGAAGGCCAATATCACTGAGGTGATCGATGTAGTAGAATATCCAGTAAAAGATCCCTTTTATCGAGTCGAGTGTAGAAGGTTTCATTTGGAATAACTGCATTTTAGATATTTTTAACTCTTCTGCACTGATATACTTATTGAAATTTGTCTGGGAATTCCATATTTCATGCACTGTAAGTCAAATCAAAAACCTGCAATTAACTAATTTGGGGGAAATAATTTTGGGGATCGAAATTTTGGGGGAACGAAAATATGGGGATTTTTTCGAAAAATCCCCAAATTTCGTACCTTTTAAATATGTCTCGTAAGGTAGTCTACTAATAACAATGTTCGTTCCTGTTTTATTAAGAACTAGAAATGCCCGTTGGGCCTGCTAGATAATACAGAATCAAATAATAAGCTCACAAAAAGTTTATGAAGGAGCAAATTTAACATAATTCATTGGTTACTTTTAATAATGCTGGACCGGGCAAGTTGTGATTGTTATAATTTGCTCTTGTATGATGAAGTTAAATCTGAAAATCATTAAACCGAGTATCGTACTCATACTGAAAGTTGAATTAAAGTATTGATTCACGCCAAGAGCAGTCCTCCAAATTCGCAATGTGCTATCTGCTATGCCCAAATTCGATTCAATTTGATTTTAGTCAACCTTAAATTGCTCTAAATTCACATTTTTCCGTTACCATCAACTCAGCATTAATTTAAATCGACCGACGTCTGCCAAAGATTTATGAAGAGATGCTATCGGAAATAGCCTCCACGATGCCAGTCATACCCGTCCTCTATCTTCAGATCTTGAATTTGAAATGAAACACAGCAAACAGGTCGTTCTTTCAAACGCTACAATGCAGCAGTCAACAACGTATCAGAAACCACTCGCATAGAACTGATTATAATCTGCACGTGCAGAAAACCTGTATCCATAGCAACGGCGCGACTTAGTCCAGCTTAGCCTTCGTTTTCCTTGATAATTTCTTGGCAAGCCCAAATTTAATTGTGTACGGAAGCACAAACAAACATTATTCACGTGCTCTTACGAAATTATGTAATAGATATCACATTCTGCCAAGATGTTTTATATTTCAATATGAATTAATTAAATATATCATCCATTCATCACACGGTAGATTCACTTCCAGGCAGGTTTTCCATATCAAATACCACACCTAACTCTAGCATTTGGCTCGGCGAGTAGCCACGTTTCTCTCAACACAGCTGGTTGAGGGAGCTTTACATTTGCTGTAGTAGTGTGATGTGTGAATTGCTGCTTTATCAGAGAGCTCTTCGTGTCTTGGCACTTTTGTGAGTTTGCTGGGTGTTGTTAGTATCGTCAAATACCTTCTGGAATTCTATTATACATAGTTTATGCACTCTTAAATAGCTGTAGTCTAGCAAATATTTAAAGATGGTTAATTAGAAATTTCAGCATTCCTTATCCATATTTTGTTGATCATGGTTGGGCTTGATAAAAACAAATTGTTTACTTTTTCACTTTATCTGTTCTACGTGGAACGTTATCTGTAGTCCTCCACTCCTCCATTCCGGGAAAATAGAAGAATGTATGCTGTACGAAATTACCAATTATATTGCGAATTAGTACTTTAAAACTTATGTTTAACAGGGATAATGTACCGTTATTCTCGCATAAAAAGACAGATTTTTAACACTTTCAGTTTATTATGTCGGAACAACACATACTACAACTGTAGTGAATGTAGCACGTCTGTAAATACGAAGGTATCTTAGTTTAAACCAATAAAATTGGCGCATCGCCAGATAATACATGCTTATATGATCTCACAATTCACGTTGGCAGAATGAATAGACCGTGGGTGGTCTTAAAATAGCGTCAATACGTTGGTATGCATTAGTTAATTTAATAGTTCAATGACTTTTAAAACAGGTCTGATACTTGCTAAAAGTGCCTATAGATCGCAACAGTTCGAGGTTTTTCAGTAAAGTTTTGCTGAGCTGTAGGACACAACTATGAAGGAATTGGCAGCAGGAAAGGGGCAGAAAGTTCTCAAACCCCTGTTATTTTATCTAATATCAAGGCTGGACTGTATGGATACGATAAATTCTATTGCTCTATTGAGACGTTCCTGATTTCGTATGTCACAATATGCACAGATCATCATGCCCTAGCAACTCCGTATATTGCGACATGTGCAGGATTGAAGGGTTGTATGTTGCGACAGTTCTACAGCTTTTGTAGTGATATGTGTGGTTAGATTTAGCAATTAAAAACATTAATAATACTAGCAGGCCCGTTGGGCCTGCATACACAGAGCTCACTCGGCGCTGCTACGCAGCACCTCGTTCGCAAATTTCAAACCTCGCAACTCAAATCAACTAAATTATTTTTACCGCATCAAAAAATTCTAATCACACCAAAAGTTATAAAGCTCCGAAATCAAAACAGCATTAAACCGTAAAGAACGCGCGCGATTAATCTGCACGTGCAGAATATCTGTATCCATAGCAACGGCGCGATATTTCCTTGGCAAGCTCTAATTTAATGGTGTGCGCCCGCACAAACATTATTCACGTGTGAATTTACTTTATTATTAAGATTACCTTCAAACAGAGTCTTTCAACGAATTAATTCAAAGAAAGCTTAGTTTAGCTCTCCTAACTTCCCACTGAAAAGTTGTGATTGATTCGGTAATTTAAGGTTTGATTTTGTATGATATTTCATTTCGTTTCTGTTTCATTATTTCGTTTCTATTTTATTTCGTTTCCGTTCCATTATTTCGTTTCGGTTTCATTACATTGAACTGCGGCAATATAATAATGACCCATAACGTTGAGTTATGAAACAAATAATTCAATATCTACCATCCCTGCTGTTGGAATGAACTGCGACTCTTGGGAATAATAGCTCACAATATCCATTGTTTATTTCGCTGTGCCTCATTCTTTCCCCACCTCTCGAGATCACATTGTTCATTGTTCATCTGATCTAGTATGAGCTATACCGAACATATTGCTTTCTATCTGGACTTTCCATCTTGTGCAATATCATGTCTCATCTTCCGTTCAATTATTCCAAGGCCCCATTTCGCAACGTGTGTTCAATGTTCAGGCATAGATTGAAATGGTTATATTTAAATATCATGAAATTTCTTCGGCACACATTTTCCTGAGACCAGTCCAAGTGCACATGTGAGTAACGCAATACCGCACTTTAAGTGGCAGGTGCACTGGGTCACGTGACTGGGTTGTCACGTGACTCGTCAAAGGGATTAGCAGCCTGAGTACTTTTGCCTTTGGGTCGCGCACAGCTGGTAGGAGATTGAGAGTGACGTCATTATCATGGCTGTGAGTGGTGAGTTGATAACAGGTTCCGGCAAATCCTCATGAGCACCTGTACTCCGGGTGTGAAGTCTGTGCGGCTTGAGGGGGGGGGCAAGTAAGATGGATTCAGTGTTATGGCTATTTATGTCAGCCAGCAGAATGCCTGCACCAAACAAATTACTCCTCCAATGAGGTTTGAGGGCAGCGATCAGCTGACCAATCAGCAACTGTTATTCGTGACCGTCATCTCATGGGATTGCGGCGTATTTTGAAATAACAATCACAGCGTTCATTGAACCCTGACACTCTGTTTATTCTCGTTCAGTCATATTCAACCTGTGCGTATTGGTTTGGGTTTCACTTGAACGATGTAACGTGGCTCTTGTGCATTTTATTTACAACTCCACGATCTCGGTAAAATTCTTTGTCTTTGATCACGATGAATGCTAAATTCATATTATTATTTTGCCGTTATGACATTTATGGTCTTCTGCAACATGTGTTATAGGATACATAATACCCATCTCACGATGGCTAATTTCACAACAAACAGGTCCTAATTAGGTATTATCATGTTATTTTGAGATCAGTGTTATGTTTGAAACTTTCCACATACATCATCTTCAAAGTTTATTGAAGCTTGGTAGCCACTTACCTCTAAATTCCATTGAAAATCGAGCTGTGAAATTCTCCTGAATTTGTACTCGCTTGTGGTTTTCACAAGTATAACTATTGTACCACAAACAACCTAGTGTCATCACCTTCCCCTTTTCATGATGATACACGCCAGATCACAGTTATGCAGCGCTGCAGCACTTCTGTGCTGTGGTTTGGAGATTGAAATACTGAACATTTTGAGGAAATTAGGATGAAGTGCTGTAGTATATTAAGTTTTAATCGTTCTATAGATTATATCTCATTATAAGTGATGAAATTCAATATCGTGGTAGTTTCTCGTCTAATTAACTCATTAAATGATCGTGTAATAATGCTCATGCATCTCCTAATTACTGCCGAAATATTAGTCGTCATAACTCATAAGTGATACGGAGTGATATTGCGATTTCAGTACATATCTACATTATCTTCTTACCTTTAAATTTGTGCACTCTAGAGTCTAGACCGTTGTAAAAGTTTTCATAGTGCTTGATGTGAACTGCGCCATGATTCTAAAACATTTGAAGATTCTGTGTACAGTGGAACTTTTCACTCCGTCGTTCTTGAGACAATGACTTTCCATGTGGCATTGTAAAACCCATCATGTAATTTTGTCGAGTAATACTTGTTTAGTTTTAATGATGAGCGGTGTGAAGAGGAACTGAATGATTCCGTTGTTCGTGGTTGGACGATGTGCTTAACATCTGTTGCTGCTGCTATGGTATAGACTCTACCTGAATGAATAGCTTGTTGAGTGACGTCATTATCAGGTCTTTGAACAGCGAGTTGATGACGCTTATACCAGCTTCGCACCCCCCTGTACTGAGTGTGTGAGAGAGGAATAGAGGGGCAATGTTGAGTGAATTCCTCGCAATATTACAGCTTAACTTTCCCACGTGGTAACACTGTAACTAACTATAAACCGTAAACACGTCAGTCCTCCTTTTTTCTACTGTTTTTCGCTTTATAATTCCTAATTTTAGCTACCTACAGAGACAAGGGGCAGCACTTTGCTTTGTGTTTCAGAGTAATTACTGGTGCTAAATTGCTCTGCACTTAACCGAAGAAAACTAGATGGTGTGTTTTACTATATAATATTAGGGA
Organism: Beroe forskalii; assembly: GCA_011033025.1. Lineage (NCBI taxonomy): Eukaryota > Metazoa > Ctenophora > Nuda > Beroida > Beroidae > Beroe > Beroe forskalii. The sequence goes on along the minus strand of WFMF01000031.1, from coordinate 92,276 downwards.
CCGTGTGAGCTCATGACCAAGTGCTTTAAATGCTTTCTCTGTGGGCTTTATTGATCGTAAAGCACACGTGGTACACGGTGTTGTAGGTATTGTGGCACCTAGGTAATGGAACTTCACGAACAATACACGTTTAATCATCTCGTCATGATCAGGGCTGAGAATGGTACGTTGTTAATTGCTGATCATGTGAAAACGCCTGTTTTCCGTGCGTTGTCTCCGGCATTGTGTTGGGACGAGCTTTCAGCTGTTGGTACACAATATAACAGGCTTCATGACGTCATACTGTGCCCCCACGTGACGTAACGAAGTGTAGAGCTTGATGAGGTCACAGCTTCATCATAGAGCACTACGTGAGGCAGATCATAGGGCTCGAGAGAGAGAACCCGTCGCAGCAGATAATGTTGTCATCGCGAAGATGTCGTCAAATGTACACATCTATACCGTACTACGTGTGATGCGCTGTGTTCTGAAGCTATAGAGCTTTATTTTATTTCGCTTTATATTCTCAAGTCACTCGCGTATTATATATACCGCATAGTATTGTTCTGTCTTGCGTATGTAACACGTCATGTGAGCTTATAGCATCGCAAGGCTTTCCTCAGGGTGCTCTGATTTGCGGGAAATATTAATTTGAAAGATGCAAGTTTTCACTCTTCCCACTGCTGCTACTGCACCAAGATAACCCTCTTCATCAGATCTGTGTTGTAGAGATAGCCGGGGCAGCTGGATTTATAATGAGCAGAATCGTCGCGTGACGAATCCTAATTTCGTTATTTACCAATTTCATGATTTAATTTGGAGGAGAAGTAATGGCCTGGGGGCTGAAGACCGCAGGACACAGCAGTGTGTTGTTGTTATTACCTAGTAGACCATCTTCTCCGTTATATTCCGGGGCATGTAGTATACTTCTGCAATTTATCCTGCACGTGCATGTGCGGTATGGGTGTTTAAAATAAGGAAGCTTTCATTCGTTATATCGGGAGTAGTAGGGTGAAGTCGTGCGGTAGCATTGGAACTTGTGTTTGATATGCAATAGCACTGTTGGTCACATACGTATCGGTCACAGTTCGTGCTATATCAGTGCTTTTCGTCAGAGCCGGTAACAGTTCGTAACACTGCTTTCCGAAGGTGAGAAGTGTGTGCAAGTTTATCAGTTCCGTGCCACCAAGTTTACTGTCTCTCCGACCCTGGTTTCTCCTCAAGCCACCCACGTTTTGTTGTTTTTCCAGCGCAGTCGTGCTTGCGAAAATCTCTCGCATTTCTCTAGCTTTCTCCCGTTGCCAGCACACATACAGATTTCACTGTAAATTGCAGTTTTACGCGCATTGTATCACATCTATTTTCTGACGCTCGTCAGTCGTCGCAGAGGCAGATATTATTTTAGACTTGTGAATTTATTCTTGGTATTTGGTGATTCTCGTACAATGTTTCCGTTTTCGCTCTTCCTCCCATCGCCCGAGCTACACCTGTGGCGGAATGCCATTGTCGCGCTCTCCAAAGTGCTTCATTAATATGCGTATTGCATATAATATTAATATTCTGAGGAAATAATATATGGAATATTAATTAGCTTAGTAACACGTCGTCTTATATCACGCGATCATTGTACGCGTTGTTTGTTTCAAATAATTAGTAACGTCTGTGATCTGTCTTCCTCTAACCATTGATTCTGTGTTGAGAACTAAATGATATTATGGCAACGCTATTTGACCAACCATTGGACGACTTTCCTATAGACGACTTCTATTCGTTGAGCAGCATCGGGCAGAACTTTTGGGATGCCGAGGAAGAAAAGGTACGGTTTCACTTAACCAATCCTAAAACTTTGTGACAAGAATTCACATCACTGAACTCACCTATCTGATACCATATTGTGTTGATTGAGATTTCCTTGAACCTCTGAATACCGTAATTTCATAGTTATGGGTATGAAAAATGGAATTTTATATTATGAGAAAATTTACACATATATCCACATCTACAAATAGTTTGGCGCAGTACCAATATAATCCAAATCAAGGTATTAGTACGATATATTCGAATAATTTTAAGGCACACTGTATTAACACGGCTAAGTTCATGAGTCACATGTGCTAGATTGTACATTTTCCGTTGCTAAGTACATGACACACTAAAGCTAAGATCCTATATATTTTCAGTTTAACCTTGGCGCCGCCATTGTGACGCCCCCGCTGAGCCCTGACCAGCAACTCCAACTGAAGCAAGAAGCAGAGGCTCTGGAGACGTGGGCCAATGACGCTGAGGTGGAGTGCTACCTCTCCTACAACGAGAACAATACCTCCTCCTCGCTGTCTCAGAACCACCAGAACAACAACAGCAACATCGTCCTCAACGACAGGATCTGGTGCGACGAGAAGAGTCTGACACCCACAGAGCTGCTGGCAGACCCCTTCATCAAGCACAAGACACCCACCATGGACGAGCTGGTGTCCCAGTCCTCCCACCTGCGACCCATCACCCCCTGCTCCCCAACTAAACGAGCCACGCTATGCTCGACCCCCCTGAGGGTGGACGAGTCCCCCTTGAAGAAACCCCCGCTCATCCAGCGGATACCCCCCAAGTTGGATCTGGGAAGGCTGCCCGAGCTGACGATCAAGGAAGAACCTGTATCCCCCACCTATGCACCCCTACAGAACCTCTTCTCTCCCCCCGCTCTCAAGATGTCAACGGAGTCCACATTCAATGCTCCTTCCTCCGTTGTCAAGATCAAGGAGGAACCCTTGGAACGAACCCCGCCCAAACCGGAATTCCAGATTAGGATACCCAGGATAAAACAGGAACCGACCTACGCGGAGAAATCAAAGGTAACTTCAGTTTAAAAATTTGTACCTTTGATGCAATGATCTGTGCTTGTTCCAGTCCTAGAAATACTGGCTTTGGCATAATATTTGTATAAGTTTCTCGAGAATACAAATTTACATTATTGAAATTTATCCGGTGATGTATTTTCATATTATATTCAGTTTATCACCAGTATTATCATATTACACCCAACTTATCACTAAGCTTGTATCACCTGATGTTTAAAAAACGTTTAATTTACGCAGGTTAATTTGATAAGTCCATACTAATTATTAAAGGGGCAAAACCACGCACTTTCCTCAAGTATTTTATCAGCCGGTCATGAACCATTCCATGCAACCATTGAAGCATAGGTATACTTAGAGATATGAACCCTTATCAAGATAGCAGAATAATTTTTCAGAAATTTCTTCAAGGATTTTCAAGACTAGAGAAACCCTAACTCCCCTCACTCCTCATTTGATCCTCTCCTAACCCCAGCCCCCTCAGTTCGTGAATGAGATGAGGATCTGAGGATGGCAGTGTCTGCTGCCACCCAACTCTCCTCACTCCTCACTTTATCCCCTCCTAACCCCACCCTCCTCAGTTCGTGAATGAGATGAGGATGGCAGTGTCTGCTGTCACCCCACTCTTCTTCTCCCCACTTTATCCTCTCCTAACCCCCCTCTCCTCAGTTCGTGAATGAGATGAGGATGGCAGTGTCTGCTGCCACCCAGAGGAGTGCCCGGAGGAGTTCCCGCTTCACGGACATGGTCGCCCCCCAGCCCGACAAACCGCTCCACCTCAAGTCACGCGAACCTCTGCCAAAAACCAGGAGAGTCGTCGTTAAGAAGGAACAGAGACCAGACCGCCGATCATCGGACAGCTCATTCTCAGGTACTTACTTCCGAGTGTCAAATTACTGCCAAATTTTAATAAAACTGATTATACTTTCGATTAACTTGCTAAATTTTGATTGTTGTACTGTGTTACTGTCTGTTATGTAAAATGTTGGATAGTGTTTGCCACGAAATATGCATAGATTGCCATGCCACATCACCGTACTGTAGACAATTTCGTCACCAGCAGCTCCAATACCATTTGCATCTGCACATTCCGAGATAGCACTGGAATGTGCCCTAATGGCTAATATTTCAGGGGTGCTAGAGCTAGTGCTAAGCACACTTTGGAGTTTTATAAGGAGGCTCTGACATCATAGGCACGATAATATTCCCCAACACCAGACCAAATTATTAAATTAAGACTTGTAAATGATTGTTGTAAAACGGAATTTAGCAATTGTTCCAGCAGTTGAATGGAGAGTCTGTATAATTGCATTGTGTTCTCAAGTGGAATTGTGTTATACAATTTGTGTATAGCATATATGGGAATAACAACTACCAAGTAGAATGTTGGTTTCAGGAGGACCACACAGGTGTTTACATATTCTATGGATATTAAACAGTGAATTCCGATAGACAATAGATAGTAGGTACTAGCGGAATGTGCGTTCGCAGTGGATAGCTATGGCATAGTTGAGCTAATTTACCTTAGGAGGTCTATTTATAAAGGTTGTAATTTGGGGATTTTTCGAAAAAATCCCCATATTTTCAACCTACCAAAATTTTGCCCGCCACAATTTTACTCCCCGATTTAATTCAACCCGCTTTCGAAATTTCTTGAACTATCTGTACTAAAACAGTACAATTTCGTATCAGAGATGAGTTTTCAGATAGTTACAGATAATTTAGTCAAAGTCAATAATAGGTTAAAACAATTGAAATTCAAAAATTTAGAACAGTAATTAATGAAGCAGAGGCTCAGGAAGACGATCAAGAATTCGATTTGTAATATTAGAATTAATCTATTTTTCCATTGTTTTCCGCAAAGCAAAAATTTTTTTATTTGTCAGCAAAAAGTTAGAAAAATCACCCAATTTTATTTGGTGGGTGAAATTTGGGGATTTTTGAAAAAAATCCCCATATTTTCAACCTACCAAAATTTGAAACACCGCAATTTCAACCCACATAAATAGACCTCCTAAGGTCAGTAATTAGAACAGGAGCCTATGCAGTGTATCGTAAAGGTGACACATACGGGGATAACATTTGCCACATGGCATGGGCCCTATGGAGCAATCTCATTGTAATACAATGAGATTGCTCCATTGTGTGGGCCCTATGGCCTATGTTCCTGACACTGCAGTATATCAAGACAATACAATTGTCTTGATATACTGCAGTGTCAGGAACATAGCCATAGGGCCCACAAATTCCTGGAAATATGTGCCTGGTAAATTTCACACAGCCACACCTTAAAATGGTACCATTTGTGCAGAGTTCACACCTTCCTAAACAGCCCTATATCTATACTAATTGTGTTGTCGGATTGGAACTTCTTACAATATGGTGACTGGTTGTATATAACTTCACATTTCATGTGATGCACTTCACACATTCACCCCACGTACGCGGTGTGTTCCCTGTAAATGTAAAGCATTGTTCAGACCATCCTTATGTCTTGTTCACACTCTCTCCCTACATTGTTCACACTCTCTCCCTACATTGTTCACTCTCTCGCAGCAATCAGCATTGTCCACCTCTTGTTCCAGCATTGTTCACTCTCTGTTCCAGCATGGCTCAGTGTTCATTCTTTGTTCTTACCCTCCATCAGACACGCCTTTGAGTCTGTTCACAAGAACTCGTGATATTATACCTGGTGCACAGGTGCACAGGTAATAATAAGATTGTGTCAAAGCTTTTTTGTGTCATCTGGACATAGAATACTGTACGATGGTGATGAAAGCAGTCATTGCGAAATATGCTGGTACTTCCACTATATTACAGCTGTACAACTCATCAAAAACCATATCCTGAAGTGTACTCGAGTTCAAATGATCAAGAAATGGCTATATCATTCGGATATATGATTTGGAATATGATCAGGTCAAAGGGCGGCCGGTTCACATCCTCTCACATCATGGTATTGACACAGATTTTGATGAGGATGGTGGTAATAACCCCCACCCCCCTATGGGGTTACTTCTAGATTAAAGATTGTGAATACCATAAACATGGTTAAATCACCGAAGTACAATCTTATGTTGGTGAACCTAAATAGCCTATTACGTCATGTTACCCTTGTCATAATATTGACCTAGAAATCTAAAAATTCAACTTTTTGTTTTTGAAATAGGACAAAGTGGCAGTCAAGACAAGCTCAAGCCGTTCTACACATTACACAACTGTTGGTATTTTATCGGTAGTGGCCACAAGATCAAAGTCTCTTGATATTCCTGCCACGTACGTTGCTAACACTTGTCGCTCAGTCGTAGTTTAGGGAGACTTCCAGGCGCAGAGGAAATAGAACACCCCGTACTAGGTCCACCCAACCGTATCTAGATTTGACATGCTGTAGACAGAAAACAGAAATATATCCACATTTCTCATGTTTTACACAGCGCAGTAAAGGAACATCATGTGGGTGTGAAATGCAGGCGTGAATGATTCAGTGACCACTCTTGAGTGAATACAATCCACTAAATCATAGTATCTGTAAAAAACGTAGTCTGCACTTATCGGGTCTGTTTTGGGATACTTTTCCCGAGGGATGTATGATGTATCTGGTTAAGACCCTCCACCCGCAGGTTTAGAATATGGGCCTATCGGGCCCATATGGGCCTATCGGCTGAACGGCTGTTTTCTATAATCTCTGTTAAATTTGAATTATAATAGCCTATGTTGAAGGTACTTACTTTGTACTTTGTTGAGTTTCGTAGATTCCTCTATCAGGCCATCGCAGCTGCGCACCACCCCGACAGCGAAGGAGCTGTCTTGTAGCCATTCCATTCTAGAAGTGAGTTCCCGTTTCTTGTACTGTATCCGGGAACTGGGGGTTCATCAGGGAAGGAAATGACGAACGCTGTGAGCAACGACTTGAAGCGCAGGATATCCTCGATTGTGTGCAGACTGGCTGGGATTGTGTTCCATAATCGAGGTCCCGCAACAGCAAATGAACTGTCGAAAAGCGTCTGGTTGTGTTGACTGCACGTTCTAGAAAGGCTGGGCACCATTGCTCTGTAGCCATGTCGTGGTGTAGCAGAGAACTTGATGCTGGTATCATTTGGACACTTGCCGTGCAACACTTTCCACATGTGTATAATGATGTAGCGTTCTCTTCTCCTTTGCAAGGACATCAGATTCAGGGTTTTCAGCCTTTCCCAGTAGTTCAAATGACGAACACTTTGAATTTTTGCAGTGAATGTACGCTGCACACCCTCCAATTCCTGGATATCAGCACGTTTGGGGGTGTTCCATAAGGGACAGCAGTACTCGAGGTGACTTCTGACAAGGGATTTGTAGAGAGTCATCAACGTCAGCTTGTCTCTTGTCTTGAATGCACTTAAAACCCAGGCCGCGACTTTTCGAGCACGTTCTGCAATCACATTGACATGAGAGCTCCAAGACAGATCCGCTGAGACAATCACCCCCAAATCCTTAACTTCTTTTGAGGGGTAGAGCATGTTACCACTTGAAACTTGATATGTTTGTGTCAAAACAGCAAACGGTAGGTTGAGCAGGGTATTTTGGGGACAGTGTCTATGAACAAGAAGCTCAAACTTATCCTCATGTAGTGCCATATTGTTGCACTTGGCCCAATCAACTACACTGTTGAGATCATGTCATGTGAATGTCAACTATGTACTATGTACAGTGGTCGACCGGGGGCGGGATCTCAGCCGGGGCCGGGGCCGGGGCCAGGGATGGCGATTCAGGCCGGGGCCGGGGCCGGGGAAGACTTGAGAAATTTGACCGGGGCCGGGGCCGGGGCCGGGGAACCATCAATTTAGCCGGGGCCGGGGCCGGGGCCGGGGATTGCTGACCAAAGTTTGATAAAGAAAATTAGGCCAGAGTACTTTTAAGACATGAAATGGAATACAGAATATGCGCATGAAAAAACTGACAGGTTAGGTATTAACTATTAAATACACATTTAAGCAAAATCACTGAATTTCAATGATATGTAGGGGTCTGGAGGCAGCTGCCCCCAGAAGCCAGACAACCTAGGCAAATAGAATATTCGCCTCTTTAGTATTTTAACTCAATTTCTCGTATTTTTCAAACAAATCTGGTCGAAGCAAATTCAATGTGCATGCAGGGGTCTGAGGGCGGCAGCTCACAGAAGCAAGAAGACCTGAGCAAAAAGAAATAGAATCGTTGCCTCTGTAGCATTTCAACTCTATTTTTCGTATTCTTTCGACGTATTTGGTCTAACTTCTGAGCAAAATCAAGACTGTCACTGAAATTCAATGATATGCAGGGGTCTGGGGCGGCAGCCCTTAGAAGCCAGACGACCTGAGCAAATAGAATAATCGCCTCTTTAGTATTTCAATTCGATTCTTGATGTTTCAAACTAATCTGATCTAAGCAAGATCAAGACCGTCACTGAAATTCAATGATACGCAGGGGTCTGGGGGCGGCAGCCCCCAGAAGCCAGACGACCTGAGCAAATAGTATAATCGCCTCTTTGGTATTTCAGCTCGATTCTCGTATTTTTCAAACGAATTTGGCCGAAGAAAAATCAAAACTGTCACTGAAATTCAATGATATATTTGGGTCTGGGGGCGGCAGCCCCCAGAAGCCAGATGACCTGTGCAAATTAAACAGTCGCTTTTATAGCATTAAGGCTCTATTTTTGTCTTTTTCCAACATGTCTGGTCCTGAAGAAAGATCAAGAGTGTTGTGGAACCTAAGTGTGTCGAGTGCCCTGAGGGCGACAACCTCCAGAAACCAAGTGTTTAATCAGGCTGATAAAATAGATGCCTCAACAGTATTTAGCCTTCTTAAAACAGTATTTTCGTCTATTTTCAACGTGTTTACATGTCTCGTCGAAGCAAAAATAACACTTAAGTTAAACTTTGATGATAGATGCTGGTCTAGGGGTGGTGATTAGAGGTCGAAAGATAGCAACATGAGCTCAATACAATTTTCCCTTCAATTTCAAGTAACTAAAATGTACGTGAGTACGCGTCTTGAGCGACTTATTGAGAAATTGAATGTCCTAAGCATTAGTAATATCATTGGATGGAAAAATATATTGTCCCGTTTCATGTCAAATGAGGAAATTAGTATGGAATTCACAAATTTCCATCTGAAAAGGTAAATGTTAAATCCCCGGCCAATTCCCCGGTAAAATCACGATTTTAGGCCGGGGCCGGGGTTAAAAAATTCGGCCGGGGCTGGGCCGGGGCCGGGGCCCCGGTCTCTTCCTCAATTTTGGCCGGGGCCGGGAAGAGCCGGGGGCAGTGATTTTGGCCGGGGCCGGGGCAGGGGCCGGGGCCCCGGTCGACCACTGACTATGTAGTCTGTCTTCTTGCGATACCTTCTGTGTTAACATTGAACTCGTATCTCTGGAAGTTTCCCGGGGTACTCAGCAAGTTTACTCGCATTGTTCAAATTCCAGGCAGTCACATACTCTACTACTCCAGATACAATTCGGTCAGTTGACAGTTATTAACCCACGTGTATTATATATTCAATGCGGATAATATATTCTCATATTTTCAACGGTAACTGAGTTTCCGGGGAGGTTGCTGCTACCAAAGCTTGTAGAGGCGGGGTGAGAAGCAGCCAGAGGAATGTAAGGAACTTGACACAGCAGACTGCGGTTACCTACATGTCTTGACCAACATGTTACAGACCAGGCAAAGTGTTTCATTGGACACTGTGTGACAGGGACACAATTTGCATTGATAAATACAAAGTGGCTCAAAACGAACAATCCGTCATCTGACAATGACCTTTACCTCGAAAGCTATCACGGGATCGAAACAAAGATCTTGTAAATCTACCTTAAACCAGGAATCGTTGATTTTATTCTCGAAAGTTTTGCTTGATCCAGATTACTGTAACTATCAAGTATTTCTAGATGAATCTTTCATGTCAATCTCACGTCACTCAATTTGACTGAGTGTTGACCAAAGTACTCCATGAGCTTGTCATCGTGGCAAATCATCGTGCCATCAAGAACGTATTTTAAAATCTATGCTCATTAGGGGGGGGGGGGTAAGGCAAACTTTGGCAAACTTTGGCAAACGCTTCCACTTTTTTTGGAGTTTGCCAAAAAAGTGTTGCCAAAGTTTGCCATAGACTGCCAAGTTTGCCAAATTTGCCAAAGTTTGCCAAAATAACCCAAAAATTTTGTTATTTCTGATTTCTTGTTCACAGTGCATGCAGGACGTGTGCATAATGGTTTCGAGTGAGCTGAATTGATTTCCGATGCTTAATTTTCAGTCAGAATTTCCCCTTCAAGGTTCCACGTCTGGAAATTCCCTCTGCAAGCCTCGCTTTTTATCCTAAAGGACCTGGGTTAGAATCTTCGAGGACCTTTCGGTTCAAGAAAAAAGATGTTTATAATTATCAAGAATGGATCCATGTATCTACCATCTACTACCAGTTCATCAGATAACGTGTCACCGGCAAAATTGTGCCACATGAATATGACCAAAATTAGCCTCCATTAGCATCCATGGAGGCTGAATGGAGGCTTATTTCAAAAATAAGCCATTAGCCTCCATGGACATGGAGGCTAATGGTTAATAAACAGGCTAATTTTCGAAAAAAGCCTCCACTGTGGAGGCTAATCAGCCTCCATAAGCCTCCATGGAGGTAAAATTTTGGTTTAGCCTCACTGAAGAATAAACCTCGGACACAGAAACTGAATCATAAAATTTTCGTGGAGGCTAAAGCTTTAATATGGAGGCTAATGGAGGCAAGTGGAGGCTATTAAATAGCCAAATTTTGGAGCTTGGCCTCCATATTAAACAAAATTTCGTGCTGAAACTGGTAAATGTGCACTAATTCCTTAATTTTAGAAAGTTTGTAGATTCAAACTTTCAGACAGCTCAACTATCTACTCAGCTTCCAGGAAACCCGAAGTGCATCTCATAAATGAGTGTATCCCAATATCAAGGAGACTATCCAAGGCCAGGATCAAGGAGACTCTTCTAGGAACTCTTCAGGAACAAGGAATCAGTCCTAGAGGGTGAGTCTTTCAGGTAAAGGAGTCTTTAAGATGAAGGAGTCTTTCCCAGGATCAAGGAGTCTATCCCAGGATCAAGGAGTCTTACCCAGAATCATACCCAGAATATAATGGCATAGTAACTATTTGAACCATAGTTGATGGATTTCTCCCATCCCTGCGCGCAACACTCGGAGGTTTGGAGGGTCGTGTTGCGGAAAACGTTGTGTGCGGAAAACGTTGTGTGCGCGGCGGAGGGTAGGGTAACATCCTACAAAACCATTGAGAACATAAGAACTTTTTCTACATATTGTGAAAATTTAAATATTTTGAAAATTTTTACAAATTTTTCGCTGCATATTGCAATGATGGACGTTGCCCTAACCGGGACCCTGGTTACGCGCACGGAGTGCGCGGCGCGGCAAGCGCTAAAAATCGCGACGCCCCTGGTTAGGGGAATGATGGACGTTAGAGTGCGCAGCGTGGCGCTATTGGAATTTGAATCACGAATGTCGCGTCATTTTTGTCACTTGAACGGCGCGCGCGACCGCCGAATTTGCGCGCACCCAGTGCCGGGGGTGCCTATATATATATTGGCGCGTACACACACCTATGCAGGCTTAGGAAGTTAAGGCAAACCTGCAGCGCGCCGCGCCCCCTATTCTGCGCCGTCGTTCAAGTTGAACGACGGCGCTGCAGTTGCGCGGCAAGCACCTGGCGGCCTGGCCCTGGCTAGGGGAACCCAGGGCCCTATTCTGAGAGCTGTAATTAAGTTGCCAAAATCAAGTTACTTTAAAATCTCCAGATTTCAAATCTGCAGATTACGAATCAGTTGTTTATTTTCTGGAGTTCGTGTTGCCAAACAGTAAACATGTATGTCCCTGTTTGCATTTTGGGGTGCGGCGTACTCACAGGGTCCTGGTTAATGGAGTTTTGGAGGTTTTTGGGCTAAAATGGCTGAATAAGGTCTAATTCACTTATAACCAGGTGATAAATTCTCCAAAATCCTAGAAAAGATTTTGTATTACAGTTTTTCATGTTCCCTTGTACAAGAGATGAGATTGCTGATATAGTTTGGGGCTTCACATAGCCAAAGCCAGTGACACCCCAATTACACTCTCGAAAAAATCTATGGCTATATTATTGGACCCCTTGTATAAAGAAGTGTGGATTTCCTCTGTGCGCTTCAACTTTTTATATAAATTCCATCAAAAGCACACAAATTTGTGTCTTTATCAAGGTCTTTTTCAATCAAGTGGTCTGCACACATATGGGAACAGGGAAACACTCACACTTAATAACACTACTTCTCAACTGCCAGTCTCTTGAAGGAACTCCACATAGTATAATGACACAGAATTCTCCATATCTTATTTAATTGTGTTATTGGCATCAATTGTGAAAGATTGAAGCAAAATTATTTAAATTATCTTGAGAATAAATATTGAATGATTATCTCCTAACAAATTTACCTTGCAAAAATAACAGGTTTCCAATTCCATATTTTGTTGCAGTTGTTTCTGTGGCATAAAGATAATTATAATTTATACCTGCATTTTCCTTCATTAATGATTGATGCTATGAATGTTAATGAATTAATGCTTACACCCAATGAATCTTGAATGCAAATTTTACAATGATATGATGAAATCAATTTCACAATGAAGGATTAAAGATTCCAGTGAGGGCCATAAAGTCAGTGGTAAAATCTGTTCATTACTTGATGTTGGTATTTGGATGCTATGGCCAGCAGACTTCTTAGGAACTGTTTCTTAAATAGCCTATGCAATGTCTCTTCTCGGCAGTTGTATGTAATATCTGATGAAGCTACAAAGACTATTCCTGATCTTGTCTCACATTACAAGATAATTTGCTCACCACCTTCGCCTTGTGATCATATTCAGGTGGGTAATTTGTAGAGTAAATCAAGTGGGCGACATCTCATCTCACAACATTTCATCTCAGGACACTTCATCTCCCTGTCCTGACCCAAACCATAACCCAAACGCTAACACTGACCCTAACCCAAACCCTAACCCTGACCCTAACCCAGACCCTTACCTTTGTGTAGAGCTGACATATTGCAAGTGTCGTGAGATGAAATGTCCGTTCCCTAACAAATCTTATTCATCAATCTTATTGTGAGCTTTGACTCAGATAGCTGATTCAGTTGACTAAGTTTCAAACAACATGGTGACTATAAGCACACAAAAGTTCCCCAGACAAAAGCCTCCACAAGCATCTATATGTACATCAATTTGTGTTGGGCCAGGATCAGGGTCCTGTATAACTCATCATTTGATTGAATGGACTTGGTCGATTGATAAACTCCATTGAAATAAATAATAAGTTTTGCAGGCCCAAAGGAATAAGCTGTGTTTGGTGTTGCCCTCAGCACATCACAGCAGCTTCATTATATACCCAAGAAAAATATATATGTTGATTTTGTGCTATAAAACTTTATAATTGAATTGAATTGAATTAGACAATTTTTATGTGATTGAAGAACTTTTCCAGCTTAATCCTAAAGGAGTATTCACGAACTCAGAGCTGAGGCTCTCTGACATAGAGGTTATTGGCTTTGATTATGACTACACTTTAGCACCATACAGCAGAGCTCTTGAAGAAACTATATTCAATATGATCATGGAGAGACTAATTGAAACTAAAAATTACCCCAAGGTATGTGGTTCAATTTATCATTGAGTTTTTCTTATTATTGATGTTTCATCTTGATTAATGATGTTACATTGGATGGTAAATTGGTAACTAACATGATAAACTAATTAATTACTTTTATATGCGAGTAATTTCCAATTTCCATGTCAGATTGGTACTTGATAGCATGCCAGATTGGTAACATGCCACTTTTGCAGGAGCTGTCGAAGTTGGAGTATAACCCAAATTTTCTAGCAAGGGGAACACATTATGACATCAATGAGGGTGTGTTCATGAAGGTGATTGATTTTTGATACAAATTGCCTTTCCTGTATTATAACAAAAGATTTGGCTTCGATTTGCTGGCACTGAGTGCTGATGATATGTAATACATTTTTGAAATCTGGTGTAGAAGACATTTCTTCAGATGCCAATCACAACTAAATTGCGTAGCTACTGAATGTGGTGTCTCTGCAGGTGGATGCCTACCACAGAATACAGCATGAAACTGTCCATCAATGCTTTAGGAGGATGGACGAATCTCAGATTCAGGAGCTATACCCTGGAAAAAGATTGTTCTTCCGAAGAAATGTAATTTGACTCAAAAGCCTACTAGTTTTTTTCATATATATGTTATATAATAACAGCTCATCAATAACAGTATATTTAACAAAGGTCGAAGGCTGAAGCCTCCCCTGGGGGGAAACCGGGAAACCCCCTCACTTTGGTGGATAATGTATGACAAATCGCCAGTAGGGTTTCATTTTTGGGGTTTTAGGGAGCTTGATTTTATTCTCGATTTTTCACACTTCTGTGAAATGGAACCTACCATTTTTTCCCGACTTTCGCATTTTTTATGAAATGGTACTTTTTTGTGTCTGAATCTTGGAATCTTTTTCAAATGGTACCATTTTTGTTTATGGTTTTTAGCATTTTTTTTAAATGGGACCATTTTTTCGGAATTTTTGGCAATTTTCTTGAATTGGTACCATTTTTGTGCGTGATTTTAGGCACTCTTGAAATGGTACCATTTTTGACACATTTTGCAAACGGTACCAAAGATTGTTTCTCATTTTTTCACCTCTTTGAAATGGTACCTTTTGATTCAGGTTTTCAGCCGTTTTTCAAAACTTAAATAATCCCAGTTTTGTTTTTGATTTTGGCATCATTTTCAATCGGTACCTTTTTCATTTCTGATTTTTCGGACGTACCCATTTGAAATGGTAGGTCAAATTTGTGTCCCATTTTTTGCGTCTTTTAAAAATGGTACCTTTTGTTCGTGATTTTTGACAATTTTTCCAAATGGTACCTTTTTTGTTGCTTAATTTTGGTTCTCTTTCGTGAACCATACAATGGATGGAAGCCCATCCAGACTTATTTTTGCTGTCGGTAGAGGGTTTAATTTTGGGGGGTTTAATTTAACCCATGTGGATATGAAAAATTTGCAATAAGCCTCGGCTTAATTTGAGGGGTTAACCCCCTGCCCTTTCGACTTGTTGCTTTCGACCAATGAGCTGATAAAGTAATAGGAATTGAACACACATAAATCGTGACATTTTCTGGTTATTAAAGTATTAAGGGTATTGGGGAACTTATGATCAAATCGTTGTATTGTTGCTGCAATGGATATTAGTCGGCTTTGTAAACTCAATAGCGGAGATTCTGATTAACCATTTAACCAATCAGAGATCGCTGACTGTGAGCTTGCGTTTTGATTGGTCAATACTTCACTACTACGCAAACGATTTTTTGAATGCTATGGGTACAATTCTATATAATTCTATACAATATAGAATATCGTAGAGAATTAGAGAATAGAGATAGAAGGGAAAGAGTTTTGCGATCGAAATTTTGACCTTCATTCGTGCAGGGGGTGTCTCGACGGTTCAGACAGATTGTTGATATCTTTGAGTTGCCCCAACTTTACGCGTGGTGTGCCGTTCTAGACTGCCTTCAGACCTCCGGGTACAACACCCATCCCATTATCGTCTTCGAGGACGTGAACAAAGTGACACATGATCTGCACGTGCAAGGCGCGCTGCACGTGCATATCACTGAGAACATTGAGAACTACCTAGTTCCCAACCCCTCACTTGGCGACATGTTGGAAATGCTCAGGAAGCAGAACAAGCAACTCTTTGTCCTTACCAACAGGTTAGCGGGATTTTAAAATTATTCTCCCATAATATTAATATTGATTATCGTTCGAACTGACGTTGATTTCCGATTTAGCAGTTACTAAACCCCTTCCAACTGTACTATCAGCTCGAACGTGCTCTGATAATGATCCAGTTTATGGGTATGACTAATGACTTTTATGAAGTGTTTGCTGTTTACATCAGTACATCACTGTATGTCAATCTAGAACCCTCGCAGTCCGTTTAATTTCATCGACATTGGGATGACTCGGATTATAGGAAATGACTGGAAGGACTACTTCGATGTTATCATGTGCCTGTCGAGGAAGCCCAAGTTCTTTGAGAGCAAGTACCGGGTGTTCAGGAGACTCTCTGAGGACAACGTACCTTCCTTCGACGCGGTGACGCAACTCAGGAAAGGTCTGTCTCCTTCCAAGGTTCTTCAACTTTCAGTATCTTTCTGAAATAGCATCAAGTAAAGTGAAGAAAGATCGTTCACTTCGTGTGATTTCCGTCCTGGCAAGGACGGCAACCCCCTCACAGTAAGAAAAAGAAAAATCTTGCGTTTGAAAATGGTGAAGGAAGTATCTGAGAGCTTTGAAACCTATCTTAAACGATTCCTCGTCAAATTTTACGTGGGAGTCGACCCCTCTCGAGTGAATGCGTATACCAAATTCTCGAGATATCCTCGAACGTAACCTTGCCAGGACTATATAGTAATGCATCGATGTCACAGGACGAAGATATATATACCCATAGACGTGATAATTTTAGGACCCAATTTGTGACGAGGTAAACTCAAAAACCATAAAAGATACAGTCATGATCGAGGGTGGGGTTTTTTCAGCTAAGATGGGAGTGTGGCTTAGGCTATGTAGGAAGTTTCGCGGATCGATTTTTTTGCTGTTATGACGTCATGAAAATCGATGAAATCACGATTTTTAGCGAAAACCGTAATTTTGGACCACTTTGAAGCACTGTATCGGAAACGTTTTCTACCGTTTCATGATTTCCCGACGTATGAAGCATCTAGACCTCGAGATTTAGCCACGAAAGAAGTTTCATGGTGATTGGTGAAACAATGAGGTCGTGGGGGGCCTCCAAAAACCGAGGATCCTTACTAGGCCAAAATATGGTGACTTTGAGCATCTATATCTCAGCTCACGAACATTGCTCCATCTTTTCCAGGCGTATCAATGTTATTTCTCAGTCAAATATCAAGGGTAAAAAGTTTCAGGTCGTCCCGATTTAAGGAGAAGGCGTGGTGGCCCCTCAAAAACGTAAATTTGAGCCGCGCGAAAAAGTCGAAAATTTGGCTAAGTCCAATTTCAGGCCGAATTCCATATGTGCAGGGCTGTTGTGCTATACGATAGTGACTGAATCAACATTTTGATTTACTTGGTACTTAAATAGAACAAGAAATGGCCCATGGAAATGAATTGCACGTGAGTTCACGTGGACGTTTTGTATAAATAAGGCAAATTTGAAATTTGAGTCTCAAGACCGAATTTTCGACTTGATTTGATTGAAACAAGTCACAATGCAATAGACAAACATGATTCCAGGTCCATATGACAAATTTCGCACGTGAGTTCACGTCGACGTTTTGTAGAAATTAGGGAAATTACCATTTCAACGATTTTAACAAATGACTTCTATTTCGAGCGCCTAATAACGTATGTTTAGATCATAATAACCTCTTACAATTAAAAAGCGGCACCCCTGTGACTCTGTGAGGGGGTTGCTATGACGACCGCTTGCGGTTTTGTCTGTGGTATACATTTTATACACTTACAAAGCCTCCTTTTCAAGCGGGCGGTAGCACACTAAGCACACTGCACAGGTAGACGAAACGAGGCCTTGACATCAGTGTCAGTGTTTGCCGTGACATCAGTGCCAGCGTATGCATTGGCACCAGTGTCATCGTATGCCTCGACATCAGTGTCAGCATATGTCGTGACATCATTGTCAGCGTATGCCTTGACTCCAGTGTTAGCGTATCCCTTGACACCAGTGTCAGCGTGTGCCTTGGCACCAGTATCAGCGTATGCCTTGACACCAGTGTCAGCGTATGCCTTGACACCTGTGTCAGTATATACCTTGACACCAGTGTCAGCGTATACCTTGACACCAGTGTCAACGTATGCCTTGACACCAGTGTCAGCGAATGCCTTGACATCAGTGTCAGCATAGGCCTTGACACCAGTGTCAGCAAATGCCTTGACATCAGTGTCAGCGTAGGCCTTGACACCAGTGTCTGCGTATGCCTTGACACCAGTCTCAGCGTATGCCTTGACACCAGTATCAGCGTATGCCTTGACACCAGTGTCAGCGTATGCCTTGACACCAGTGTCAGCGTATGCCTTGACACCAGTGTCAACCTATGCCTTGACACCAGTGTCAGCGAATGCCTTGACATCAGTGTCCGCGTAGGCCTTGACACCAGTGTCAGCGAATGCCTTGACATCAGTGTCAGCGTAGGCCTTGACACCAGTGTCTGCGTATGCCTTGACACCAGTGTCAGCGTATGCCTTGACACCAGTATCAGCGTATGCCTTGACACCAGTGTCAGCGTATTCCTCGACACCTGTGTCAGCGTATGCCTCGACACCTGTGTCAACCTATGCCTTTACTCAAGTGTCAGCGAATGCCTTGACATCAGTGTCAGCGTGTGCCTTGACACCAGTGTCAGCGTATGCCATGACACCAGTTTCAACGTATCCCTTGACACCAGTGTCAGCGTATGCTTTGACACCAGTGTCAACTTATCCCTTGACAAGTTAGTGTCAGCGTATGCCCTGACACCAGTGTCAGCGTATGCCTTGACTCCATTGTCAACGTATGCCTTGATATCAGTTTCAGCGTAGGCCTTGACACCAGTGTCAGCGTATGCCTCGACACCTGTGTCAGCGTATGCCTCGACACCTGTGTCAACCTATGCCTTTACTCAAGTGTCAGCGAATGCCTTGACACCAGTGTCAGCGTATGCCTTGACATCAGTGCCAGCGTATGCCTTGGCATCAGTGTCAGCGTATGGCTTGACATCAGTGTCAGCGTATGCCTTTACATTAGTGTCAGCGTATGCTTTGACACCAGTGTCAGTATATACCCTGATACCAGTGTCAGCGTATATTTTGATACCAATGTCAACGTAAGCCTTGACACCAGTGTCAGCGAATGCCTTGACATCAGTGTCAGCGAATACCTTGACAATATTGTCTGCATATGCCTTGACACCAGTGTCAGCGTATCCCTTGACACCAGTGTCAGCGTATGCCTTGACACCAGTATCAGCGTATGCCTTGACACCAGTATCAGCTTATGCCTTCACACCAGTGTCAGCGTATGCCTTGACACCTGTGTCAGTATACACCTTGACACCAGTGTCAGCGTATACCTTGACACCAGTGTCAACGTATGCCTTGACACCAGTGTCAGCGTAGTCATGACACCAGTTTCAACGTATCCCTTGACACCAGTGTCAACGTATGCCTTGACATCAGTGTCAGCGTATGCCTTGATATCAGTTTCAGCGTAGGCCTTGACACCAGTGTCAGCGAATGCCTTGAAATCGGTGTCAGCGTAGGCCTTGACACCAGTGCCTGCGTATGCTGTGACACTTGTGTCAGCGTATGCCTTGGCATCAGTGTCAGCGTATGGCTTGACCTCAGTGTCAGCGTATGCCTTGACATTAGTGTCAGCGTATCCCTTGACATCATTGTCAGTATATGCCTTGACACCAGTATCAGTGTATCCTTTAACATCAGTATCAGCGTATGCCTTGACAACAGTATCAGCGTATGCCTTCACACCAGTGTCAGCGTATGCCTTGACACCTGTGTCAGTATATACCTTGACACCAGTGTCAGCATATACCTTGACACCAGTGTCAACGTATGCCTTGACACCAGTGTCAGCGTATGCCATGACACCAGTTTCAACGTATCCCTTGACACCAGTGTCAGCCTATGCTTTGACACCAGTGTCAACTTATCCCTTGACACCTGTGTCAGTATATACCTTGACACCAGTGTCAGCGTATACCTTGACACCAGTGTCAACGTATGCCTTGACACCAGTGTCAGCGAATGCCTTGACATCAGTGTCAGCGTAGGCCTTGACACCAGTGTCAGCGAATGCCTTGACATCAGTGTCAGCGTAGGCCTTGACACCAGTATCAGCGTATGCCTTGACACCAGTGTCAGCGTATGCCTTGACACCTGTGCCAGTATATACCTTGACACCAGTGTCAGTGTATACCGTGACACAGGGGTGGATCTACAATGGGGTTTTGGAGGGGTTGCAACCCCCCACTTTTTCTTGAGTGGGTTGTAGTGTGGTTGTGGGGTTGTTGGTTTTAGAGTGGGGTTGTTGGGGTTGTTGGGGTTGTAATATTTGTTATGTTTTACGTACACTAGTAAGGGATGTATCTGCCCCAGGCTGTAACCCCCTGTGAACTAAATCCTCCCAAAGATGTTAAAACGATTTTTCGGTATTTCATAGGTCATAGAAACCCCTAAGAAAGTTAATCAAAAATTCCTTGGGAACCTTGATTTTTTACCTTTTTACCCGCGCCTGGTTTAAAACTTTAAGCGATATCTCGGCTGACTTCCTTTTGAGATGGAGCTCAACAGCCACACTAAAATATGCAATGGACACATTTAGTTAGGCGGGTCATGATTGAGTCGCTATTTTGAACCGTTTTCGAGATAATCGCCAAAGCCCCTTTTTCAGCTAACCCCGGGGGGAAAAAAGTGGCCCCGGGTAAAATTTTGAAACTGGGGGGTTAAAGGCCTTATTATGACCCAAAAACACGTCTTAATTTTCTTCTCCCTTTAAAGTAACACCAGAAAAAGTTACCCAAAAAATTAAATTTAACCCCCTTTTCCCCCTTTTAAAACCTTTTAAGAAGCCAAATTTTTAATTTTTTGGTTTGGGGGAAACCAAAAATTGAAAGGGGTACATTTTTTTGGGGCGGGTCATGGCCCCGGGGCGATATTTTGAACCTTTTTTCGAAAAGGAAAAACCCCTTTTTGCTATCCAAAAGGGGAAAAAAGGGGAATTAAGGTTTAAAATTTCAAAACCCAAATCTGGGGTCTAGAAGGGCAATTTGGGGGGTTAAAACAGGGTTTTTAAGTCTTTATATCATCCCTTTTTGTAAAAATTTAAAAACCCCCATTTTGCCAAATTAAAAGGGGGGCAAACTAAAAAAGGGTGAAATTTTGGGCCCAGTAATTTTTCCCCTAAGATGACCATTTTTTTTAAAA
This sequence comes from Beroe forskalii, assembly GCA_011033025.1. NCBI lineage: Eukaryota > Metazoa > Ctenophora > Nuda > Beroida > Beroidae > Beroe > Beroe forskalii. The sequence goes on along the minus strand of WFMF01000031.1, from coordinate 71,392 downwards.
ACAAAAAACATATTACAAAATTAAAAACCAAAATACATCGTCTAAAATGGGGAAGCAGAAATTTTTAATTTTTGATTTTACAAAATTTAAACTACTTAAAACCCTTTTTTTTCCTCTTTAAAGGGGCCCTTCAGTTTAAATTTATTATCTTTCAAACCCATGAGGTTTAAAATAGAAATTTTCTAAAACTTTTTTCCCCAGCAGAAACCCGAATCATGCTTTAAAAAATAAACAACAAAAATGCTGGTAAAAATTTTTTTTTTGAAAATTTCCCAAAAGCTTCTCTCTTTATCAGAAAAGCTCATGGATTTTGGATAGTTGTTTATGATGTCATTCAAAAGGTTTTTTAATTTTAAATAAAAATTTAACCAAAAAACCCTTTTTTTGAGAGTTGGGATTAATATCTGTTGAAGGGGTCATATTTTTTCAGGTGGGATAATATTTTGGTAGTGTGAAAATTTTCCCAACAAATTTAAAACCTTTCCCAAAAAAAGGTATAAGGGCCCCCCTTTATACTTTTTGGGAAACCCACCCCGCCCCCAGCTAGACTACAAATGGAACTGGGGTTTTGTAGCCATATACCACCCTTGAAAATTTAACCCCCAAGGGAAAATGAAGGGAAAAGTTATGTTAAATCATTTTAAGGAAAACACAAATTGTTTTTTAAGGCCCATCTATGCATTGTCTGATTGAAAAAAATTTCCCAAAACCCCCATTTTTCCTGGCCAGTACGTTTGGGATAATATTTGACAGGGTCTCTGAAGGAATAATAATCTAAAAAACCAAATATGTTGGGACAACATTTTTCCTAAAATCAAGGAAATTTTATTTTATTTTCATTTCAACTTTTTTTAGGTAAAAATATTGAAGTTTTATATTATTATGATGAATGGTCTCATTTAAGTACCCATATTTTCCATAAATTTTTTACATCTTTTGAATTTTTCACCCAAAATACTATAGTTTTTTTAAAAGGGGGGGTTTCTCATGGGTTTTTATTATTTGCATGGTACCAGTTTTTCACCTGAATATCGAAGGAATAGAAAGGGTCATTATATATCAAAATGACTCCCCTAAAATTTTTTGACCTTTTTCATTTTTAGCCCTGTTTGGAAAATTTAAATTCCATCAAAATAATTGGGGTAAACTTCAACCTACCCCACCAAATTTTTTTCTAGACTTTTTGGGGTTTTTGACCTCTGTAGTATCTCAATTGAAATAAAAATCCCAAATTAAAAATTTGGCCTATGGGGTTTTAAAAAAGGGGGTTTAATTATGGAATTTTTTTTGATAACTTTATTTTGGTTTCTTCAGGCTAGATAGACATGTCTATGATCATAATTATTAAATTTTCCCCCAAATCATTTAAATTTTTGGGGCCACTTTACCCCTTTGTAAAAAAGGGGGTTTTTGGGGTTTTCTGAAAAGGTTAAAATATCGACCTGGGGGCCTACCCCCCCCAAAATTCCCATTGCATATTTTAAAAGGGGTTTTCGACCCGTATCTCAAAAAAAGATCCCTTTTTTTTCAAGGGGTTTTCCGTTTGAAAAGGGGGTTAAATTTGGAATTTTTGATAACTTTTTTTTTGGTGTTCTTTAGGCTATGAAGAACTGATGGGTGTAGTGATATAATAAGTGCCAATTTACCCCAATCATCTTATTTACCGGGGCCCTTTTACCCTTTTTGAAAAAAAGGTTTTTTATTAAGATTATCTCAAAAAGGTTTAAAATAGCGACCTGGGACCATGACCCGCCCAATAAATGTGTCCGACATATTTTTTTGTTTTTGAGCCATTCAAAAAAGGGGGAAAATCCCCTTTAAAAACCCCTGGGGAAAAAAGGGAAAAATAAGGGTTCCCCGGAATTTTTGGGTAACTTTCAAGGGTTTTTCCTTGAACTTAAAAAAATTCTAACATCTTTGGGGGGTTTGTTCGGGGGTTCAATCCTTTTCTACGGAGAGTTTATTGACGATTATTCGCCCTAACCGGTTAGCAAGTTTTTAGTTTCAAAAAACCCTTTTTAATATCTGGATCAAAAACCCTGATTTACCTCGGGGGGTGTTTTGATCAAAATTTTTTTAAAAACTGCCCGCCCGGGAAGACAGAGCCATCCAAAACCCCCCAAATTGACTTTGGGGGTAGATTCAAAACAAAACCCATTAAAATTTTGATTGGACTTTAAAAGGTTTTTAAAACGGTTAAACAGTAACCCCAGTCAGGGGCCAAAAAAGAAAAAACTGAAAAATTTTCGTCTGCAGCGGGCTGTTATGGTGTGATTTATTATCTATTTTAAATTGGTAGTCCTTAGTTGTTTCGATGTGGGCTTTCAAAATTTCCCTTACTCATAAAAAATTTGTTTTTAAAAACTATTCCCCTAACATATACCTTGAATTTATTCATTTTGGTACCAATTTTTGGGCTGAAGTGTGGGGCCAAAAAAACAATAAAAAAGGTCTCGGGGAAAAAAAAATCAACCTCTGCCACAATGAAAGCAATGCATCTTGAATATCCTCCATAATTATGTCCTTTTTCCGTCTTGAGATCTTGAATTCGAAGTTATAATTAAAACCGAAAACGTCAAATTTACAAAATATACAGCACAGCATTAAACAGTCGTAGCGTAATTGAAAGCACTCGCATAGAACTGATCATAATCTGCACGTGCAAAAATTGGTTTCCATAGCAATTACTATTATGCGCTTCGCTTCGTTTCTTGATATTTTCTTGGCAAAATTTAAATGCGCCGCACCGTGAACATTATTCACGTGCTCTTGAAAGTGCTATTGCATATAAGACTAGAAAGGCCCGTTGGGCCTGCTAAATAATACAGGACCAAATAATAAGCTCTCAAAAGTTTATAAGGAGCAAAATTACTCCATTATTGGTTGGTTACTTTCAGTAATGCTGTACCGTGCAAGTTTTGATTATCATAATTTGCTCTCGTATGATGAAGTTAAATCTGAAAATCATTAAACCGAGTATCGTACTCATACTGAACGTTGAATTAAAGTATTGATTCACGCCAAGAGCAGTATTCCAAAATCGTAATGTGTTATGCCGAAAGTCGATTCAATTTGATTTTGATTTTTTTAAATATTAAATTGCTCTAAATTCACATTTTTCGTTACCATCAACTCAGCATTAATTCAAATCGACCGACGTCTGCACAGATTTATGAAGAGATGCTGTCGGAAATAGCCTCCACAATGCCAGCCATACCCGTTCTCTATCTTCAGATCTTGAATTTCAAATGAAAAACAGTTAACACGCCGTTCTTTTAAACGCTACAACGCAGCAGTCAACAACGTATCAGAAAACACTTGCATAGCACTGATTATAATCTGCACGTGCAGAAAACCTGTATCCATAGCAACGGCGCGACTTAGCCCAGCTTAGCCTTTGTTTATCTTGATGATTTCTTGGCAAGCTCAAATTTAATTCGGTGCGGAAGCACAAACAAACATTATTCACGTGCTCTTACGAAATTATAATTAAGATGTTTAAAAAACTATTAGTTTTCATGAATTCTTCAGTCCTTTTTCGGACTTCATTTTAAATTCTAATGATGCTTTAGTTTGAAATTTTTGAATTACGCCCAGAGCCGCCCCCAAATTTTCGTTTGGGGCGTCGCCGCCCAAACACCCCCCCGTGGATCCATGCCTGGGACCCCCAAAATTTTTTAACTGAAAACAAAATTTTTTATACCCATAATAGAATAATTTTTCTTTTTTTTTCTTGCCCGAAGGAGAAAAAATTCGTTTCATTTTAGCTAAGAAGAAAAGGGGCAAAAAAAACCCCAAAAACCCCCCCGGGAAAAAACCTTGAACAAAAGCGAAAGGGGCTAAAAGTAATCCTGCGAATGGTTGCAGTTAGGGTTAATTTTAAAATTTCCCCCCCCAATTTGCTCAAGGGGGGGTTTTTCGGGGGGGTTTTTGGGGTTTTTTCCCACCCCGAAGAATAAAAAAAATATTCAACCCATAATTAGGGTAATGGTGGGGGAAAGGCCCATAGCAATTGATTGTAGTGTAAAGTGAATGTTAAAAGGCACCCATAATGGTTGGCGAAACTGGGTGGCTCAGAAAGGCACCCATTAATGGTTGGTGTAACTGTTTGTTCGAAAAGGTACCATAATTGGCTGATGCTTACCTGGTGGTTCACAAAAGGTACCCATAATTGGTTGGTGTAGCTGGTGTTCAAAAAAAGGTACCTAAAAAGCCTATGGTTGCATGCGTTCATCAGGTGATTTGCCTGCTAAAATGACCAATTTTGCTCCGCAAAAAGGTACCTATTGCCCTTCTTTTTGCCCTTCTTTTCGTCAAAAATCTTGCCCTGCGACGGTTTTTTCAAAATTTGGCAGCTATGGAATATACGAACCGTGTGATAGCCTCCTTCGTCGGAAATTCAATATTCAAAGCCCAGATTGCCTTATTATCAACTTCCAGCGTGGAGTCAGCTGCATAAATGTTACAAAATGATAATGACTATCCAATTACTAGCTTTATCGCAACCAGGTAATGGGCAAATTGACACATTAACACCTCCTATTAATTCTATCAACACGGGTAGACTGAGCCCCTTGGTGAATTATCATCTGAAAACCCCGATAAATTAGAACGGAATATTTAAAAACTCGACCTTGAATCCCTCACCCACTTATCTGAAGATCAATTAGATCAGATTAGAAACCTCATTAAACAGTACCTCACATTTTTACGAGAATCAGACGGTGCGTTACCTGCTGCTAACCTCCCAGAGCATGAAATTCATACCTCGATACCAACGTTCCTATAAGAGCCTTTTCATGAAATCCCTATGACCTTAAAAGGCGAAGCTGAAAAACTTGTCAAAATGGACCTAGATATAATAGAACCCTCAGATAGCCCTTATCATTCCCCTGCTTTTCTAATAAAACGTGGGTCAAAGTATAAAATTGTTGTTGATTACAGGTCAGTAAATAAGCATGTTATAAGGAATTTTCAACCCCTCCCCCCAATAGACTCAATCACGTCAGTTTGGCATAATTGTAAACTCTGGAGTACCCTGGACCTCCATCATGCATATTTCCAGCTCAAACTGAAAAAAAAATCGCGCCAAATCACGGCCTGTAGTATCCCTGGTGTAGCGTTTTGGCAATTCAAACGAGTCCCATTAGGCATTGCTAGTGCCGTAGGTTATTTCCAATCCCAAATCGAGAAAACCCTGTTAGGCCTTAAAAACCTTAACTGCGTTGCATATATGGACGATATCGCCACAGGGTCTGACACATTTGAAAACATGATGACTAACCTTTCCCAAATTTTTAGCAGGCTAAGTGATGTAGGACTAATGCTTAAATGTGAAAAAACTAAACTCATGCGGAAAGAACTTAATTATCTCGGATATAAATTATCCCAAGAGGGTCTCCAAATAAATCCAGATAAAACAGCCGCAATAACTGATATGGCAGTCCCTAGAACTAAAAAAGAGGTCAAATCTTTCATAGGCTTCTGTTCCTTTTACCGTAAGTTCATTAAGTCATTTGCTACCATTATCAAACCCCTTACTGATTTAACCCAAAAAGAAACCAAATTTAAATGGGAATCCGAGCAACAAACCGCGTTTGACACGATTCGCCACAAATTAATTGAAGGCCAAATATTGAAATTCCCTGACCTTAGTAAAAAATTCTACCTAACAACTGATGCATCCAGCATAGGAATCGGGTGTGTTTTACAACAGGAACACGAAGGATTCCTCCATCCTATATATTATGCATCAAATGCTCTCACTAAACAACAACAAAAGTGGTCCAGTTTCCAACGAGAATTTTATGCCTTAAAATTCTATTGTCAAAAATTCCGCCAATTTTTGCTAAATAAACGGTTTACTGTCAGGACAGATAACCAGGCATTAGTTAATTGGCAAACCTTCAAAGATTTTGAAAATCCTAAATTGTGGAGGTGGTTTACAACACTCTCGCAATTCGAATTTGATGTTATTCATATTCCTGGTATCAAGAATGAAAGTGATGGACCCTCTAGACTCCTCAGATCCGATGATCCTAATAATAATCATGTAACAGGGTTAGCTAACGTCAATACCACCGAAAATAACCCTTCATCACCTCCTAGTTTTAGTTCCCCTCAACCCCAACCCCAACCCCAACCCCAAGTAACCCCCTTAAATAATGATGATATCAGAAAAGCCCAAGAAAACGACCCATCCTTGAAACTAGTAATATCTTGGGTTGAAAAAGGGCAAAAACCGCCCCTAGATAACACCATACAAAAGTTGGACCCCATAACTAAAACCTATTACAATTCCTTTAACAGGTTGAAAATTCATAATAATATTCTTTATCGTTCCTGGGAAAAAGAAAATAAAGAATCACCTAATGATCTCATTTGTATTCCCACGAGCATTACATCTAATGTTATTGAATTATGCCATAACATCCCAGCTGGAGGTCACTTAGGTAAACCCAAAACCCTTTCTAAAATAAGGTCACGGTTTTACTGGCCAAAAATGGAACTCAAAGTCTCCCTTTTTATCGATGCATGCCAAACCTGTATCAAAAAATCTAACAAACAAAAACCAAAATCCCCACTCCAACCTTTCAACGGGACCCACCCCAACGATATTATTCAATTCGATCTCCTTGAAAATATGCCCGATAATCCCCAAAAATTCAAAAGTATATTAGTTATTATTGACCGTTTTACTTGCTGGGTTGAAGCACTGCCCCTCAAAGACACCAAGGCACCAGTGGTTGCACGTGCATTATTAGATTCCTGGATATCACGTCACGGGATACCCATTCAAGCCCATAGTGACCGTGGACCCCAATTCACATCAGAGGTCATGACAATCGTTTACAATCTCATGGATATCCATAAAACTTTCACATGTGCATACCGACCAATGAGTGACGGAGCAGCTGAGGCCGCTGTTAAAATCGTCAAAAATCTCCTTAAAAGTTATTGCATGGAGAACCCGGAAAAGTGGCCTGACCTCCTACAACAGGTATTGTTTGCTTATCGGACTAGTGTACACTCTCATACTAAATACAGTCCGTTTTTCTTGCATAGAGGTCACTCTGCACGAATCCCTATGGACCTCCTCTTTGAAACTTATAACCATAAAAACTATAAACACCATGCTGACTACGCATATGATTTGTACAAAACTTTATTAAGGGACACTTACAGCTTCGTACAATGGTCTCTAAAAACTAATCGAGATTTTATGATAAAGAAATATGATAAACGGGCTAAAATTATTCCTTTCAAACCCGGTCAATTTGTCTATTTATGGAGACCGAGACCCCCTGACAATAAAAATAAATTTTTCAACCATTTTTTGGTCCCTATAAAATACTTAAACAAATAACAGACTACACTTATAAAATTGACACGGGAGGTAAATCAAGAATCCACCCAGTAGTCCCTCATGACTTGTTACGTCCTGCTACAAATTATGACCCTTCTACATCTCAAAGGCGAGATTATGATAATAATCTACTTGACCTAGACCACACCTGTGAAATAGTACCCCAATTACCTGAGCATCATCAGATTGATCCCCCTCAAGTAAGAAATGATAGACCGATCATTATACAGGATGGAATGTTTCACCCTAGAATTGGTAACCAGCATGGTATGACCCTAAGGGATCGGTCTACCTTGGTAAGACCTCAGAGGTTTCAACCATAACCCTTGTTCACTCTTTTCCAAATACTTAACAATCTTCCCTTGACATCCAAATATGACTACCTGCAATTCCCATGATATCAGCCAGGTGGCTATCTAAAAATAACCCAATCGGCGTCATATCAAACTGCTAACTGCCAATTTATGACGGCACAATCTTCATGATTGTTCCCACGCGACTCCCGCCCAACTCACTCGTAATTGCCAAATCAAACTTACCATATAATCCGCGATTTTTCGAAACTACGTAGATAATACAGCAATTCCAAGCGAAATGAAACATATCTTGTCGCTATCATTCTTTTTCCTAGACAGAAACAGTCGTGATTACAATGAAAGTCGCCAACTCTCTCACGCATTATCCCACATATAAATTATCCCGAATGGCCATGGGAACAATAGAAAGCCATGCCGTTCATTGTGATTACCAGTATCCAATCATGGAATAGAAATTTATCAAGTTACGGAGAGAGAAACCACTATTTACGATGCAGATTTAAATAATCTGGTATTGATCAAAGTGCATATTGCATTATCGTTATGGTGGAACCAACATTTATAATAGATATAGCAATTTTCCGGCGACAACCATCATTTCCATAATTTGGCAATTACGAAGACATACGGGCAGACAAAACGGGCAGATTCAAATCCCTTCACAAAACGCTAATTAGCTTGAACGAAATTCCTTAATATCACAATAAGTATAATCGTATAATATAATTCACTCAATATAATACATATATATATATATATATATATATATATATATATATATATATATATTGTGGAAAATGTAATCTTTATAAATACTTTTTATCTGACAATTCTGTTAAAATTCAATCATTAACTACTAAACAAGTACTCAATATTAACCAAACCATTTCTTGTGATGATGAGCATGTAATTTACGGCCAACCGATCTAGTTTGTAATAAACAGAGTGTAGGCAGTACTGATAGTACTATGTTTTCTCTAATCACAAAAGCCACATAAAAAAGAAGGTCAACAGTTGTAGAGTAGCAGTTCATTATAATCAGAATAAGGCACATAAGTTTAGTATAGATAGTCAGGCCCAATACAATGCTACTCTAGCACTAGAACTAAAGGTCACCCTTGTAGATAAGGTTAAGCCTGAACCATGGGATACGCCAGAGAGCATTACCAACAAACTAAGTAAGAAAGAGGCTTATTGGCAACACCAACTTAAAACCTTTGAATCAGATGGAGGGCTGAACATCCGTAATGAACGATTAATTGCCAATAAGCGAGCACAAAGTAACTAATCCCATGACTATAGATAGGCACAAGAGTTATTCCCAAATCCCTTCTATCAGTCAATTCCTATACCCTGGTTACTACTGGTAATCTTCTAGTTCGTTTATTCATGTATTTTGCATAGCTCAGATTCACCCCTTTACCCGACTTCGTTTATTTGTAATTTATTCTTTCAGATTTTTTATGTTTGATGTTTTCAGGATGTAATAATTTATTGATATTGTTTGCTTTCAGATTTATGTATGCCATTGATAATGTAATTTTTTCTTTTAGTTGTAGAGAATCATTGATATTGTAACAAATTTTAATGTGTGCTCTGGCCGTACGCCACCACTTGACTTTTCAGATTTTGATATTGTATTCTGTTATACTAATTCGTGAATGTCTTTTTAGCTGTATGATCCTTAGAAGATGTAATTTATCGACGTTCCAGATCAGTTAATTGCTGTTTCATTCGAGTCTTGATGAAATTTTGAAATATATATATATATATATATATATAGGTTAGGTCTAAAACAATGCGATTATTGCTCTAGGTGTGTCATAATTCCACTATCATCAATTCACAGAGACTTTGTCGGGATTATGGTGCATGACGTCATCTTTGGCTTTGTCGTCTTTTAGCGTGGTCCAAGCGTCAAGTTTCAATGATTCAAAACGTGAAATTAAAGTTGAAGTAAAACGACTGGTTGAGCTGGTAAAGTAAAATCTTTCGCCCGTCTTTTCATTAGTTTAGGGGCTTATCGAACACTCAACGTAACAAGTTATATATATCAGACCTACTGTAACCGAACAATTAAAACTTCATTTCTCTTCAACTAGTCAACTTTTGCTATTCATCGTGAGCATAACAATGGAAGTCCCGACCCAATTTATCGTAACCTGGGTAATGCTTCTACTGAGTTACTTTACCCCCACCCGTCTGATTGACACACTGCTGAAGAACTTCCACAGCCTGACCTCCGAGGATGGCTCTACCAAAATAAAACTGAAAATCAAACGAGAAACACCCCGGATGCCCCAGAATCCTTACATGGAGGAGGCTCCTGAAACCCCCCCACCTTCGCCGCCCAGCCCAACAAGTGACGAATACACCCCGCCTACTACTCCGCCGCCGCCTCCAATGGCACCACCCCCCACTTCCTCACCTCATCAGCAAATACCCCGCCCGCCTCGTGGTAGAGGCCGGGGCCGGATGGGGGTCAGGGTGAACCCCTACCGGAGGCCAGACCTCATCTAAAACTATTTGACAAAAAAAAAACGGTAAAATCTCTTCTAAAATTGCAAAAAATATATATTGAGTTAAATGAGTAGTGAACTGACCAAAAAAATATATTTTTCTTCAAGTGTGACTATGAACTTTGTGAAGCATTAAGCATGACTTATTTTCGAGCTTGTTTTATTATACATGAATATACCATTACATTTTTTACCCGCGAGTTTGCATTTGCCATCAATCTCCTTTCCCAGGGTAATGCTCCCACCTTGACTTAATAACCAATTATATTGACGTCACACGGTCTGTCCATGAGAGCACGTGATCCAACCACATATATATACCAGAGTGCCTCTGGAGAATGCTCATAAATCCAACTTGTTCACCTTATCTCTTTATCCTTTGCTCTACTTGTCCAATACTTGAATCAATCCAACCAAATTCTACTTCCAAATTCAAATCCAATTTGACCCAAGTTCTAAATCTATTTCGATTCAAAATCCTTTCAAATCAAATCCAAAAATTATCTCTAACAATTCAAGTTCCACTTCTAAACCTTTATACTCTTAATTCAAATTCTATTTCCGAGGTCCACTCCAGTTCCTGATCGAATTGAAATTAAATTCAATAAAATATTGCTTTCTGATTGTATCCAAATTAATTTACAAAATTATTCCATAATTTAATTATCATGTACCTCCACTCCCTGATCTTCTTCGTGCATTTCTGCATAGCTTTAGGTGGTACACCAGAAGAAAACTTGGACAAAACCCTAGTGTTCGAGCACCATGGAACCCTACTCAAGCCTCAAGGATTACTAGCCCTGAATTCCAACAAGCAACATATCTCGATTTTCCAAAAGTTCAAAATTCCCCAAATAAATAAAATTCCTAAATGTACTAACTGGTTTGATAATTGGATTGAAGAAACAAATTCAAATATTATTGATAACACTCTCGAATATTTGGATATGTACGAAACCATCGCCTCCCCTACTACTCCCTCCCGACGCAAAAGGTCTCTCCTCCTCGGACTTGCTGTATCACTTGGACTTGGGGCAGCTGACTTACTTTTTTCTAAGATCACATACGGGAGTCTTAAATCACACATGTCCAACCTTGAGGATAAATTCAATCAATTTACTTCCACTCAACACAGCTTTAATAAGCAAATCGTTGAAATAGATCAAGACATTATCAAACACATCGATTTTCTTGAATCTAACATTAATGTTGAACTAGAAAAGTTAGACTGTAAAATTATCACCTCCTCAGGGACCTTATATGCGAATCAGCTAACTTATCAGTGGAACCAAAAATTATTAACACTCTTTAAATCCACTATCAGTGGCGAGGTAACCACTGCATTATCCCCCGACATCATCGCACCCCGTAACCTTTTGAAAATAATTCTGGAACATAAAGTCCTGAAAAGCACTTACTTTTCGAAGAACCTTTTTAATCTTTACAAAGTAGGTACACTTACCCTCACACAGGTCGTACATAATAAACAGGAAAATTCTATAACCTTACACCATGTCTTGACGATACCCATAACCTCTCAAAATACCCTTCTACCTTACTTTAAGGTAGAACAAACAGGTATCATAAAAAGAAATGCCTGTTTCCACCTTACACTACCCCAATACGTATACAAACATAACGGCGAGTTTTTTCCCCTCGACAAAAATTGTAACCCAATCAAATCTATATTAACATGTTCACTTCCAATACTCCGAGAGTCCATGCATAATGTTTGTCTGATGAATTTCACATCTTGTCAACCGTTCCCTATAACGTGTCAAACATCCTATAATTACGATAATTCTGGTATCCTTATTACTAGCAATGAAACCATTACAGCATATCAAACTCAAGGCGATCAAAAACAGATCACAGTGATCACCACAACTCCCTTACACACCAAATTCTTGTCTTGGGATGATACTGAGTACATACAAATCGGTCCACTCTTCGTACAAAAACCCACTCTGACTACATCGTTCATAGAAATTAATTTTACTAACACCAAAATAACAATGTGGCACAAAGCCCTCAATCAAACTTACAACCAAATAAGTCAATATAACACATCAAACATCTTACATGATATCAATCAACTGCAATTATCCACAGTGTACACGAAACCTCATCATCGACCTCATGTTACGTACATCCTCTTCTCCTTATTAGCTATTATATCCATAATTATCCCAACAATCGCACTGTTGCATCGGCGTTATTACGTAAGGATTATTAAAAAGCAGGAAATACCACAATCAGAGCCTAATGACGAAATTAGCGCGCGACAGACCGCATCTTTGTATCCACATATTGAGTCAACAAGTGACAACATTATTCCCCATTTTCAGAACTAACACACAATGGTCGATCCTCAAAGAGAAATCAACCTCATCAGCCCCCTACCAACAGACATCGATGACCTCGTTGCTCAACTTTCCCAGAATGAACCAACAAGGGCTGATGCCATCACTCAAACCACTATCTCCTTGCCAGCCGATGCAGATATACGAATCCTTATCCAGCCACACACCCGCCCCTTCAACTCTACCATCATCAACGTGCCCCCTAGACCTAATCAAGAAAACGTGCCCCCTCAACCTCATCAAGAAGACAGCTCGCCATCAACGACAACAGCACAAAGAACGACGAACTCGAAGTACTGCAACTATTGCCGAAAAAATGGACACGTTATAGACGAGTGTAGACTACGTGATCGCAATAACAGAAGGAGATCGGCATTCAAAAGACTGCGCTTTAACTGAACTCGAAACTAATGGACATGAGCATGAGCACCTGAAGACTTTTAGTTATATAAAAAATGAAAAACACTTTACAATAATACTTTATTTTTGCTGACAAGAAGTGCTTTTGCTTTAAATAGAGTGATTTTATAATTATTTTCTTATTTGATAGAACTTATTTCATGAACTTATTTAATAGGACATATTTAAACGAAGGAAGTACTCTTGCTTTAAATTTAATGATTTTATTTAATGATTTTATTACTATTTTTATTACTATTTTCCCACCCATCCCTACACAGAATCCTAGTAATCAATACTTCATACTGACAAAAACCCAATTCCTAGTAATAGCATCGATCACAAATCCGCTGGTACTGACCTATACACATCTTTTACTCTTTTAACTTTGTCGGAGCCAAAGCTTTGAGGCGGGGGAGAGATGTTCGCTAGGTTATTATATAGGTACTATTTAAAATCTGCTAAATTAGGTCGTGGTTAATGTATCTGAACGAACATGTACAGTAAGATATTATCCTGTTAAATTCGGATCTCCACTGCCTAATGAATATGCGCGATTATACCTAATGGTAAATCTGGCGTTACCTATCCGTATCTCCCGCTCAACCTGTGCTACTACTCTCATCTCGTGGCTAAGAGCTGACAGCCAAACGGGATCTCAAACTTTAAATAGTTAATCAATCAGTACCCATTCATTTACGTCAAACCCTATGATAGATCGTACTATTCTCACGGTTTTTAGAAAATAACCCGGTGGGATTTCCCGAAAATTGATAAGTTGAGTCAGGAGTGTGACGTTATTGATTTTAATCATGAGAACTTATTTTTTTGATTGAGCCACGTTATTGAACGCGTTATGGGAAACCTGACGTAACGCATGATCACGTGGGTCAACCCTTCATAAAGCAATTTTGGATTTTAAGAGTGCCGAGTTTATTATACTTTTCCCGATTCAAGTTTTTGCTTATACCCATCGTCTGACTGTTCACCTCTTCTCTCTAAAAATAACTCTACCTGAAGGTAAGAAATTCTGAAGTCACTAAATCACTATTTCTAAACTCCTAAAATACCGAACCGAGCCTAAAGTTACCAAAACCTAATAGAACACTAGTGTCAGCGTATGCCTTGTAATCAGTGTCAGCATAGGCCTTGACACCAGTGTCTGCGTATGCCTTGACATCAGTGTCAGCGTATCCCTTGACACCAGTGTCAGCGTATCCCTTGACACCAGTGTCAATTTATGCTTTGACACCAGTGTTAGCGAATGCATTTGACACAGTGTTAGCGAATGCCTCGACATCAGTGTCATTTTTGCCTTGACTGCACCATTCCAACCACAAGGCATTTATAATTGCAAGGGGAAGGATATATATAGCTCCATTCATTTAAATAATCCAGGCTACAATGCAATAATTTTAGCATCAAGTCGTAATCTACTTCCTAGTGCAATAATATCCCTAACAATGCATTTATAATCGCAAACTCGCAAGGGGAAGGATTATATAAAGCTCCATTCATTTGCAATAATCCACGCTACAATGCAATAATTTTAGCATCAAGTCGTAATCTACTTCCTAGTGCAATAATATCTCTAACAATGCATTTATAATTGCAAGGGGAAGGATTATATATAGCTCCATTCATTTGCAATAATCCACACTAGAATGCAATAATTTTAGCATCAAGTCGTTATCTACTTCATAGTGCAATAATATCTCTAACAATGCATTTATATTCCCTGAGGTACCGGAGATCACAAAAAAGATGCAATAATTTTGATAGTGATGCAATAAAAATGCAGTGATATGATTGCATTGTAAGAAAAATTATTGCGTCAATTTGATTTAAGATGCAATGACGCCTAACCATGCAATAATTTTTCTAAGAATGCATTTAAATATCTACGTATGCTATAATTTTGCTTGATATGCAAGAGCCTGCATGAAATGGGGGCTTTTGTAGTGAGCATGGAGAAGAGTATCACCGAGCCAGTGAAGAAACTCTCCTTTCTAGGGATGGAGATTTGCACAGAAACGATGACAGTCTCCCTTCCACAAGAAAAGAAAGTTCAACTAATGAAGCTCATCAAATCCATGATAGACCAAAATCGAGCGTCAGCACGGGAAATGGCTCGCCTGCTGGGCAAGCTCGAGGCAGTGAAGCCGGCATTTGCCATGACTCCTCTTTATTACAGGGAGTTGCAGAGTTGGTTAATCAATCAACAGTCACTGACAGGTCAGTTCTCCACCGATCCGATTCCCTTGAAGGGAGATCAAATGGACGAACTCAGGTTCTGGGAGAGGCTTCTCCCGAATCTCCCTCCGCAGGCAATCTTAGAATTTCAGGGAACAGCCTGACGTCTGCAGACAGATGCCAGTCTGTCGGGATGGGGAGTGAAAATGGACCAGGATGTGGCTTTCGGGAAATGGTCGAAATCAGAGGAAACCCTCCACATCAATGTTCTTGAACTTCTAAGCATCCTGAAGGGATTGCAGAAGTTTGCTCAGTCCCTGAGAGGGACGAATGTGATAGTTTGCGGGGACAACATCACAAGTCTTTCCTACATTCGGAAGAAGGGAGGAACACACAGCAAGGTCATGACCTCGATCTCAATACAGATCTGGGAATTAGCACTGGAAAACAACATCAACTTAGAGGTGGAACATGTTCCAGGCGAGGAGAACCAGGAAGCGGATCATCTGTCTCGTCTATACCAGCCTCAATGGACAGAGAGCACGGAATGGATGCTGAGCAGAGGTCAGTTCCATTATGCGAACAAAACGTTAGGTCCTCTGAAAAGAGACCTATTCGCCAGTCCTTGGAATGCGCAACTCCACAACTTCTTCACGTGGAGACACCCTCACCACCAAATGAATGCATTCCACTTCCAATGGATGGACGGAGATTATGCGTTTCCCCCATTCACCCTAGTGAGCAAAGTCCTCCGGAAAATTCGGAGGGACAGATGCTCCATGGTTCTGATAGCACCGAGGTGGGAGTCCCAACCTTGGTTCCCGAGTCTGCAGGAAATGATTTACAAAACCCCAGTGACGCTCCGACCTCACAAGGGACTGCTGACCGATCCGGGGGGAACCATCATCCTCTGGAAACAATCCTAAACCTGACGGCATGGCCTGTCTCAGGGAACGCCTTCAGGGTGAGGGCTTATCAAAGGACGCGATAGAAAATGTGATTAATGCATGGACCCCTGCAACAATTAAAAAGTACAACTCAGCGTGGAGGATATGGCATGAATTTTGCATTCAAAGGGGGTTCGATTCCAGCCCTCAACAACTCAATATTATCCATGTAGCAGAATTTTTGTCTTATCAAATTGATAGTAATACTTCTTATACCATGATTAACTCATATACATCTGCTCTTTCAAGCATTTTACCAAAACCAGCGCTTGGCTCAATATGTGATGACGAAATCATCAAGAAGCTCAAAGCCAAAGCTTTCAAAGTAAATCCTCCCAGAGCAAAGTATGACTACACGTGGAATGTAGACCTATAGTTGTTGAGTACTGGAACAACCAAACCAACCCTCTACAGTTGAGGGAATTGGCAATGAAAGCGTTCACATTGCTAAAAATTGCAACAATGGGTAGAGATGCAGACATACGCAACATGTCAGCTTTCAAATCGGTTTGGAAGTATGATGAACTCTCAGGAGAACCCATCTTTGTAGATATATGGAGGATCAACCCTGGTAAGGGGGATTTACTCCGTGGTAAGAAGCTGCCAATAAAACCGTGCAGAGTTTTGGCACTCCCCACTGACCTGAGTAATGTTTGCCCTGTTAGAGTCTGCAAACAGTACATGGAACAAACCAGTGAGTTGAGGGATGCAGAAACGGAAAATCTATTCATTAGTTCAAGGAAACCACATAAACCAATACAACCCAAAACTGCTGCTAATTGGGTTAAGTATTCCATGGAGAAAGCGGGAGTTGACACCGCTCATTTCACATCACACTCAATGAGTGGGGCGGCACTTTCCACTAACTACTGGAAAGGAGCGACCGTCAATGACATCCTTAAAGGAGGTAGATGGTCTAACAAATCCACCTATGAAAAATATTATCTAAGGAATTTCATGCCCTGATTTTATGACTGCTCTTGTTCCGTAATCCGTATCCTAGTCTTTAGGCCTATTGAGCCTTTAAAGTAGCTCTTGTGGAGTTCCACGGAGTGGAATATGGTGCTTACCCAAGTACGCAGTACGTTAGGGTAAGCTGATTCCACGTAGTGGAATGGAACAAGAGCTTATAGGTATCACCCGCCCACACCAACCCTTATGATATATATTTCAGAGGATCCTGGGGTTCATCCAGTGGGTACAGAAGGAGGGGAGGTCCTTCTAACCGTAGAGGCAGGGATTCGGGTAACTACAGAGACAGCTATAGGGGAAAGAGATACTGAATGCTGTACCACAGATTATGCTTTTAACCATGCTAGTTTATGCTTCATACTATTATAATATTGAACCCTTACTGAAGAGTACGCATACCATGAACATGTATTTTGAGATGGCATGATTTTATCAATTACTTTTTCTACAGAACTGAATAGTTAGTTTCAATTAATTTACGTAGCCATATTCTCAACGCTACATTGATGTTGATTGAAATGCTATATACAATGTGATTAGCCATTTAATAAGCACTTTATAATATAGACTGTTATACTATTTCCATGATTTTCATGATTTCTCGTACTTTAAAAAGTGATCATCCATTGTGTTTGCAGAGCATATCCGGCGGGTCACGTGATAGCTGACCTGCGCCGTGATTGGCTCCCCTTGTACAAACAAATTCCAAGATCTCCCCGCTCAATTTACGAGAATGTTTCACTACACGCACACTAGATAATATAATTTTCTTTTTCTCTTTATAATTCGATTCTTCAAATTACCGGGACCGATATCGCGGCGTCGCGATATAAGCTCTTGTTCCATTCCACTACGTGGAATCAGCTTACCCTAACGTACTGCGTACTTGGGTAAGCACCATATTCCTATTTATTGAGACATTGAGAAACCATTATCACTTCGTCATTGTATCACCGAATAGGGCAACATTCTAAATTTTCGTCTTAAACGTAATTTCAAGCATTTGGCAGTTACATTTTTAGAAGCCTCCTGCGACAACAATTTTCGACCGATCGCCTTAAATTGAGAACTCCTCTATTGCTAAATCTCTAGGTCTAGAAGCAATGTGTATCGAAGTAACACATAATCTGGCGAAAACTCTCTGAGTTACAGATGTTCAGAGTAGGGAAAATAGCGTTCTATCGCATAATACTTTATTAGAGTGCAGTTTCACCTCGATTTCGAAGACGACTCCACAGCAGCAAAATAGGCACAAACCAAATTCCCTTTCATATTTTTTGGTTTTCATATTTTTTTTTGGTTTATGTTTTTGTTTTTTTGTTTTTTGTTTTTTTTGTTTTTTTGTTTTTTTTTTTTTTTGTTTTTTTGTTTTTTTTTATTTTTTTTTTTTTTTGTTTTTTTGTTTTTTTGTTTTTTTTGTTTTTTTGTTTTTTATGTTTTTTTGTTTTTTTTGTTTTTTTTGTTTTTTGTTTTTTTTGTTTTTGTTTTTTCAGAAAACAACATTTACCTAACAAAGTATACGATGACATTGGTGTCAAAGCATTCGCTGACACCGGTGTCAAGGCAAAAAATGACACTGATGTCAAGGCATTCGCTAACACTGGTGTCAAAGGCATTCGCTAGCACTGGTGTCAAAGCATAAATTGACACTGGTGTCAAGGGATACGCTGACACTGGTGTCAAGGGATACGCTGACTTTGATGTCAAAGCATACGCAGACACTGGTGTCAAGGCCTACGCTGACACTGGTGTCAAGGTGTATACTGACACAGGTGTCAAGGCATACGCTAACACTGGTGTCAAAGCATACGCTGACACCGGTGTCAAGGGATACGATGACATTGGTGTCAAAGCATTCGCTGACACCGGTGTCAAGGCAAAAAACGACACTGGTGTCAAGGGATAAGCTGCCACTGGTGTCAAGGGATACGCTGACACTGGTGTCAAGGCCTACGCTGAGACTGATGTCAAGGTATTCGCTGTTACTGGTGTCAAGGCCTACGCGGACACTGATGTCAGGGCATTCGCTGACACTGGTGTCAAGGCGTACGTTGACACTGGTGTCAAGGTATACGCTGACACTGGTGTCAAGGTATACGCTGACACTGGTGTCAAGGTATACACTGACACAGGTGTCAAGGCATACGCTGACACTGGTGTCAAGGGATACGCTGATACTGGTGCCAAGGCATACGCTGACACTGGTGTCAAGGGATACGCTGACACTGGTGTCAAGGCATACGCTGACAATGATGTCACGACATATGCTGACACTGATGTCGAGGCATACGATGACACTGGTGTCAATGCATACGCTGGCACTGATGTCAAGGCAAACACTGACACTGATGTCAAGGCATATACTGACACAGGTGTCAAGGCATACGCTGACACTGGTGTCAAGGCACACGCTGATACTGGTGTCAAGCCATACGTTGAAACTGGTGTCAAGGCATACGCTGATACTGGTGCCAAGGCATACACTGACACAGGTGTCAAGGCATACGCTGACACTGGTGTCAAGGCATACGCTGATACTGGTGCCAAGGCATACGCTGACACTGGTGTCAAGGCATACGATGACACTGGTGTCAATGCATACGCTGGCACTGATGTCAAGGCAAACACTGACACTGATGTCAAGGCATATACTGACACAGGTGTCAAGGCATACGCTGACACTGGTGTCAAGGCACACGCTGATACTGGTGTCAAGGCATACGTTGACACTGGTGTCAAGGAATACCTTATTGGCCTTTATTTAACCGGCCCTTAAGGACAAAACGACTTTCAAATTTTTGTTCAAAGGGCCGGTTAAAAAAAAGGCCGGTTAAAATGGGGCCGGTCAAATTAAAGGCCAATTAATTTAGGTCAAATAAAACTTTTATTACTTGACTTATATAGTGTAAAAATTCAATTGAAGTTCATTACATAATACGTTAATGACCTCAATCATAATATAAGACCGGGATTTGGGTCTTTTGATGCAATTTATTGAATATAAAGGGCTTTTTGTGGTCATTTCAGAGCATAAAATCCTTGATCTGGCAACCACCAGAAAAATTTTTGTCCAAGGGGCCGGTTGAAATTGTTTAAAAATGGTTCAATTTTTGTCCATGGGGACGGTTAAAAAAAGGCCGGTTAAAAAAAAGGCCGACTAAATAAAAGCCAATAAGGTACGCTGATACTGGTGCCAAGGCATACGCTGACACTGGTGTCAAGGCCTACGCTGACACTGATGTCAAGGTATTCGCTGTTACTGGTGTCAAGGCCTATGCGGACACTGATGTCAAGGCATTCGCTGACACTGGTGTCAAGGCATACGTTGACACTGGTGTCAAGGTATACGCTAACACTGATGTCGAAGCATACGATGACACTGTCACAGCATGCGAACACTGATGTCAAGGCCTGCGCTGACACTGATGTAAAGGGATACGCGAATTTTTAAAAGGGTTTCCGTTTTGCAAGAATAACTGAACGGTGTCAAGGCCCCAACCAAAAAACCCGAACTGGTCCCAAAAAATGTGTAAAGGTCCGAACGGTGGTTGACTGTGTAAAGTTAGGGGAAACGAAAAAACAAAACGTGAACTGGTCATGATACTTTTAAAAAATTTCCGCCGTGAAAGTTCACGGTGTCGGCCTACCGGCCCCCGGGCAACGCATACTGGGTAAAGGCATACCTGAACTGGGTTTTTGGAAATGCAAGGCAACCTACACCGTGGGGCCCCCCGACACTTGTCGGTTTGCGAACGGGTCCCCGGCAACCGGCCCCGGTCGGATCCGTGACACTGGTGTCGGGATCGTGCCGGGGGGTTCAAGGCCCCGAAGGGTGTCGGGGCATCGGAAGGGGTTACTGAACTGGGTCAAGGCCCGGCATTTTTAAGGATCGGCACGGTGTCAACAAAAAAAACGCCTTTTTTCAAGGGCCGTTAAAACCATTAAAAAGAAAATTAAAGGAAAAAAGGGCCTTTAGTTTTTTCTAAAATTTGTGGTTTTTAAATTTTAAACCCCTCCCAAAAGCCATTTTTTTAAAAATTTAAAAAGATTTTTTTGGGGGCCCAAAAAACCCCCCCCCAGAAATTTTGGGGGGGAAAAAAAATGGAAATTAAAGGGCCCTTTTTTGGCCCCCAAAAAAAAATTTTTTGGGCCCACAACGGGTTAAGGGTTTCCCCCAAACATTTAAAGGGTAGCGTTTAAAAATGGGAATATGTGGCTTCGCGCACGGGGAAGGACTTGAACTTTTCAGGTTAGAAAAATTTTTAAGGGTAAACCATAAACCTTTCAACAAGGGGGGTTCGCGGCCGTGACACTGTGCAAGGCGCGACAGTGTAAAGGTTTTGACACGGGTTAAGGCTCCCCTTTGCATTGAAAAGGTTGA